>CM033725.1:51566980-51887709 GCA_019671005.1 Hibiscus mutabilis
AAGTCCTGAAAGAGAAAACAGCTTCGCACCACCATGAAAGAATAAAGTTTTAACAAGAACAGAAAAGGCGCCGTTAGCTTGCGGCGGTGTTGGCCGCAGACGGCGAACAAGAGGAGGATGGAGACGGGGATATACGACACAAAGATGTCAGCTAGAGATAGAAGGACATCCTGACCGGATGAGATCGAAAATTGAAGGGGGTAGATTGGTCCATATTATTCTACAACTAGCTTGGTCAAAATAAATATTTAATTTATTATTTCCGATCACTTTGAGTTTTTAAACTCCTTTTAATTAAATTAAATACTTAAACTATTTTTTTTATTTTTAGTTCTTAAATTATTTATTGGTTAAAAGTGTTTGTGACTTGTCTACTTTTTATTGGTCAATTTTTTTTACTTAGATAATTATTGAACTTAAAGTGATCATAAATAATATTTTAAATACTTATTTTAACCAAAAAAAAACTTAAAAGCTAAAAACAAACAAAGTATACAGTTTAAAAATTAATTTTTTTCCTGACAATCAATTCTAAATTTATCACTCATAATAAATTAGTATAGCTTTAAACTAACAATTGATTTAAACTTTTTTTCTGTATTTGTGGCACGTTTTTTATTATTTATGTAATTTTGTTCATATGTCGTTATAGCATGGTTTAAGCATAATTTAGTGATTGTATGGTGCTCATACAGAGATCTTCATAGTGTCAGTTTCTGATTATGATTATGTCGGTAATCATAGAAAAATAAATCCCACTCGGTTGATGGTTGTTTGCCGATGTAATAGTCATGAGTAGCGAAGCAATCCGCCTGATAGTTTGGCTCGCTCATCACTTCTTTTTCACCCCACAATGCGTCTCGTTTGAATAGAGACATACAATGATATTTCGGAAGACTTCTGAATTTTGACGGTATGTTAATTTCTATAGAAATATTTACTTTTCTTTGTACTTTTAGGTTTTTGTACGAGATTTTAGTGGATTAGTCCCTATTATTATTCCTTCTAAATGTGTTGTATTTATAATATATTTTACAATTTTTTTAATAAAATTCAGTTGTCATTGCCAAAAAAAAGTTTATGAAAAAATGTTAAATCCCTTAAATAAGGTTAAGAATTTGAATCTTAACGTTGTGATTCGAACAAATTAAATTAAAAAAATCAAAAAATCTAAATCTATTAACATCGTGTCGAATGTTTGAACCTGTTTACAAACGTATTGCTTACTTAATGTAAAATTTGTTTAATTTCTTGTAAGGAAAAAAAGAAAAATATTGTCTGAAATTGAATCTAAGACCTAATATTGATTATGACCGAAGATCATGTTTCTGTCGATACATTATGTACCACGGGAGAATTATGTAGACCAATTAACATCTCGTGTTTCTTGCATTAAAAAAAAGTAGTCTACATCGTAAGTCCTTTTTTATTTAAAGTACGTTCTATTTTAGTCATTTAATTTGAAAAAAAATTAAAATAATCATTTATATTTTTTACCGTTATTATTTTAGTGACCTAATTGTTAATTTTCAGTAATAAAAAATGTTAATTTTGATTTTAGCCCTTAAATTTTTAAAATTTTATTTTTCTACTCCTTTCAAACAAAATTTTTTTAAAAAATTTCTCTCATCTAACTCAAACCATGCACTTGTTGCCGTCGTCGTTGTTCGTCTTGCCATTGACTTTCAACAACCTTCAGATGTCGCCCGTCCTTTTTCGACGAACTAAAACCAAGAATAAAAGCTTTCTTTTTCCACTTTTTCTTTATAGTTCGGATTCCTTAAAAACCTTTAAAAATCTCTAATATCCCAAATAAAAACACATACCTAAATCGCTTGATTTTTCATCGCTAGCCGTCCGATAGAATTTGTTTCAGAGTATGTTGTGTTCGAGTTTGTGTCGAGAAGAGCAAGGGTGGTTCGATTTAGGTGGCCAATGGTCGTGAAGCTTGTGGTTGGCTGGTGATTTTGATTATGTTGAGGGAAAACAATTAAGAAAAAGATTGAGTTGGGGCAATGATTTCAACTATGCAAGTGGCGACAAAGAGGATTATGATTAGGATTTAGACAAGAGATTAACGGTGGGGCAACGACTGACGACGATAGAAACAGTTGACGATCGGTGGCGGTTGAAGGTGGTGACATCTATGAATGAAAGGTTAGGATTTTTAAGTTTTTTTGTTTGAAAGAGTTAGAAAAAATAAACTTTCAAAAGTTTAAGAATCAAAATTAAAATTAATATATTTTTATTAACGGAAGTTAACAGACAGATGACCAAAACAATAACGACAAAAACATAAGTGGTTATTGTAATTTTTTTTTTCAGATCAAGTGATTAAAATAGAATACGCCCTAAACAAAAGGACCTCCGGTGTAGTTACCTTTAAAAATTATAAATTATCCTTAAGACCCTAGATAATATATTTACAAGGAAAAATATGCAATTAAATAGGTAACTATGTCTACATGCCAAAATAAATAAAAGTGAAAAATGGGAAATGCTTCTCAAAATGTTCCAGTACAAAGAATACACAACTGAAGAACCTATTCCAAGCATTAAATCATGTATTTCTGTATTACCGGTGGGTAGTTGAAGCAATTTTCAATGATTTTTATCTGTTGGAAGTCTAAAATAAGTTAAAAATAAGAGAAGAAATCAAAACAGAAGAAACAACAGCAAGAACAACGAATAGATTTATAATCATTGGCCAGTCTCTAGCTAGCTTATTAGTTTTGTTTTCATTTCCTTTTGTTTTAAAAACTGAAAAACAAAGCCCAAATGGTCTCTCTCTTGCTCCTGTTTTTCTGGATAATCTAGGTTGCCCTTTAAGTTTAAATACCCTTTGTTTATGTGGGTTTGTGGAACACATCTCTTCATTGTGGTTGAATAACACAATCTCTTCTATCCCTCCTTTCACTGTTGGGTTCATTTGTTGTTGTTTAAAAAGTTAGCAATCATGGCTAACAACTCCGGGAGTAATGGAAATCATGGAATAGTTTCGAATATCGAAGCTGAAGCCAATCGGAATCCGCCACCTCCGGCCTCCGACGTCTGTTTCATTGTCCCTCTCATGCAGAAGGTAACTATATATAATATACATCAGGGGTGGTTTTGGGCGTATGCAATAGGTGGTTATGTTCGACCGCATACGGTTTTGAAAAATGAGAAAAATACATGATAAAAATCAAATGTTATTATATTTCGTAGATTTTGAGTCATATTATACTTATTTTTTATTTAAAAATTGGTCTACCAAGCACACAACTAGTCAACATTTATTTTTTTTAATTTGAGGATTCCATTTTATTGAATTGGTATACATACTTCATATATGTGTATGTATATATATTTATATAGTCCCCAACTTGTTACTGATATGTTTGAAAATTTACAGTTGATAGCAGAGGTGTTGGGGACATATTTCTTGATATTTGCCGGTTGTGCATCGGTGGTGGTGAATGTAAACAATGATAAAGTGGTTTTACTACCCGGGATTTCCATTGTTTGGGGATTGGCCGTCATGGTCTTGGTTTATTCCGTGGGTCACATCTCGGGTGCCCATTTCAACCCGGCAGTAACCATTGCTTTTGCTACCTGCAAAAGATTTCCTCTCAAACAGGTTACCATTATTTTCTTGGATTTGGGGCCTAAGACAATGTTCAAATTTTCAATGGTTTAACTCGAATCGATATTCTTTTTATGCAGGTGCCAGCATATATAATAGCTCAAGTTTTTAGATCAACCATGGACGGCGGAACACTTCGTCTTCTCTTCAGCGGGATGCAAGACGTCTTCGCCGGAACATCTCCCCAAGGGTCAGATTTGCAAGCATTTGCGATCGAGTTCATCATCACTTTCTACCTCATGTTCATTATATCTGGCGTTGCCACTGACAACAGAGCTGTAAGTTAATACTATATATTAGTTTTCTTTTATATTCAAAGCTTTTATACGATTCAATCTCACCCAATTTGATTTCTCAAAAAATATTTGAATCCATTGTTCTCTAATCTTTTAATCTTTGACATGTTCCAATTATATACATGTGTATGTGTGCAGATTGGGGAACTTGCTGGACTTGCCGTTGGGGCTACTGCGCTGCCTAATGTGTTGTTTGCTGAGTTTGAATGAGTTTAATTTTAAAATTTTACGACGAAGTGTCATTATCTAATTCACTGAAGGTTAATATTATTATATATCGGCATCACATCAAGTAGTGTTCACTTAAATATTAATCTCCGGTGACCCATACTTAAATTAATTTGATCGAATAATCTAACCCTTAAACATATCTGACCCAAAACTAAATTTATTATGCGATTGACAGGCCGATTACGGGAGCATCGATGAACCCAGCAAGGACCTTGGGGCCGGCAATAGTGTGGAACCAGTACAAGGGAATATGGGTGTATCTTACCGCACCGATTATTGGGGCAGTGTCGGGTGCTTGAGCTTATAACATGGTGAGGTACACCGACAAGCCATTGCGGGAGATCACCAAGAGTGCTTCTTTCCTCAAGGGTTTATGTAATTAGCCGAGTGGTTAATGATAAGGATGATGGAGAATTTGGTGATGGATGGAGCAAAGCCTGAATTTAAAAGGGGTAAATTCAGAATTAATTCAATTTTTCTTAAAAAATTATATATATAGAAATAAATGTAAAAAAATTCCCCTCTCTTGGGGCACGAACCTCTCCCACTACCCATTTAATATGGTTTAGGTCAACAATACTTATATTACTCTCGTTTTGTGCGAGTTTAAAATATTTGTGTTGTATATGTAACACTTATCTACTTAATAAAAAAAAACTTTAAATTACAATATATTGTTTTTGCTTCCTTAGGGGTTTTTCTTTGCCTAGCGCCGCAACTCTTCTTCATCGGTAGTCAATAACTAGTCTTAGTATTGGTTGTCGATCACCAAGATTTATTATTATTTTATATATTTTTCTTATTTTTTATATTTTTAATAAGAATTTCTGTTATTGTGGCACGTATTCTCTATTTCTCTATGCTTTTGTGGCACATTTTTTGTTCTTGTAGTTTGTTTCATCTGTCGTTTTAACATGATTTCAGCATACTTTAGCGGTTGCTTGGTGCTCGTACAAAGATCTTCACGACACTAGCTTTTAATTTTGATTCTTGCGGTGGTCATAGAAAGATAGATCCCACTCGGTTGATAGTTGTTTGTCGATGTAATCAGACTTAAGTAGCAGAGCAATCTGCCTGATAGTTTGGTTCGCTCACCACTCATTTTTCATCCGTAAAGCGTCTCGTTTGGATAGAGACAAAAAGATTCAAGAAGGCTTCTAAATTTTGTCGGTATGCTAATATCTATGCAATTATTTACTTTTCTTTGCACCTTTGGGTTTTGTATGAAATTTTAGTGGACTAGTCGGATCAGTTAATCATTTTTGTATATAAAATTTACAAATATTATAAATACTTAGTCGGATCAATTAATAATTTTTTTAAATTCATAAACCGTAACCGGAATAATTTTTAAAAAAAACCATGCCGAAATTAAAAAGTTCAATTTAGATAACTATACTCACATACTTTTTTTTGCGAATTTCATATTTGATTTTGATTTATTTTTAGAGTAAAATAGATCATCATTCAACTATTTCTTATTTTGATCACAAACTTTTAAACTTTTTAATTTACTAACTAAACTTTCGGATTGCTTTTGTTTTTATCACTCTGGATTATTTTATTATTATTAAATATTTTTGCATTTTTTATTTAATATAAAAATAATTTAAAATATAAAATTAAATTTAACTGTTCGCCGGCTACCATTAGCGGTCGTTGGACCCCACCGTCGACGGGCGTAGATGGTGGCCGTTCAGTCTTGAATCTGACCTCTATTTTGTTTGGAAAGTGCTATGAAATCCGTTAAAAATAGATCGAAAGTGAAGAAACCGAAAAATTTCAAGCGAGATTCGCGAGTTTCAGGACATTTTTTGGTAAAACAAACACCATTTCGAACTTAGCGTGTCAAAACGAGTTCACCTGTGCAATTTGAAATCAAACGGTCATCGATTTGAGACCAAAGGTGGTGGTGATTTTTTTTACTTTTTAAATTTAATAATAAAATATGATTTCATTATTTATTTTAAATTATTTTTATATTTAATAATATTAAAAAATTGAAAATAATAACAAAATATTTCAGAGTGACCAAAAATGAGTAAACCGAAAGTTTAATTAATAAATTAAAAAGTTTAAAAGTTGAGTGATTAAAATAAAATTGAGAATATAGTTGAGTGATGAACGATGCATTTTACCTTTTTTTTCGAATATTTTTCAAAGCCAAAATCAAAACATTTATTATTATAAATAAAAATAACAGATATTGTTGTTGATATTAATATAATGGACATAAAAATTAAACAGATTTAGGGTTTGGGCTATTTGCTTGGGTTAATGGGCTAAGCCTGAAGTTCATGTCTTGAAGTTGAAATGAATAAATACAGGCGGCTAGGGTTTTCTCTGCTTCATTCGCAGTTCTCTAATTCTCAAGACCAGACGACATGGGGAGAAGTAAGTTTGTATATTTCCTTCCTTCCCAAATGCCATTACAGTTGTTCTTCAAATCTGTGCTGCTCTAATTTTAATTGTTCTTATGTTAGTTCATGTTTTTTTATTTATATTATATTAATAACTTTGGATGTTGTTTGTGTTCCTTCCATTTTTCATTTCATTCCCTAAAATCAGTCTTTACATTTGCAGAACCCCTTTGATTGTATGCTAAATACTTCATTTTTCATTTCCTATCATATTTGGTTCTGTATTCGATTTTGACACAGTTAATTGCTTGCAAATGCTTTAATTTTTGCTGGGAATGTCCTTTTGCGTTACTAATGTGCTATATAAAGCATCAAATATTTGTTTGGAAGGATGTTTTAACTAAATTTCTAACATGATTTTCCATAAGGCATTCCATGAGAAGATTGTTGTATTCTGTTGACTTTGAGTGCCATACTTGTGCTGGTTTTCTGAACTTCATCCTTGTAGGACCTGCAAGGTGTTATCGCCAAATCAAGAACAAACCGTATCCGAAATCTCGATACTGCCGTGGTGTCCCGGATCCTAAGATCAGAATTTATGATGTTGGAATGAAGAAGAAAGGTGTTGATGAGTTCCCTTTCTGTGTCCATCTTGTTAGTTGGGAGAAAGAGAATGTTTCGAGTGAGGCATTGGAGGCTGCTCGGATTGCCTGCAACAAGTACATGTCAAAATTTGCTGGGAAGGATGCTTTCCACTTGAGGGTGAGGGTTCATCCCTTCCATGTTCTGCGTATCAACAAGATGCTTTCATGCGCTGGGGCTGATAGGCTTCAGACTGGAATGAGGGGTGCTTTTGGGAAGCCTCAAGGAACATGTGCAAGAGTTGACATTGGTCAGGTCCTGCTTTCTGTTCGTTGCAAGGACAGCAACAGCCACCATGCACAGGAGGCCCTCCGCCGTGCAAAGTTCAAGTTTCCTGGTCGTCAAAAGATTATCGTTAGCAGGAAGTGGTATGCATTTTTGCTTCTTAGACATCGAAGTGGAACTCTTGAGTGCATTCAAGATCTGATGCCTGCTCTATGTTTTTTTTTTCTTTTTAATACATTTTCTGGATATGTTTGCAACATTATCTCAACCATGTTATTGAAATATGGTTTAAGATCATTTTGTTATAATTGTCTTTGTCAGGGGATTCACCAAGTACAACCGTGCTGATTATCTGAGGTGGAAATCTGAGAACAGGATTGTGCCAGATGGTGTGAATGCAAAGGTAGTATTTAATACATTATACTCTCAACACTGTTTTGACCTATGATTTATTCTCTGTTATCCGTGTATTTAATACATTATACTCGTAGCTCTCCGTCTCGTTCATGGTGCTGAATATTTTCTCATTTGGTACTATTTATGTTTACTAAACATAGAAAATGCTATATGCATAGTAGATACGGCCATATATATGATTATTGGGTTTCTAAAGCGGAAGTTGTGATTTATAACTTGCAGCTTCTTGGATGTCACGGACCTTTGGCTAATCGTCAACCTGGAAGAGCTTTTCTAAATGCATCAGCTTAGAACTTTGGACTATCAAGAAAAACTTGAAGTGCTCTCCAAAATCTTCTGTTGAACTCTTTGTTATGTGTACTACAGTTTGTAGTGTTGTTTTGGGTATCATTCCTCAGATGGAAAGATGTTATTTGAGGTTCAGAATACTTTGTTTTGTTGGTTTTGTTATTCGGTATTCGCACTATTGCACCAAGTTTGTTTATGGAATTGCATTTTTATCGTTTCCTTTTTTGATTGTTTTATAAATTTGCTATTAAAATTTTGCGCTCTTCTACAATTTGCTTTTTGTGCAGTGAAGGTGATTTAATGTTTAATTTAGTGACAAGGCACGCGGTGGTTAATTCATTTAACTTTGATGAACATTATAAATTATTACATTTTGCTTACACTGTTTTGTGTTTTGACTGTTAAGACTGGGTGCGGTTGTGTATGTGAATTTCAAATGGTTGTCTTTTCTATTAGCATAAACTCAATTTGGAGTATGCTTTTTGTACAAGAAATCCGAAATTTTTTGGTACTGAATCAGTTTTTCACGTGAAAGAACTATTTATTTTCTCACGAGAAAGGAAAAAAAAAGAGATGGGCTTACCCATTTGGTCGAAGTAGATTTTCGATGATAGAGGCCTTTCTGATAAATTCGAACGGTGGAAAAACCTTTACATCGAGGGAAAATACATACTTTGAAACTAGCTTCATCGGATAATGAATTTGGACTTACAGAAAAAGAATAGTTGAACGATTTTAGGCTAGATTTAGGGAGTTTGAAAGCATTGAACGGTTTGAGGTTAGATGTAGAGAGTTTGAATCATTGAACGGTTTGATCCAAACTCTTTAAATTTAGCCTCAAAGCGTTCAACTATCTTCTTTTTTTATATGTGAATTTAAATTTATTTTTTAAAATATCAGTTTAGTAGATGCTTCAAAACTAATAAAATTGTTTTTATATGTGAATTTAAATTTATTTTTTTCTTGAATTTTTATTTTAAAATTGTTTTTAATTCTTATTTCTCAAATTATGATTCTTCTTGTTTTATTATTATTTTATTTAAAATGGATTTTCTTAATTGATGAAAACTAAATTTTTAACAATATCAATTAATATTATAAACACCTTCAGGATATTTTTTAATAACTAAATGCACATATCTACTGTTTTGCTCAAACATTCTAAGAGTATTTTCTTTTACAAGTCAATGCTGGCCAATACGATTCCATTTTATTTTCTTTCCAAAAACATCTTGGTGGAATATTTATTAAAATATATGTTGCAGGTTTATTATTTAGGGTTGTAATTTGATACACAAACTTTGTAAAAAAAATTAAACTCTTCATATTTAAGCTATAAAATCTAAAACCTAAATTCTTAACACTCCAAACCCTAAATTCTAAAGTCTAACCATAAAAATTAAATTCTACGCACTATAATCAAAATCCCTAAACCTTAAATCATAACCTAAACCTCTATTAAAAGACTTGTGTAAATTAAAATTTACACAAACTTGTATATCAAAATATTTTTTCATAAAAAAAATTAAGGGATACGTGAGATGAAAGGTGAATAGATATTCATTTAATCATTTAATAGTATAACTATTTTTAACAAGTGCACTATATTTGTTATGATTTACATTTAATTGTTTATTTATTGAAAAAATTCTATGACGCTCGACGAACACCGATGAGTACCACTAACGGCGAGCACCGATGAGCACTATTAATTTAATTTATAAAAATTTAAAATCTAAAGGACTCACCGTATAATTATAAATTATTTAAAAATCAAAAGGTAAATTGATTAAAATACATTTTTTTATTTTCTTTTAAACATAATTATATCAAAATACCAACAGAGTTGGATGTAGAGCATTTATTAGATTCAAATTGGACGAACGATATCAATTGTAACCCCATTGACCCGGCCTAGTCGCAAGACTGAACTGAGCGAGCTACATTAGGTTTGCCGAAACAAACCCGTAAAGATTAACTCGGATTACGTCTATCGTTATCTTATCTAAATGCAACATATTAACCTATGGTGTGCATTCTGGCAGCGGGTGAAAACACAACTCAATCGGACGTCGAATCAACATCCAACTGCACTCAATTGCAATTAGGGACCAATTTGCAATTCTAGAAAATTACAAGGACTTATCCCATTTTAAAGTTACCAAACCTTAATTAGTCAGGTTTCATGCCCTTTTATCAAAAACAGCTACAAACGATCATCCAAACCCATTCAATTGCATACATAACATTTAAGGACTAAAATGAAAGAATCAGAAACTTGCAACCTCATATTAACTGAAATAACAGCTGCCCGTATTGGTACACGAGCAAGTATATTGGTACGATTTTATGTTTCACAAATCCCAAATTTTAGTAGCTCAAATCCGTATCGATACAGTTCTTCGTGTATCGAAACGACCAACCAAAATACCAAGGCTCGTACTGAAGCATTAGCCCGCATACTGAAACGCTTGTTCAATTTGTGCATACCTGTTTCGGTACATGGGTACACGTATCAAAATGCCTAGACTTGAAGTGTCCCAAATTACTGATTTTTCATGCTTCCAAGGATTCATACACACACCAACATGCCTCAAACAAGTATCAAACTATAATAAGGATTAAACCTCACTAAAACAACAAAGATATAAGATCACAACATAACATCATGCTTCAACCAAGGATATAAAGGCATGTTTCCTAGAATCAAGGCATTCAAAATATGAAACAAAATCTGAAGCATCAACCAAACATATAAGGCCAATTACAACTTCAAAACAATACAACAAACATGCTCAAAATAGGGAGTTTAACCCAAAACCATTCCAAAATCAACAATGAACTCCATTGCCTTTATTACTACAAGTCTAATTCGAAACCATTCTTTCTCGTTATTCAAGTCCTTGGATTTTCTCCTCGCTTGCTCGCTGCCTCCAACCTTTAATTCTCTGAACTGATGGACAAAGAGAGCATAAGCACACCAGGCTTAGTGATGAGCGCTCAAAACATAACACCATCAATGCATTTAAAACTATTTTCCAACTCACATGAGTTCAACAATTTAAATCATCTTTCAAAACATCATGCCTTGAAAACCATGCACTTAACACTTTCAAAAACCACTATATTAAACCATATGCAACATGTATCATAGATCAACAACAAATCCCATTTGCTAACCCTCAATTTAAGCCTTCCCATGCATAACAATCCATATGCAAAGCTTAAAGAGTAAACATGTATAAACCACATTATACATTAACATCTATAAACAAGATACATTAACAATTATGTTGGTTTTCAAGTGATCATAAACCAAGTTTCACTTTCACAAATTAGTTCATCGGATACATGGATTCAACAAGTGTCCACTCAACGCTTCATGCCATCTCAACTAGAATTATAGTACCACTTACAACCCGGGGACACCAACCCCAATCATCAGTTAGATGCATAATCCACTAACGGAAGTTTTTGGTACCATATAACCCCTCGACCATTAGGGTACTCGTGGTGGAGTATTTGGTACACATAAACCCCTCAACACCCGAGGTGACTCTTTATAGTGCACTATGTTGTGTGGATCAATCGACAGATAAATAGCCAAGGGGGTGAATTGGCTTTTAAAAATTGGAAGGAGGAAATTGAAATGATAAAAATGAAAAACACACGATTTATAGTGGTTCAAGCTTCGGACAAGCTCTACATCCACTACCTTAGCTCCCACTAAGGATTTTGAACCAATTTCCACTAGAAATTCTTACCCTTTTCTCGGATTAGAAGGAAACCTTACAATTCGATTAAGCTTTCTACCCAAAGCTTAATCAAGACTCTCTCTCTTACAAAGAAGATTTGGCAAACTAAAAAATACCTCTCAATAGGTTGATTTGTTGCCCAATTACAAACAAACACTCCCAAAGCTTGAAATAAATGGATACAATAAAAATGCACAAGCGAGGGTTACAAGATTTGACTCTAAGAACTCAAAGGGATTAGATTTGTGCTTGATTGCTTTTCAATTGATCATTAGTTGTTGTTGTAGCTTTTACACCTCCTTCATTGATTTCTACCCATTTGGGTAGTTGGCATCATCAATAGAGCCGTTGGGCTCTCTTTTTCCCACCATTAATGCACTTCTGCAACCTACCACATCGGTACACTAACAGTCGTATCATGAGAACAATCAATCTCTAAGGCACTAAATAAGTAGCTCAAAGCCGCGCCATAGGTGAAGGAGGAAACTTGGTCGGTATGACAATGTTGGACAAGGAACACCAACTCCGCGAACATAATTTGACAAAGGTTTGGACGCTTACCCTCATGAAAGCATCGAAGCCAAAAATCATCAACTTGCCGGATAGTTAAGAATTCCCCACCAGATGGACAGATCCACCAAGAGATGATGAGATGGAGGATGCGATCGTGGGCGTCATGGACGGTTACGGAGCCAAGTTGAGTATGACCTAATGAGTATTCATCATCAATTCCCACATTCTCAAACCCAAAAACATTACATAAAACCGTTTGATCAATCCTAAATTTCTTTCCCATGAGATAAGACTCAACAACAATAACCTCAGTTTTTTCAGAGTTGGGGATATACCAGGCATTTGACTCTAAGAACTCAAAGGGATTGGATTTGTGCTTGATTGTTTTTCAATTGATCATTAGTTGTTGTTGTAGCTTTTTAGGCTTGCTTTTATACCCCCTTCATTGATTTCTATCCGTTTGGGTAGTTGGCATCATCAATAGAGCCGTTGGGCTCTATTTTTCCCACCATTAATGCACTTATGCAACCTACCGCATCGGTACACTAACAGTCGTATCGATACCTGTCTCAAAATAGAAAGAGCCATTGTGTACAAAATATAGGGGCATATCGATATGCAAGGTAGAGTATTGGTACGGGCATAGTGTAAAAAGAGGGGCGTATCGATACAGAGTGACCGTATCGGTACGGGAATTACTCACTAAAATTCTTGGTGAAAGTTTTGCAAAAATGGTATTGGTACGCTACTAAGGCGTATTGATAGTCATTTGAAAATACTGATTCCAATAACTGACAAGCAACGACTATAAAATTAAATGCCAAGATTTGCAAATCTGACCAAACCGTATCGATACGGTGTGAGCCGTATCGGTACTCTAAAGTAAAATCTTAAACCTAGATAAAAAACTGTATCGATACGGGGACAACCATATCAGTACACTAAAGCCTATTTACAAGCCCAGATTAAAAGCTGTATTGACATGGGGATAACCATATCGGTACACTTTTACTGATTAAAATTCCAGTGTTGAAAAACGTATCGGTACGTTCAAGGTTTATCGATATGCATGAGGCGTAAATTACTAATTTGGCTTTGAAACACTTAGAAAATTTTATTGGGTTTAAGGTTTATCGATATACCAGGCATTAGCGAAAAAGATTAAAACAATGTTAAGGTAT
Organism: Hibiscus mutabilis; assembly: GCA_019671005.1. Lineage (NCBI taxonomy): Eukaryota > Viridiplantae > Streptophyta > Magnoliopsida > Malvales > Malvaceae > Hibiscus > Hibiscus mutabilis. The sequence continues at coordinate 51,580,514 of CM033725.1, forward strand.
AAAAACTCGGGTATACTAAAAAAAGGCAAAAACTTCCATTATCGCAATAAACCGAAGTATTTGAATTTAAAACGCTTGGAGTTCAAAAAAGAAATTGAAACAACACGCTCATGGCGTATATTGAAAGCTTGATATTGTTTAAAGTGAGCCATATCCGAGGGAGTTAGAAAACTCTTTTGAAAAATGTAGGAAAGATTGGGTTTAGTAATACCCTCATGGTTTGTGTTGGAGGATTGACCGGTTTCACTAGTTCTTAGTCTTTTTCTAGGTGCCATAGTAAAACCTGAGATCAAAGATAAGGTAAAAACAACATGTATGCACAAACATCATATTTGATCTAAAGAATAATCCAATAACCAAGGTATTGATAAAATACTATATTTTATAGTTTAAAAATCATATACAAGTATAAAATGATTTTTGGAAAAACAGTTTAAAAAATATAAGGTATAATTTTATATTCGAATAGAAAATTTTCAGTTTTGATTTTTTTTTATAAAAACTTTAAACCCATGTATATAAATTAAAAACACAAAAATTGTTTAAAAACAATATATAAATTAAAACGAAAAATGAAAAAGAGAAAGAAAAAGAATTTATACCTTGAGTATGGAATATGGATGAATGAAGGATGAGGATGCACCAAAATTGACGATAAAGCTTTAGTCTTGACTTGAAAGTCAAAAACCCTCAAGAAATTTTAAGATTGGTGTGAGAAATCAAAGGATGTTGATGGGTTTTTATAGGGAAAATTCAAACTAGGGTTTTGCGGAAAAGGAAGATGTGTTTTAATTAAAGTTAAAAACCCTTTTAATGGGCATTTAAAGGCTCCAGCAGCTAACTGTATCATGTGGATCGATTTGCCATACTGATACGTTTTTCAAGCCGTATCAATACGCGTGACAGTATCGATACAATATTGACTGTACGGAAGCGCACTCATGAACTCGTATCGATACGCTATGACTCATATCAATACGCCTTTGCTAGAAATGACATTTTGGGCACAAAAGACTCTAAAAATTTGATTTTAATCGAATCAAAATGCATGTGAATGATGAATGAGCAATATGTATGGACTAAAATAGATGTATACTCCCCCTAGAAACAAGCATAGAAGAATAAATAGGCAAAATCACAAGAGCATGACAATCAATCAAAATTCAAGCAAATTTTGCACTAAAGGGCTCTAAAAGGTCAAGACAGGCTGGTTAAACCTAATTCTCTCCTAAGAGACCAAAAGTGCTCTTTATCTAATGGTTTGGTAAAAATATCCGCTAATTGCTTCAAGGTGTCTACATACTCTAGAACAACATCATTTTTCAAGACATGATCTCTAATGAAATGATGTCTTATTTCTATGTGCTTGGTTCTAGAATATTGGATGGGATTCTTAGTGAGACAAATGGCACTAGTGTTGTCACACTTAAGGGGTATGGTATCTACATCAATTCCATAGTCTAGAAGTTGTTGCTTCATCCAAAGGACTTAAGTGCAAGAACTTTCGGCCGATATATATTCTACTTCGGTGGTAGATAAGGCTACACTATTTTGTTTCTTCGAGAACTAAGATATGAGCATACTATATATAAATTGAAAAGTACCGAAGGTACTTTTTCTATCTATCTTACAACCCCCATAATCCGCATCGGAATAAGCATGTAAGTCAAAGGATAAATCTCTAGGATACCAAAGACCCAAACAAGGCGTCTCTAAGATATCTAAAGATTCTCTTAATGGCTATAAGGTGTGATCCTCTAGGACTAGCTTGAAATCAAGCACACAAGCAAACAATAAACATAATGTCGGGTCTACTTGTGGTAAGATAAAGCAAATAGCCAATCATAGAACGGTAAAGCTTTGAATCAACACACTTACCTCATTCATCTTTGTCAAGCTTTATATATGAACTCATTGGAGTGGCTTAAGGTTTTACATTCTCCAAGTCAAACTTCTTGAGCATATCCTTGATGTACTTAGCTTGATTGATGAAGATTACATCTTTCCTTTGCTTGATTTGGAGCCCCAATAAGAATGAGAGCTCTCCCATCATGCTCATCTCAAACTCACCTTGCATCAACTTAGCAAACTCTTGGCAAAACAACTCATTAGTAGAACCAAAAATTATATTACCAACATATATTTGAACTACTAAGATGTCTTTTCCATTTCTTTTAATGAAAAGTGTAGTATCCACCTTGCCTTTTTCAAAACCTTTTTCAATCAAAAAGTTTGAAAGCCTTTCATACCAAGCTGTAGGAGCTTGTTTTAAACCATATAAAGATTTAGTAAGTTTGAAAACATGATTTGGAAATTTTGGATCTTCAAAATCGGGTGGTTGCTCTACATACACTTCTTCATTAATAAAACCATTTAGAAAATCACTTTTTACGTCCATTTGAAAAAGCTTGAATTCATGAAAGCATGTAAATGCAAGAAGAATCCTAATAGCTTCCATTCTAGCTACGGGTGCATAAGTTTCATCAAAATCGTTTCCATTTTCTTGAGTGTAGCCTTGAGCAACAAGTCTAACCTTGTTTCTCACTATGTTATCACTCTCATCTAATTTGTTTCGAAAAACCCATTTAGTTCCTATTATAGACTTATTACTAGGCCTATCAACTAATGTCCATACTTTACTTCTCTTAAATTGATTTAGTTCATATTTCATGACCAATATCCAATAGTCATCTTTTAATACTTATTTGATATTCTTAGGCTCAATGCATGAAATAAATGCAACATTATTAACAAGTTTTAAAGAAGATCTATTGGTTACCCCTTTGGATGGATTACCCAAAATCTCACCACCTTTGACATAGTTGAACTCCCTTGGGTAGGTGACCTCCTTTTCCTCTAGAGCCATGTCCTTCAAGGCTTCAAGAGGTGGATCTTGTGTTTCTTCTTCTTTGGTTGGAACATCATCCACCTTTGATGTTTGTCCTCCATCAATGACTTCAATGATTCCTACATCATTATCATCACAAGAATCCTTCTTCGGAAGGAGGTTATCATCGAAGACAACATGAATAGAATCTTCAACAACTAAAGTTCTTTTATTAAATACACGATAAGCTTTAGAGTTTAAAGAATATTCTAAGAAAATAACTTCATCACTTTTTGCATCAAATTTACCTAAATTATCTTTTCCATTGTTTAAAAGAGAACATTTACAACCAAATGGATGAAAATAGCTAATGTTAGGCTTTTTGGATTTCAAAATCTCATAACGTGTTTTCTTCAAAATAAGCCTAATCATTACTCTGTTAGTAATATAACAAGCCTTATTAGTGGCTTCCGCCTAAAAATATTTAGGTAAATTGTTTTCACAAAGCATGATTCTAGCCATTTCTTCTAAAGTATGATTTTTCCTCTCAACAACCCCATTTTGTTGAGGAGTGCGAGGAGCCGAAAAATTATGGCTTGTACCCTTTTCATTACAAAAATCCTCAAAACCAATATTTTGAAATTCGGTTCCATGGTCACTTCTAATATGTGAAATCTTTTGACCAAGGTCATTTTGAGTAATTTTTGAAAACGTGATAAACTTTTCTAAAGCCTCATCCTTAGCATTTAAGAATAGAACCCATGTGTATCTAGAGTAGTCATCTACTAAAACATAAGCATAAGATTCACCACCCAAGATCATAGTCCTAATTGGGCCAAAAAGATCCATATAGATCAATTGTAATACTCTACAAGTTGAAACATCATTTGTAGGTTTAAAAGAAACTCTTTTATGTTTACCCTTAGCACAAGCATCACAAGTTTTATCTTGAGAAAATTTTAGCTTGGATAAACCTCTTACTAGATTTTGGGAAACCAATTTCTCTAAAACACTCATGCTAGCATGTCCTAGTTTTCTATGCCATAACCATGAATCATGTTTATTTTGTGCAACAAAACATACATTGGAAATGTGAATGTCATCTAAATGCACCATATATTACCTATGCGATGACCTATGAACATAATTTTGTTAGTTTCAATGTTCAAGATTTTACAATTATTTACATCAAATAGAACTTTAAAACCTTTATCACATAATTGACTAATTCTAAATAAATTATGTTTTAGACCCTTGACATAAAGCACATTATCAATGAGAATAGAAGAATGATTACCAATAGAGCCAATCCCTTTAATGTGGCATTTGGAGTTGTCACCAAATGTCACCACTCCAATTTTTGGTTTTAGCTCTAAGAATCTACTATTGTCACCGGTCATATGTCTTGAGCATCCACTATCAAGGTACCATGTATTTTGATTTGTAGCTTTGGCCTTGTAGTAATGCTCCCCTACAAACAAAGAATTAATTCTTGATTTTTAGTACCCAAATCATTTTGGGTCCATGAACGTTAGCTCCCAAAAATCTTGGTTCGCTTGGGAATCCAAGATGCAATAGCATGTAAATCATTAGAAGTAATTAGGTCATTGGGAACCCAAACACTCCTAATCCTCTTACCTCTAGAGGGCATTTGGAAGTGTCTTTGTTTGCAACCATTAAAGTTTCTCTTTACATAGTTAGGTTTTGAAGAACTTAATTTTTCAAGATTTTGTTTCCTAACTTGGTTTATAGAAGCTTTAAGCTCATTCACCACTTTGTGGTGATCATCATGAAACTTGGAAAGAAGATTGTTTAAATTAACATTTTCTTTTTAAAAATATTTTTGATCATCTTGTAAAACCAAAATCTTCTTTTCAAGTTCCGAGTTGGTTTTAGAGAAGGAATCATTTTGGTTTTTCAATTCGAAAATCATTTTCTTATTTTTCAAAATTGATTCCTTGTATTTTTCAACCAACTCATCGTAAACCTCTTGTAACTCATCATAAGTTTCTTGAAGCTCATCAAAGGTAAAATCAAGTGTAGATGAGTTAGGGTTTACCTTAGGATTTTCTTTAAGAGCCATGAGGCAAAGGTTGGGGACTTCTTGATCTTCATCATCAGATGACTCCAAATCGCTCCAAGTAGCCCATTTGCCTTGAGCTTCTTTTTCTTTCCGATGCCCTTCTTTTTGAGTTGGGGGCATTCGGTTCAGATGTAGCATATGAGTTGATCATTTTTTCCCTATTTTTTATTATTCTTGAAGTCACATATTCTTTGAAATTTTCTTTCTCAATTGGATTTCATGAACTGAGAGAATCTTTTGGCTATCATAGCCAATTCTTCAAATTCATCATCTCTAGAATTACCCTCTTCTTGTGAAGCTTTGCGAGCAATTCCTTGTTTCTTCTTCTCTACCTCTTGCTTCTCTATTCTATTATTTTCTTTTCTTTTTCTCTTCCTTGCTTCATGATCTCATGAGTAAGGTGAGACCCCACTAGTTCATCGAGCTTCAAAGTCCTCAAGTTTTTAGCCTCGATGGTAGCGGTTATCTTCTTATCCAATGGCTTGGGAGGAGAATAGAGAAGTTTTCGAACAAGCTTGTCTTCGGGAATAATCTCACTGAAGCCCTTGAGACTATTAACGATGATAGAGAAACGACCGAACATCTTGGAGACACACTCATCAAGCTCCATCTTGAAATTCTCATAGCTCAAATTAAGGATGATAGAGAAACGACCGAACGTCTTGAGCTTGTCCCACACCTCCTTTGCGCTTGTACAAGAGGACATCTTCGCATACATGTCCAGTCCAAGTGCACAAAAAAGGATGTGCAAGACCTTGTCATTAACTTGTAGTCTTCTTCGATCTTCATCGGTCATCTCCACCTTTGTCTTAGGAATGAGTCTTCCTTCTTCATCTTTCTTTATTAGGATTTTTAGTCCGTCTTCCACTACATCCCAAAGGGTGTAGTCATTTGATTTGATGAAGAGCCTTATCTTATTCTTCCAATAAGGATAGTTATCCCTATTGAAGAATGGTGGTTTGGTGATGGATTGGGACTCGTACAAGTTTTGGCCGGAGTTAGACACCATGGCTTGATTGATGATCGATTGAAACACTTCTAGAATCGCCTCTTGTGGATGTAAGTCCTTCAAAGAGTTAGGTTCTGATACCAATTGTTGAGTGGATCAATCAATGGATAAATAGCCGAGAGGGGGTGAATTGGCTTTTAAAAATTGGAAAGAGGAAATTGAAATGATAACAAATGAAAAACACACAATTTATAGCGGTTCAAGCTTCAGATAAGCTCTACATCCACTACTTAGCTCATAGTAAGGGTTTTGAACCAATTTTCACTAGAAATTCTTCCCATTTTCTCGGATTAGGAGGAAACCTTACAATACGATTAAGCTTTCTACCCAAAGCTTAATCAAGACTCATTCTCTCTGACAAAGAAGATTTGGCAAACTAAAAAACACCTCTCAATAGGTTGATTTGTTGCCCAATTACAAACAAACACTCCCCAAGCTTGAAATAAATGGATGCAATAAAAATACACAAGTGGGGGTTACAAGATTTGACTATAATAACTCAAAGGGATTGGATTTGTGCTTGATTGCTTTTCAATTGATCATTAGTTGTTGTTGTTGTTGTTGTAGCTTTTTAGGCTTTCTTTTATACCCCTTCATTGATTTCTATTCGTTTGGGTAGTTGGCATCATCAATAGAACCGTTAGGCTCTTTTTTTCCCATCATTAGTGCACTTATGCAACCTACCGTATCGATACGCTAACAGTCGTATCGATACTTATCTCAAAATAGAAAGAGCCGTTGTGTACAAAATACAGTGGCGTATCAATACGCGGGGTAGAGTATCGGTACGGTCATAGTGTAAAAAGTGGGGCGTATTGATATAGAGTGTCCGTATCGGTACGAAAATTGCTCACTAGAATCCTTGGTGAATGTTTTGCAAAAATGGTATCGATATGCTACTAGGGCATATCGATACGGTTCAACGGTCATTTAAAAATATTGATTCCAATAATTGACAAGCAACGACTATAAAATTAAGTGCCATGATTTGCAAATCTGACCAAACCGTATCGATACGGTGTGAGGCGTATTGGTACTCTAAAGTAAAATCTTAAACCCAGATGAAAACCGTATCGATACGGGGACAACCGTATCGGTACACTAAAGCCTATTTACAAGCCTAGATTAAAAGCCGCATCGATATGGGGATAACCGTATCGGTACACTTTTATTGATTAAAATTCCAGTGTTAAAAAATTGTATCGGTACGTTCAAGGCGTATCGATACGCCTGAGCGTAAATGCTTAATTTGGCTTTGAAACACTTAGAAATTTTTTTTGGGTTTAATGTTTTTGACTTAGAAAACAATTTTGGTTCAAATGCTTTTTATTTTTGTGAGACTTTTAAGTACTTAAAAATTTATTTACTTTTGCAATTTGGTCCTTAGACAAATTGTTATATCAAAATCAAATATAGGTTTTACACACTATCAATCCTATGGCTGGCCAACTATATCCGATAACATTTTAAACCACATCACTTGCCAATATAATTCATTATTAACCATGTACCTCACTGTTTTTATACGCATCAATTCAAAACCATTCACAAAGCAAGTAACCATGCTTTAAAACAAGTATTTCACATAATTACATGGATCATTTACCAAATGCATCCATCACCATTATATGATCAAAAATAGTAAAAAAACATACATCAAAACATGCTTAAACAGTAGGTACCATGTCATTCAATACAAGTGCATAAAATCCATTTCATAAAGGCACGACCGAGGGAGAAATATCTTTATACTTACTTCCGAGTTTAAACCAGAGTGTCAAGCTAAGTTTTAACCCCCAATATAACCTTTAAACCATTTCAAAGCTGAAATCCACGTTCTCACTCATTGACAATGTAAAGCCTTATTCGCCGACGTGAACCACTCATCCGAAGCTTCCGAAGCGACACTTCAAGCTTGGGGATAAACCTCCCCTAATTTCACCACACAAAAATATAGGATCCAATGCATCAAAATGCATTCACAAACCCATCAACATCAAACCACAACAATCTTCTACAAACTCTAGCCGAAACTCTTCCAAAACTACCAAAATCAACATCAAACTTAAACCAGCCACAACCTAGTGATTCAATCCATTGATCGCCTTCAATTAACATCGAACAAAAACCTATTATCATCCTTATACTTCCAGTATTCATTAAAAATTGAAACTCACCAAAAACACAACACTAGCGACCTAACAAATTAGAGATTCACATAGTTCCGGGGTTCCAATGTTAAAGCCAACTTATCAACATTATAAAACATCAAAAATCAAGATTATAATCAATCAAGAACTCAGGAAAATAGAGCTGAAATGAAAATCACTTAATCTCATCAATTAAACCTTGATTTAACCAATTTCCATAATTAAACCATCAAAACTCATTAGAAAACATATGTAAAGGATCAATAACTTGGGAATTTCAGTAAAAAAACCATACATTAGAGGAGAAGGACGAAGATCACCTCTAATGTTGACTTTCCCCCTTAACTGTATTGATTTACATGAGAAAAATAAGATTAAAGCAATAAGGTTTTGTTAGAAATCAATCAAGAACTCTTGAAATTAAAAGATTGAAGAAATCAAGAATTTACATGAGGATTTTGAAGAAAAGAATGTTTGGCGGAAGAGAATTTGAGAGAAAATCTTTTAAAGAAAAGTTAGTTACGTGAAATTTACTTAGGAATTAATTAAGGAGAAAAGTCTGATTAGACTTTGGGCAAATAGCTCCTTAAAGATTCAAAGTTTTGGTCCTTTTACAAAACAATCCTCAAAATCTATTTATACCTCTCCCCAAATCCTTTTTAAAATAGCCAATTAAGGAGAAAAGTCTGATTAGACTTTGGGAAAATAGCTCCTTAAAGATCCAAAGTTTTGACCCTTTTACAAAACAATCACTAAAAATAGTTTCCATTCTTTACATTTTGGTCGCTAGCCAAAATGTAATATTTTCGAATTCCATTTTTTAAAATTGACTTTACCAAAAATATTCATATATTAAATAATGATTTTTATATATTTTATCCAAATATTTTCTTACTCAAAAATATTAATTCCAATTTTAATCATGAATTGGACTCGAATCTCTAATCTCGATCCACCGGACCGTCTAATTAGCCTATAGACTCCTAGGCCCAAAACCGAGGCGTTACATAAATATTGGAAAGTTGTTAAATTCCATGCAGAACATAACCATGAAATGGTTCATCTAACACAAGTTGCTTATATCAAGTTTGTAATTCATCAATAAGTAAATTGTTACATACTAACTTCTTGCTTATATATATAATGTTTTTAATGATTTATTTTGTAGGTCATTTCAGAAAATTAGGCAGTCAGATAAAATTAAGATTAAGAACAAGCACCACTCTAGAATTACTCCAAGTAAGATGATGCGGAATTTCGTGAACGAAATTGGTTCAATTAAGAATGTTGGTTTTATATCGAAGGATTTGTACAACTATCTATATAGAATTAAACGAGAAGAAGTACAAGATGGTGATGCTGAAACGGTGATGGCGTATTTATATGGAAAACAAGAATCTGATCATTTCTTTTTTGTGAGGCACACGAAGGATGAATTCAGACACTTAGAGAAGTTGTTCTAGTGGGATGGTGTAGACCCTAATTTTGTCCGGGTTAAATTAATTGCTTGAAATAAAATAAATCCACATTACCCTTTTTTAAATATCCAAAAACCTTACCTTATACCCTAAGCCCAAAATTTCGTGGCCATTATATAATTTTATATAGTAAAAAAATATATACAAAAAAAAATCCCAACTCCTTACTCACCAAGGCTTGGTTCTCATCGTATGAATCAATGCCTCATTCCCATTGGTTAAAAAAACTACTTGATGACCAAGGTCTTAATTTTCATTGTTTCTTATTTTAAAGGGATAAACCAAAAATATCCTTTATCACACACACACACACACACACACACACACACACACACACACACACACACACACACACACATATATACCCTAAGAAAAAAAGAGAAGAGGACGACACTACCTTGGCCGATTGAAGCAAAAGCCCCCCCCCCCAAAATCAATTCCCCTATCGTTTCACTGCCATTTTCTTTCTTTTTTTACCATTTGATTCCCTTATCCACTATAATTTTCCCTAATCGAAACTATTTTCCACCATCAATAAACCCTTGAATCGAACTTCTCAACCCCAACAACAACATGTGAAATTTGGTTGATCGAGCATAAATATTTGGGTTTTGGGTACATTCTTCCATTTTCTTTTTATTTATGTATAATCATTTTTTATAGTTCAATGAACATATGGATGATTTTATTCGTAACCTTTGTTGTTTATTTTAGTCTAATTTTTATGTGTTTTATTTTATTTTATTTTTTGCTTGTGATATGTATGTTATTTCACTTGTTTAATGTTGTTTATTTTACTATTAGCTTGTATGTTTACTTTATCATCATGACTTCATATTATCTTTTTTATAATATATTTTCTTGTATATAGTATATAATATATAATTAAGGTATATTTTCTTAAAATTATATACATGTGGTTTTTCATTTAGGTTTAGTTTAGAAGTTTGGGCCTCTTGGCTTTTTGGGCTTTGGGTTGTTAAGTTAGCTTTAGATTAGTTTAGGAATTAATTTAATTAATTTAGGTCGTGTGCTCGTCTAATAGGGGCATGACCCTTTTTTTCGATTCATCTCTTTAATTCTAGGATTAGTTTTAGAGCTGTAGTTAGTCTTAAGGTTTGAATCAGTTTAGTGAATTTAAATTTGCCTTTGGCTTATTGGAGTAAATGTTAAATTGATTAAAATTGGTTGAACACATCTTAATTATCTTTTGAGATAAAATTGACATAGAAATTAGACCAACATTTTAATTTAAGGCTATGATTAATTAATTTGGCTTATTTTAAATAGTATTCTTGGCTTATTGGAATACTAGTTTAAAATTAATCGAATTAATTATCATATCACAAGATAACTCATAATTTATTAGGGTTCTCTAGCCTTTTAGGATTAATTAATTTAGGGTTAATATTAGATTCACCTAGTTTTTAAATTAGATCACTAACTAAATTTTCATAATCTGGGCTTTTTAGGTTATGGCTTTAGGGGCCTCTTTGTGTGTTTAATTTTCAAGCCTTTTTGCGACATCCATCTTTAATTGTCATTCATGTGACCCATTTATTTTGATTTACACGTTAATTAATTTAAATCATAAAAAGGGAGGTATTCATTAATTCTGATATTTGTGTCGCAACAGTCCGAGCTTAAAGGATGTTGACCAAATATTTAAAAATTAATCCTTACCGACTCAAGGTAAAATTAAAACTTAACCAAATCATTACATCATATTTTAAAATGCCTGCATCATGCATAAAGGTGACGTGCGGGATTCGGACCATAAATTAACACGGCAGTCGGGCTTATTCAATGTCAGTTTAATCTATGGTCCGATGTATCGCCAACCTTATTAATTAAATGTCCAATTAATTTGAATCCACCAGTTTGATAAAGCCCGTTCAATTAAGGTTAATTTTCAATTAAGGTCACCGAACTAAATTCTTTTCAAATTCTAACAATTTCCTTCGATTAAAAACAACAAATATTTTGGTATCGATTTTCAGGCGTGATGAGGATGCTAATCCTTCCCTACACGTAACCAACTCTCGAACCCTTTCAAAATGAATCTCTGGTTTTGTGGTGTCCGGCCTACCTTATCAAAGTGGATGGTGGCGACTCCCAGTTTTTAATCAGTTTCCCAAAGAAAAAGAATTTTCAAAAGAAATCCCTTTAAACCAAGATTACAAAGAAAGGATTTTTGGGATAACCCATAGCGCCGAACTTATAATTTTTCTAAAGTTTTTTCAAAAAAAGGTCGCTACAGCATGGCGACTCCGTTGGAGATCAATTTTGTTTTTAAAACAAAAAGAGAGTTAGGCCAAGAAAATATTTGTTGTTTTAATGATGGAAAATTGTCAGAATTTCAATCGATTCTAGTAAGGTTGACCATTTCTTTAAAATGTGACTACAATTGAACGGGCTTTGATAATTGGTGGTCTTCGAATTAATTTTTTATTTAATTTCTAAGGAATCACCGACATGTGTTACATAATGATCATCAAGCTCTATACCCGAGCTTCATCCCTTAAGTGGGAGTGAAACGCCACATACCCACGTGAGTAGCCCTCCACGGGTCGGTAATTCACTTCCAGAATCCACGCCTATTGACACGTGAGCAGCCCTCCACGTCATTAGGTCGTGCTTTTCCTCGAACCGAAACCAATTCACAAGCTTGTAATGGGCCAGAATTAGGGTTCTTGTTGCCTAGTAGGTGATAAGATAGGTTTGGGTACCCCAATTAGAACCGAACCCATGCGTGTGAATCTAAGAAGCCCACCCCGTTAGAGCCATGTGGATAACCTTAGCGAACTAGAATTCATGCGGTTAGGGTTCTTTCTTTAATTGTTTGCCTTTTGCTGAATTGGTTTGTGTTTACCTTTTATCGTTTTCAAAACGATTGCTTATCATATGACTAATAGACTTTTGTTTGTTTGTTTTCTTTTCATTTCCTTTTACCTTTTTGTTTTGCATATATTATCATATCATGAAGAGCACATTAAGTTGGAAATAGTCTGAAATTAAAGACTAGATTAACGGGAGATTTGGTTTGTAACAATGATAAGGAGAATCTCGATGTACAAATATGGTCAGAAAGAGAGCAACTACGACGGGGACAGTATTCCTGTCAGGTTCAGGTTAACAATGTCGACCGAAACCTTCATGTGATAATGGTCGGGATTAGGAGGAGAGAAATGCTTTCAAAGTTGATATTTGTTCAGTGATTGGCAACTTTGATTTGACCTCGACAATTGAGAAATACTAAGTCTTGCAAGGAGATCAAAGAAAACCATGCCAAACAAGAACGAGGCCTTCCGAGGCAGGATCGAAAGTTTCTTGGACATTTTGCCATCATGGGTCAAAAATCGAGTTTCAACTCCGAACAAGCAAGAATATTTCAAGTCAGAAGAAACTTCTGACTTTAGTACACGTTGAATGTTGAATCTGGCGGGACCCTTTCCGAAGAGCAAGTCAAGTGTACCAAATATCAAAATTGGAGCGACTATAATTCGCCGCCTACACCACTTGGGGGAAAGACCAAGAATTGGCACATTGGATAACTCCAATACAAGAGATCACCCAAGAGAAATACCAAGAGAAATACGCTGCCAAGCTTCTAAGAAGGAAGAAAGGATTGTTTGGATCTTGGAGAAAATCGTCGACCTAGATGCTAGCTTAGGACCGTTTGCAAAATGGGTTTTCTTTGGCTATTGTAACGAAATAATATTCCTATTAATGCGATTTGTTTAACAATGATATTTACCAAACTCAGTGTCGCTCTTTGCATTCATTCATGTTTTCATAGTAGCATCATTTTGTGACGTATTGTTATTTTTGTTCAAATAATACATTTTTGTACAATCACATACATCATTAACCGAGGAAAAACATTCGCCTCAGAAGGTATGAATAAGGAGAGATTGACTTCTGACCAGTTCGACTCCAGAAATATGAATGAGCTAGCAACTAGGGTAACTAAACTCGAACAGCTTCACGAATAATTGGTTTGGAACCAAAGAGAGATAATATCATATGTGAAGAAGTTCCAAGAGGAAACAAGGGGGCAAATCGATGAACTAATGGGCATGATGTCTACCATGACTGGAGAAGAGGGTATGAAAGAAGACTCTTTTGTAGAAGAGAAGCATGAGAATTGGCATTGTGACTTCATAGCGGAGTAGATTTTATCAGCTGAAGACCAAGCTATCCCTAGCCAATATGAGATAGCATGCAGTGCCTTCGAATGCCCAACCGATCTGGTGTTGGATAAGGCTGAAGACTCTCCCTTAAAGATCTTGTCCTCGACAGCAAACGAAGAACCGAAAAAGCTTGAGCCACATGGTGAGAAAGGTACAATATGCAACAAGAGAAAGATGATGTCGACTACACTATCTTCTAAATTGTCGTCCCTGCAAACACATGATCAACCTTTGATGTCCGTGATTCCAAAATAGCTGTTGGCTGGCCAGGCTTCCAAGGCTCAGGAAAAGAAAGAAAAACCGAAGAACGTCCAGTTCATTCCCAGTCCTTTCACTTATCAAGATTTGTATTCCAAGCTATTATACAGTCGATTGGTGGCATCTTGCTTTGTCAAAGCCCAGTCATCTCCATACTCGAGTTGGTTTAATGAGAAAGATTATTGCTATTACCATGCCGAAACTCAGGGTTTCTATCGAGAGATGTGTGAGTTTTAAGCGTAAAGTTCAACATCTTTTAGATATCGGGGTATTAGAGTTTGAGACAATGAGTCCAGGTCTGATAATTAATTCTTCAGCCGTGGCCGATACTCTGAAATTAGGAGAATCTCGGGTCACCGTGATGAAAGAGGTGGATGAGGCAAAGTTGCCAACATCGGCAAAATCAGAAAACATCAGCAGTCACCATAAGCACAATCGTTCCATGGAAATCTTGGTTTCGAACCTACTCAAAAGGTCTGAAACAGCTCTAAAAGAGCCCCCAAAGTGACATGCCCTAATAATAGTGATGTCTTCCGAGAAGAGGAGCCATACTTAAGGAAAAAGGGGAAAAAGAAAGGTAAAGCACATGATGCAAGAGGGAGTGACAAGAGGACAAAGATGTTATTCCCGATGACAAATTCGGAGCTGTTACATCTGTTAGTTCAAAACAAACTCTTGAGGCTACCTCCCCCGAAACAGAATGCCTATTTCAATCCCAATGTGATTGGCAGTAGGGTTCCATGCGAATATCATCACGGTGACTTTGGCTACACAACGAAAGAGTGTGTGTTTTTGAAGGGCAAGGTCTATGAACTCGTTAAGAACGAAGTACTTTTCTTTGAGAATGAGAGACATAAGTTTAAGAAAGAGGCCAAGTTTTTGGGAAGGTTTGAAGCGTCGGGATGAATGACCAATGTTGCAAGGGTCAAGGATTTCTAGGGCATCCTATCCATATTTCATTGTTTTTGCTTTATCTATTTTTCTATACATGTTAACTTTGCTTTTGTTTACCCGAAGGTAGTAGTAGTGATCTTTTGTGAATATTCATGTTATGTTTGCTTTCGCCATTTTAATGAAAGGATGATATTTTTTTTAAAAGTGTATATGTATATATTCTTTCCTACCTTCGTAGACCCCCGGATATCAGTGCATGATGCGTCATTAATTCTAATGAAAGAAATCAATTGAATGTTGTGATAACGATGAAGCGTAATTCCCTCTCAGTTTTCTCTAGTCGGTAAAGCGAGAGAAGCAAGTTCACTACTCCTTCGATGATGTTCGATGTTAAGAAAATATCCAGGCGAACCCAAATGGATTTGCTTGAATATGCCTAAAAAGGAAAATAAAAATAGAATAAAATGAATTGATTTAACTTTCAGAGTTTGGTAATAGGCATTAATCAAAAAGCATTCCAATGTTCGAAACCTGGTAATAGGCATTTTCAGATATGAGTGCGGAATTTTAGGGGCACTCTGCTAAAGCCAGAAACTCCTCGCTTCATGAGTGATGGTAATATTTTCAAAATCGCGACTATGCCGAGTAACTTGGGGTATTTTTGTATGCTCCATCATTATCCTCGAGATAAAGGACTATGACGAGATGAATTCCCCTAAGAAAAAGGAAATGAATGAACAAATTGAATAAATCCCGGAGCATTCTGATGGAGCTGTGGGAGGAGAACAAATCTAATAAGGAGCTATGCTCCACCTGTTTAATACCCTAGCGTCAGAGATGAATCCTTGAGGTCCCTGACACAATATTGAATCATATACTTACACTTGAGATTTCCTAAATTGACATTATATGCGTTATATGGGCTAAATAAAAGTCAGAAAGCTTAAACCTTTGTTAATGGAAAGGGATAATGAGAACTACAAGGAGTAGTTTTCGAATGGATCAAGCGAGAACCATAATCATAAGGATGAATCGAGCAATCTGGGAGGAATTTCCCTACTACGAGTATTGCCACAACATTCAAAGTTAAATTGCTGATCACCGGAAGGGTTGAATCTAATACGCTCCTACATTTGATATCTGGGGCATTCTATTCTTTTTCATTAATTTTGATTTTGTATATTAACCCAAGAAGCATCCTATGTTGAAATGTTATAGCAAGCCAGCGTAAAAGAGAAAAAGAGAGAGAGAAAAAATAAAAAAGAAAGAAAAAGAGAAGAAAAAGAGAAATAGAAATGAATAAGGTCTTCATGTTTTAGAATGGAGTTTAGGGCACAATGCCAGATGTGCATATGATTAACCTGATACAAACCTGTCAACAATCCTGAAAAGAATAATACTAGGTCCTAGTATGCTACACAATTTGGAGACTTGAAGTGAGTATCTACCATAAAACCTTGGTCGGCCCAGAAAAATAAGGATTGAATATTAAATTTAGACAATCATGGGGCATGTTCTCATCCTAACATTGAGATGAAATAAAGACCATACCAAAGAGTCACGGACAAATGACCGTCGAACCCAAAGAAGAGATAGAGTACTACTAAGATCAGTAAAAATGGGCATCTTAAGAAAGGCCTCAACTTAGCCGACCGACATTTATCAGAAGTTAACCAAAGTGTAAGGCGACGATCTATCAAGCAAGTAAGGTATGCTTACATCAGCTTACAGCGAAACAAGTTGCGAAAGTTAAAGCAGATCTAGAAAGGATGGGATTGATGGTTGACGGTTCTGCGAGAATTATAGTGACATTGCACGCTTGGTGTATGTCCGTATTAATCGGCTTTCGTTTTGAGCCATCTTTCAATTTTGGAATCTTACTTTCCACTGCTTCACTTTAAACTGGGAAGACTCGATGTCCATGGTTGAGGAGTATTCTGCTTTGCTTAATTAAAAGAATAGTCATACGGGCTACGTTTGCACAAAGCCGTTGAAGTCCCATGATTCCACTTTGAAGCTTAAAACCTTTGCTGAAATGAGTAAAGATTAGGGCAAATGTTTGATTCAGAATCACCAAGGTAATACCTCCCTTTCATGGGAACATACCAACACACCCGAATATGGACATGGAGCTTCAGTTCAAGGGTCTACGTGATTGACCATTATACTTTGAATAGGGTTTAGAACAATAGAGATTGAAAGTAAGAAGAATTTGGAAGTCTAGGGGGCAAGCGTTCACCCCAATGCCGAGAATAAAAAAGACTCGTCATGAAGAGTCAATGAAGAGAAAATAACGAAGCTCAAGTTGAAAGGGGCAATGTTTCGAAGGCAGACTCAAGGAAGTGACAGTTTTAGTCAAATCAGTTTTGGCCAACAATATCCTTTCAAGATAAGGTACAAGTGAAGATTTAATGAAGACAGAAAGCCCATAGAAGTTAAGGGTAATCAACCGGAAGGCGAGAATTTCTCTCCGGTAGCTCTAAAAAATGACTCCACTCATGCATCACATTTAGTTAGACATCCATAGGATAAGAGCATGCTAACTCATATCATCAAATCATTTTTTATTGTTTTGACAGATTCGAGGAATTAAGAAAATTTTGACCTGAAGCTTCCCATTTTGAAAGGTAGATCTTAGTGGAGACAATGAGTCTCTAACGAAGAGAACGCGCCTAACAAAGATTCAAGGAATTTCTGATGAGAATGATTCACTTAGTAAAGAGAGAGTTGACCATAACGAAAAAGCTCGAGAAGAACTGTTCAAGCATCAAGCTTGATGGAAAGATGAGAACCTCAAGAACTTGTTTGTAGTTGAGAAGAACAACTCTAGACTTTGAATTCTGTTAGAGAATCCAAGAAATTTGTAGTTAGAGAAGCTTTAAGCTTCGTCGACCAATTTATTTCCCGCTAAAACTTTTAGGCAAATAGTAAGCCATTCGAGAGTGATGCTAAGCTGCCCGTACAACAGAAATTGGGGCATAAAGAAATTCGTAGTCTCAGCCACGGAAAAGCGAAAAGTTTCGAAAGAATCAACAATCTTAAGGCCATAGTAAGGGATGCGAGATAAAATTTGCATTTTTTTCGGACATTAAAGGAATCTGCGAAAACTAAGATGGGGGGACATTAGGTACAAAATTGGCAAAATCGATCAGGAAATGACAACAAATATTTCTCATCCAAGGGACTAGAGGCGAAAACCCGTACAGGCACCTAAAAGGAAAAAAAGAGAAAAAAATGGAAAAAGAGAAAAGAGAAAGAAGAAAAATGAGAGAGAAAAAAGAATGAATGAGAGATAAAGGAGAAAAAGAAGAAAATGAAGAAAAGAGAGCGAAGAGAACAAAAAGAGGAATAGAAAAAGAAAAAAAAGAGAAGTAAGTCTAAAGTGAGAACTTGAAAAGGATTTCAAAGCTAGAGGTTCTATACAGGAAGAACCCAAAGATCCATGATTTCAACGCCAAAGGTTCTATATAGGAAAAACCCAAAGCTCAAAGATTTCAGGTAAAGGATTTCAAACTCGCCGTGTTAGAGTTTTTGAGCGAAGGAGGCAGATACTCATAGTTCAGAGTTTTTAGAGTGAATGAGGCAGATACTCAAAGCTCACGGGCTTCATGTGAAAGATTACGAACTCACCACACCAGGGTTTCAGAGCAAAGAAGGCAGATACTCAAAGCTCAAAGATTTCATACGAAGGATTTCAAACTCGCCATGTTAGAGTTTCCGAGTGAAGGAGTAGATACTCATATTTTGGAGTTTTCAGAGCGAATGAGGAAGATACTCAAAGCTTAAAGACTTCAGGCGAAGGATTTCAAACTCGCCACACCAAGATTTTAGAGCAAAGGAGGTAGATACTCAATCCTCAAAGATTTTAGGCGAAGGATTTCAAACTTGCCGTTTTAGTACTACCGAGCGGAGGAGGTAGATACTCATAGTTTGGAGTTTTCAGAGTAAAGGAGGTAGATACTCAAAGCTCATAGATTTTAGGTGAATGATTTCAAACTCGCCATATTAGAACTTTCGAGCAAAAGAGGCAGATACTCATTGTTCGAAGTTTTCAGAGTAAAGAAGGCAAATACTCATAGCTCGAGGATTTTGGAGCGAAAGAGGTAGATACCCGTAGCTCAATGACATTGGGGCAAAGGAGATAGATACTCATAGCTCCATGTTGTAGGGAGAGGAAGAGCGAATAGTTCTATGTAGCAGGAACTCGAAGCTCGGAATCTCCCAACAGAGAAGTGAGACAAAATTAATGCTTATGGTCTTTGCTTTATTCTTGTTCCACAAGTATAAACAAAGAGGGGCAGCTGTAGACACTGATTTTGTCTGGGTTAAATTAATTGCTCAAAATAAAATAAATCCACATTACCCTTTTTTAAATACCCAAAAACCTTACCTTATATCCTAAGCCCAAAATTTCATGGCCCATTATATAATTTTATATAGTAAAAAAATATATACAAAAAAATCCCAACTCCTTACTCACCAAGGCTTGGTTCTCATTGGATGAATCAATGCCTCATTCCCATTGGTTAAAAAAACTACTTGGTGACCAAGGTCTTAATTTTTATTGGTTCTTATTTTAAGGGGATAAACCAAAAATAACCTTCATCACATATATACCCTAAGAAAAAACGAGAGGAGGACGACACTACCTTGGCCGATTGAAGCAAAACCCCCCCCAAATCAATCCCCCTACCGTTTCACTGCCATTTTCTTTTTTTTTTTTTACCATTTGATTCCCTTATCCACTATAATTTTCCCTAATCGAAACTATTTTCCACCATTATTAAACCCTTGAATCGAACTTCTCAACCCCAACAACAACATGTGAAATTTGGTTGATCAAGCATAAATATTTGGGTTTTGGGTGCATTCTTCCCTTTTCTTTTTATTTATGTATAATCATTTTTTATAGTTCAATGAAAATGTGGATGATTTTATTGGTAACCTTTGTTGTTTATTTTAGTCTCTTTTTTATGTGTTTTGTTTTATTTTATTTTTTGCTTGTGATATGTATGTTATTTCACTTGTTGAATGTTGTTTAATTTACTATTAGCTTGTATGTTTACTTTATCATCATGATTTCATATTATTCTTTTTATAATATATTTTCTTGTATATAGTATATAATATATAATTAAGGTATATTTTTCTTAAAAGTATATACATGTGGTTTTTTATTTGGGTTTAGTTTAGAAGTTTGGGCCTCTTGGTTTTTTGGGCTTTGGGTTGTTAAGTTATCTTTAGATTAGTTTAGGAACTAGTTTAATTAATTTAGGTCGTGTGCTCGTCTAATAGGGGCATGGCCCTTAAATTAATTAAGTTAATTCTAGGATTAGTTTTAGAGCCGTAGTTAGTCTTAAGGTTCGAATCAGTTTAGTGAATTTAAATTTGCCTTTGGCTTATTGGAGTAAATGTTAAATTCATTAAAATTGGTTGAACACATCTTAATTATCTTTTGAGATAAAATTGACATAGAAATTAGACTAACATTTTAATATAAGGCTATGATTAATTAATTTGGCTTATTTTAAATAGTATTCTTGGCTTATTGGAATACTAGTTTAAAATTAATCGAATTAATTATCATATCACAAGATAACTCATAATTTATTAGGGTTCTCTAGCCTTTTAGGATTAATTAATTTAGGGTTAATGTTAGATTCACCTAGTTTTTAAATTAGATCACTAACTAAATTTTCATAATCTGGGCCTTTTAGTTTAGGGCTTTAGGGGCCTCTTTGTGTGTTTAATTTTCAAGCCTTTTTGCAGCATCCATCTTTAATTGTCATTCATGTAACCAATTTTATTTTGATTTACACGTTAATTAATTTAAATCATAAAAAGGGAGGTATTCATTAATTCCGATATTTGTGTCGCAACAGTCTGAGCTTAAAGGATGTTGACCAAATATGTGAATTAATCCTTACCGACTCAAGGTAAAATTAAAACTTAACCAAATCATTACACCATATTTTAAAATGCTTGCATCATGCATAAAGGTGACGTGCGGGATTTGGACCATAAATTAACACGGTAGTCGTACTTATTCAATGTCGGTTTAATCTATGGTTTGATGTATCGTCAACTTTATTAATTAAATGTCCAATTAATTTGAATTCACCAGTTTGATAAAGCCCATTCAATTAAGGTTAATTTTCAATTAAGGTCATCGAATTAAATTCTTTTCAAATTCCAACAATTTCCTTCGATTAAAAGCAACAAATATTTTGGTACCGATTTTCGGGCGTGATGGGAGTGCTAATCCTTCCTCACACGTAACCAACTTCTGAACCCTTTCAAAATGAATCTCTGGTTTTGTGGTGTCCGGCCTACCTTATCCAAGTAGCTGGTGGCGTCTCCCAGTTTTCAACCAGTTTTCTAAAGAAAAAGAATTTTCAAAAGAAATCCCTTTAAACCAAGATTACAAAGAAATAATTTTTTGGGATAAACCGTAGGGCCGAACTTATAATTTTTCTAAAGGTTTTTCAAAAAAATGTTGCTACAAATGGTATATCACGTGCCGACTATAAAGAATTCAGTCATGTACTTGCATTTGATACGACTTACAAGTGCAACACATACAAAAAGCTATTCGTTGTTTTGGTTGGTGTCAATCCTCATCGAAACACAGTGCCGTTTGGATGTGCATTGGTTGTGAACGAGAAAGAGGATACCTATGTGTGGGTATTACAACATTTAATCAAAGCAGGAGATGGCTACAAACCACGTACTGTTATTACTGATAAAGATAAGGCAATGGAAAATGCTATTTTCAAGTACTACCTAGGGCAAAACATAGATTGTGTTTATGGTATATCATGAGGAACATGCAGTTTCATGCTGAACACAATTTTCTTGATGGGTTTATGAGATGCGCTGACAAGTGTAGAACGCCATCAGATTTTGAAAGGGCTTGGAAAGAATTAGTGGACAAGCACAAAGTTGAAGGAAGTAGATGGGTAGAAGAATTGTATGAAGATAAAGAGAAATTGACAGAAGCATATTTGCAAGGATATTTTTATACAGGTAACATTATGTACACTTTAATTGTATATAATATTATATTTATTTATTGTATTTAAGAAAATTATTAAATATTTTTGGTGTGCAGCAATAAGGACTACTCAGAACATTGAAAACTTGGTTGGACAAAAAGGTGATGTTGTATTGATTTGTTGAGAACTATCATAGACAACTGCAATCTCTAAGATGTGAGGAAGGTCATCAGGACTAAAAAACAATGGATGAACAACCGTATTGTAACAGTGTGTTGGCAGCTTTAAAACAAAATGCAACCCAAGTATATATAAGAAATGCTTTTGCTACATTATGCAAAGAAATGTCCTATGAGGGTTATTATTTGGTCAAAAAAGTGAAGTACAAAATGCGTACATGTGTTATTGGTTAGAGCATGTTGAAAAGAAGAAATTGTATCTTGTAGTTAAAGATACCACAAATGATACCATGTATTGTTGTTGTATGAAGTTGGAGTCCGTTGGATTTCCATGTCGCCATATGTTTGCAGTCTTGAAATCTAAAAAGGCAAAGGAAATACCCCAAGAATTTATAATGAAACGGTGGATTATCTATGCAAAGAAAGGTGTTGGATTACAAAATAAGAATGCAAATGTCGAAGATAATAATCCAACAACAGTTCAAGCCAGGTATTCCACTCTAGCCTTTTATTGTATGAATATATGTCACTGTGCATCACAAGCATTCAAGACTTTCAATGTGGTTAAAGATCAATTTGCAAAAGTGAGTCTCAAATTGCAAACAGTTAAAGTGGGATGTAAGAAGAGAACCACTAAAGGTGAAGAGACTCTGTGAATTGGCGATCCTATAGTTCTTGAAACACGAAGAGGAAAACCCAAGAGAACTAAGTGCCAAGCTTCATCATCCAACCCAACACGTGTTTCATATGATGAAGATGTCACGTTGGACTCGCATAAAACATCTAAACCTTCTTCGAACAAGCCTTTTGATCAGGATACGAGACATACGATGTATTTCAGAAATCAAAATTAGCTGGATACATGCCCAACACATACAAAAAAGACTACATATCCAAGGTAAAATTAAATATGAAATATAATAATAATTACGCTATGTTGTTATGTATATTGATAATATCTTTTTTCACAGGCTGCATATAGCAGTGAATTGAAAAATATGGAAAAAGATCCAACTATTTTGGATTGGCATCCAAATAAGGATTGGTAGTGTGCGGTCTCGTCCAAAAATTATACTATTTGTTATTGTAAGTTAAGAATTAGTTTTACTAGTGATTCATTGACTTAAAAACATGTTTTAGTTTCTTTGTTGTTGCGCTAATGTTAATTTCTACTAGTTTTCCCTCTCATGATAAACATGACTAAGTCTAAGCGTGCCTCAAGAACATATCAAAACTTGAAGGAATTACCGCATGATGGATGAGGGTTGCGGTTTTCATTCTTTTCTGTGTCCATTGATAGATTTTGTTTAGTTATGTTATTCTAGTTATACATGCAAGAAATACTAGTTTTATTCAAGAAATACTGTTAAGTTTTAATATTTTAGATTTTATCAAGTCGGTTTTGTACTTTACTTTTATCTTATTTGCAATTATGTTGTTTACGGCGTTTTGTGAGTTTCTTCCCCTTGTTGCAACGCAGTGGAAAACCTAATACTTTGGGGAAAAGTAGGCTAATTAACTTATGAAGCTAATTACAATTAGGTTTTCCATTTGTGGTAAATGAAGTTACATCTAAATGAGTGTGGTGTATTAGTATATAATTGTTCCAATAAGTTTGGTTTACAAACAAATAAGTTCTTATCATTTTATGCTTTAATTTTCCTGCTTAATCATGTCATAATGACAACATAATCATAAAGAGCAGGAGTCGTGAAAAATTTTATGGAACTTATCAAGTATCGAGTCGAGCATTGTTCAGTTTGTGATCTACTCGCTTACCGAACACCCTTAAACAAGATAAATAAAAATTACCTAACTTTAAAATTCACAATGATCTAATAAGTATCTCATATAAAATTTCAAGACAAAATTTAATTAATTAACTAAATGAATGATGCCAAAATTAGCAATGATCAAATACGTAGACATAGTGTACCGGTACGATGGGTCTCACAGTACCGGTACGCTTAGTGTACTCGTATCGGTGTGGTACGTATATCGGTACAAAATTAGGTTACTAGTTTTTTTGAAGCATAAGTATCGGTACGTAAGCTTACGTATCGATACGCGTTCATGACCGTATCGGTATATTGAGTTCAACCGTACCGAGAGAGAGATCATAATATATACGGTATGCCTATAGTATAGGGTATACCTATAATTTATACCCTATACTATAGGAATACCCTATATATTATGATCTATCTACACTTATCGTACCAGTACGAAAAGAGGTTACTGGATTTTGTTTTGAAAAATATTATATCGGTACGGTAAATAACGTATACACCTAAATGAGCGCACTGGTACACGTGGGCCTGGGAGTATAAATAGGCCTCATATCTAGTTTTTCCCAAATTCTTCAAACCCTAAACCTAAAAACACCATTTTCTCTAAAAAAAATTCACCTATTTTCACCCAAAATAGATTAATCTTCATAGTTTTTGCAAGGATTTCATCTCTAATAAACAAGTCGTGCATACCCTTCACTTCTTTCGTCGATTTTAAGAGTTTTTTTGAGGTATTATTACATTTTACTTTAATTTAGTTCATTTCAATTCTTAGGGTTTGTTAAGGTTTTGGTGTGTTGTTGATTTAGATTCTTAGGTTTTCTCACTTTCTATATGTATGGAAAAATACATAGGAATTATAGATGAAAAAATTATTGGCGTGTTAGGTATTATTGGTTTGTTTTGGGGTAAAATTAAAAATAAATTTATAGATTGAATTATAGATAAAAAAATACATAGGAATTCCCAACTATCTATTATAGATAGAATCATGGATGGAATTAAAAATGTGTTTTGTGGTAAAATTAAAAAAAATATTTTAAGAATTTTAGATGGAATTATAGATGAAAAAATACATATGTATCAAGAATTGAGTTTTGAGAATATAAAATAGTAATAAAATGTGTAAAAATACTTTATTGGTGTAGTCGTAAATAATTTGTGTTCTTAAATATTATTTATTTATTTATGTTTCAAGTTTAGAGTTAGACAACTGTAAATATAAAATTTATGTAAACCACAATGCATGTGGCATTATAGATAGAATCATGCACATAAGCATGTCCAACTAGCTATTGGTGTAGAAGCTTAAAATGTAATGTATCTAAGTTTTTAGGTATTTGTACATTATGGACTGAAATTAATGAATTTTGTATACATTGTGCTTATTGTTTTTGCAAGAGATTGATTTTTTCTTAGTGCGTCTAGTGTCGGGAAACGCCGGTACACCCCATGGCGCAGTGGAAAAATTATCCGGCGTAATCCACCAGTAATCCATGTACAAGAGACGAATTTGGGGTGATGAAGGATGAAACATTAACTTAATAAATATGGAATATGGAAATCTGTAGGGAATTCGGAATAACCAAATTGAATCTGAGTCATCACAATAGCGTTCCGATCTCTACGCAGTCCACCCGAATGAAACAAACAATATTTTCTCTTCTCTAACTATTAGAGAGGTTTTTAAAAAAAACAGGAATAAATGGCCGCTAGACCTTATTCCTTTATATAGCTTTTAAAAACCTAATTCTAATTAAATTCGGATTCTTAAATATACAATATATTTAACCGAATATAATTAAATATATATAATCTGATTCTACTTTAATTAGGTTTCTTTTAGATATATATATATATATACTTTAATAATATTTGATAATTACAATAACTTATCAAATATTAACATATATATATATATAAACGAAATTATCCATAATTACAATAATTATAACAATTTCGATTTCTCACTAATTACGTGTACAACAAGTTTGTACACATGCTATCTAATCGATATTTGTTCGTTTCAATCATAGGGTGTGACCCTTGTAGGTTCATGTAATGTTAGCAGTAATATCCAGAACAATTCTAATATAGCAAGCAATGAGTGGCATCAAGCAATAGATCATTGCTACCTAAGTTACATGAAATCGTGGTTTGATTTAACCTTTTTTCCATGATAAACTTCTTTTTATGTATTTCATCCTTTTATCCTCATATCTAGATCGGACACAAGTCATGGATTAGTCACACTTGTATAGTCCATCTAATGTTTCTTGATATCTTGAGTAGACTATTATAAACGAATAATTATGATATCCCATATCAATTTATTCGAGCATGGCCATGCATTTTCTAGTGTCACTCAATCAAGTGACCTATGATATTACTCCTATTATGTAGGAGGGATAAATCCTATCTTGATCAACCATATTTCGCTACATGGATTATGACATATCCAATAACAGTCTTTATAGTGTAGTCAGTTACGACACACGTTTGACCGTATCAAAATATGTCACCCACGATGTTGAAATAATGACGATCTCAAGTCTGAGGATCATACATGTTATCACCATAAGCAATGTTGTGACTGTCACATAATAATCCAAGAAACATGCTCATAATGGGTCAGTCCAATTGTTGTTCCCTAACACATACTTATGTATTGATTTTGACATCTTCATGTCAATGACAACACTTTGTCATCAATCAACTACATATTAGTCTTAATACATTATTGTTGTCCAAGCCCACAATAATTCTTGACTAAGGACATTCAAGAATAACTATATTATTCTAAGGACTTTATTATAATTCAGTTTATTTATAGATACACAGAATAAGACTGAAATAATAATAATAATGGCTTTATTTTAATAAACAAGATAAAATAAGTGTGTCTTTTACAACCATCCTATGATTGGTCTTTGGGCATAATCCAACATCTAGAACCTTAAATATTTTTTCTTGTTTGAAATGGCACCAAAATCAAAACTTGCGACAAAACATCGTCGCACAAGTGCACCTTCTGTGAGTCAGCCTGCAGTCGATCCTGAACCTCAACCTATTTTACCTACCTCATTTGATACATTTTTTGATGAGCCTGGAGTACAAAACCAAAAGGCAAACTTTGAAATGTTCAAAAATTTTACTATTTGGGATGAGCGTGTTGTAGATTTTGAATTTATGTTTGATCATGGTTTTCAATTTCCTTACCTTAGTCTTATGAGGCGATGGAAATTTTGCACCATGCTTCAGCTCAATCCCGAATATTATCTCACTTTAACCTGATTTTTTTCATTGCTCATTGTGTTATTGATGAAACTAGTAACAGTGTAATTGTCATAGAGTCTTACCTTATGGGAAAGACCCTTCTCCAGCCCCCAGCTCGGTTACTTCCCTAAATACCCATGGCCGCTTTCTCCATCTCATTATCACTTTGTGGTTTGGGCCATTCGGAGGTAAGTATTCTACCATTAGGACTGTCAATGCTTGGTGGATTCAGTGCTTCCGCACTGGCCAACGCATCAATCTTGCTCAAATAATTTTTGCAGACCTAATTTACATCATCAACAACCGTCACACATCTATGGTCACCTTCTTTTATTATAGTTGCTTCCTCAACCATATATTTGAGAAGGACATAGATTGCTCTGTAGATATTCCCTTCTGTCTAGGAAACAAGATTGGTGCTTCATCTTTTCGAAGGGCTCATTTCAATCTTGTCAACGGTGAGTAGATTCCTTGCGCTCCACAGCCAGCTCCAGCACCCCAAGCGGCTCATCAAGCACTTGCTCTGGTACCTCAAGGAGATGTCTCTTTGGCATCACTTTCGAAGTTGATCACTCAGATGGAGGGTCGCATTATGCGTCTTTTTGATTCAGTTGATGAGCGTCTTGAGATATTAGAGTATTCAGTTCAGCTTCTTCAGGATAATGTTGATGGCAGTGGCGATTCTCCTGAGGCTTAGCTTTATTTCATATCACTTTAGATTATGTTGGATTATTTTTTTGTGGCTATGCCACTTTGGATATTATATATGGATTGATTCATCTCTATTTTATTTTAGATATGTTTATGGATATTATATATGAATTTTGTATATGTTGGACTATTTGCTCAATATTTATGGATTACTATGAATTTCTTCTCATTGTATATCTTGCTAAGTGTTCAAATATTTTTTTAAAGTATTGACCTAACTCACAAACTCAAAGTTGAAAAAGAGCTAAGTGTTCAAATAAAATTTTAAAATATTGACCTAACTCACAAACTCAAAGATGAAAAACAGCTAAGTGTTCAAATTACGTTAAAAGGACTTTAGTGTTCGAATAAATTTTTAAAGTATTTAAACAACTCAAAAACTCAAAGTTGGAAAGAGCTACGTGTTCAAATAACGTTTTTGAAAGATCGAATATCAAAGTTATTTGAAACAAATTTGAATTTACAAGGTTAGTGTGGGGGGGGACAAAATATGCTTTATGGGAACAAATATTTATGTTTTGAGTGAAATAAAATATCAAAAAACTGACAAAAGTTAAATACTACGCTAATTTGGCCAATTTGGTCATGAAATGCAATATTCGAGTTTATGTGTAAATTCAACGTTCAACGAGTGTTTATGTGTACATTTGCTAAGGTTAGAAGTACTCAAAAAGCCAATTTGGCCTCTACATGCCAGTACAATATTGTAGGCGTACCGATACGATTGTGTTATGTCAAATTCCAGTGAGCTCTATTTGAATCGATACTATTTCTGTACTGATACTATGGAAAAACCTCATGATTTGATAACTTTTATCTACGGTTTCGTGTTTTTGGGATTTTTCAAACCCTAAGGTTTTTCACTCTGGAACAACCATTATTCCTCTGCCAAAAACGATATGCTATCTTAACCGCATGTTCATCATGTCAACTATTAACATATGATTATCAAAAGCTTACCGCAATAAATACATGATTAACATTGAACCATCGATCGTAAAAACTTGTTAAAACAGATTAACATATTAATCGCGACTGAATTTAATTTCTACGTTTTACACAAACATCACATACTCGTCAAAATAGAAAAAGTAAAATATGCATCTCATACAAAAACATCATCGACGTATTTAATTCTGAATTCTTATCGTACAAGTGGCTCTGATACAACTGTTGGGAAACGTTGATACACCCCATAGCGCAACGGAAAAATTATCCGGCGTAATCCACCAGTGATCCATGTACAAGGGACGAATTTAGGGTGATGGAGGATGAAACATTACCTTAATAAATCTGGAATCTAGAAATCCATAGGGAATTCGGAATAACCAAATCGAATCTGAGTCGTCACAATAGCATTCCGACCTCTACGCAGTCCACCCGAATGAAACGAACAATATTTTATCTTATCTAACTATTAGAGAGGTTTTTAAAAAAAAACAGGAATAAATGGATGCTAGACCTTATGCCTTTATATAGCTTTTAAAAACCTAATTCTAATTAAATTCGGATTCTTAAATATACAATATATTTAATCGAATATAATTAAATATGTAGAATCTGATTCTACTTTGATTAAGTTTCTTTTAGAGATATATATATACTTTAATAATATTTGATAATTACAATAACTTATCAAATATTAATGTATATATATAAACGAAATTATCCATAATTATAACAATTTCGGTTTCTCACTAATTACGTGTACAACAAGTTTGTACACATGCTATCTAATCGATATTTTTTCGTTTCAATCATAGGGTGTGACCCTTGTAGGTTCATGTAACGTTAGCAGTAATATCCAGAACAATTCTAATATTACAAGCAACGAGTGGCATCTAGCAATACATCATTGCTACCTAAGTTACATGAAATCGTGGTTCGATTTAACCTTTTTTCCGTGATTAACTTCTTTTATGTATTTCATCATTTTTTCCTCATATCTAGATCGGACACAAGTCATGGATTAGTCACACTTGTATAGTCCATCTAATGTGTCTTGATATCTTGAGTAGACTATTATAAACGAATAATTATGATATCCCATATCAATTTATTCGAGCATGGCCATGCATTTTCTAGTCTCACCCAATCAAGTGGCCTGTGATATTACTCCTATTATGCAGGAGGGACAAATCCTATCTTGATCAACCATATTTCACTACATGGATTATGACATATCCAATATCAGTCTTTATAGTGTAGTTACAACACACGCTTGACCGTATCAAAATATGCCGCTCACGATGTTGAAATAATGATGATCTCAAGTATGAGGATCATACATGTTATCACCATAAGCAATGTTGTGATCGTCACATAATAATCCAAGAAACATGCTCATAGTGGGTCAGTCCAATATGTTGTTCCCTAACACATACTTATGTATTGATTTTGACATCTTCATGTCAATGACAACACTTTGTCATCAATCAACTAAATATTAGTCTTAATACATTATTGTTGTCCAAGCCCACAATAATTCTTGACTAAGGACATTCAAGAATAACTATATTATTCTAAGGACTTTAGTATAATTCAGTTTATTTATAGATACACAGAATAAGACTGAAATAATAATAATGGCTTTATTTTAATAAACAAGATAAAATAAGTATGTCTTTTACAACCATCTCATGATTGGTCTTTAGGCATACTCCAACAATCTCCCACTAGCACTAAGACCAATCACTCATGTATCTAATACCAAGAGACTTAGTGTGACATTCATGCTTTTGCTTTGTCAGAGGCTTTGTTAGTGGATCGACGATATTGTTATCTGTTGGTACTCTACATATTTCTACATCTCCTCGGTCAATGGTTTCACGAATGAGATGGTAATGCCTAAGTATGTGTTTGGATTGCTAGTGAGATCTGAGTTCTTTTACTTGTGCGATGTCTTCATTGTTGTCACAACATAGATCTATGTCATTTGACATGCTAGACACAACCCCTAGTTCAGATATGAACTTTTTGATCCAAACAGCCTCTTTTGTAGTATCGCTTGCTGCAATATACTCGGCTTCTGTTTTCTACTGTATCTTGCTTTGAACTTTTCCAACTTAAAACACTTCCATTAAGGCAAAACACAAAACCTGATTGCGATCGAGAATCATCCTTATCAGTTTGGAAGCTTGCGTCAGTATAACCTTTTATACTTAGCTCTTCCTCACCTCCATACATAAGGAATGTATCCTTAGTTCTTCTTAAGTACTTAAGGATATTTTTGACTACAACCCAATGACCTTCACTGGGATCTACTTGGTATCGACTTGTCATACTTAGTGCATATGATACATCTGGACGTGTACATAACATAGCATACATGATAGATCTAATGGCTAAAGCATATGGAATCTTACTCATACGTTCTCTCTCTTGAGGTGTTGAAGGACACATTTCCTTCGAGAGCGAAATACCAAGTCTTTACAGGCTGTAAGGTAGGTATGTCATTTCCTATTATTAGCATGTCATCCACATACAATACCAAGAATGTAACAGTTCTCCCACTAGTTTTCTTGAAAACACATGGCTCATCTTCATTTTTAATGAAACCAAACTCTTTGATTGCCTCATTAAAACGAAGATTCCAACTTCGAGAAGCTTGCTTCAACCCATAAATGGATCTTTGTAGCTTGCATACTTTTAGAGCATCTTTTGGATCGACAAAACCCTCAGGCTGTGTCATGTACACATCCTCATCTAATTTTCCATTAATGAAAGCGGTTTTGACATCCGTTTGCCAAATTTCATAATCATAATATGCAACTATTGCAAGTAATATCCGGATAGATTTAAACATAGCAACATGGGAAAAGGTTTCATCATAGTCTATACCATGAATTTAAACATAGTATATTGCCATCCATGTCAGTTTTCTTTTTAAAAACCCATTTGCACCCCATGGGCTTAATTCCTTCGGGTGGGTCAACCAAAGTCCATACTTGGTTTTCTGACATGGAATCCATCTAGGATTTTATGGCTTCTAGCCATTTCTTAGAGTCTGGGCTCTCCACTGCTTCCTGATAAGTTCTAGGCTCATCTTGGCCCATGAGAAGAACATCTTCATGCAATGTGACAAGAAATCCATATCTCTCAGGCTCATTGCGTTCTCTCATAAACTTTCACAGTGGTTGTGTTTCAAGAATAATTGGATGTTCCTCAACTATTTGTGGATCTTGTTGTTGTTCAATCTCTGGTTCAGTGATTTGTGGTTGATCTTGAATTTCCTCAAGTTCAATATTTCTCTCACTTCCTTTTCTGAAAATAAATTCTCTTTCGAGGAAGACTCATGTTCGAGCAACAAACACTTTGTTCTCAGATGGATTGAAGAAATAATATCATTTGTTTCTTTAGGATACCCTACAAAATTACACTTATGAGATTTAGGTTCGAGTTTTGTAGATATATGATGTTTAACATAAACTTCGCATCCCCAAATTTTCATAAAAGACATACTAGGACGTTTCCCAGTCCACATCTCATATGGTGTCTTTTGAACCGATTTAGATGAAACACGATTTAATGTGAAAGTAGCTGTTTCTAATGCATGTCCCTAAAAAGAAGTTGGAAGATCAGGATGACTCATCATTGACCGAACCATGTCTAACAATGTTCAATTTCTCATTTCAGAGACTCCATTGTGTTGTGGAGTACCTGGAGGTGTAAGTTGTGAGACAAACCCACATTCTTTAAGAAGTTCATCAAACTCTAGGCTTAAGTATTCTCCTCCTCAATCTGATCGAAGAGCTTTGATACTCTTTCCTAATTGGTTTTTTACTCATTCTTAAATTCCTTGAACTTTTCAAGGGCTTCAGATTTATGATGCATTAGGTAAACGTACCCATATCTACTGAAGTCGTCAATGAAAGTAATGAAGTATTGAAACCCTCATCTGGCTTGTGTATTCATCGGTCCACATACATCACTATGTATTAGACCTAATAAATCACTTGCTCGTTCGTTTTTACCGTCAAACGATGATTTGGTCATTTTTCTCATTAAGTAAGGTTCACAAATATCTAATTGTTCGAAAACAAAAGAATCCAAAAATACATCTTTATGAAGTTTTGATATGCGTTTCTCACTTATATGACCCAAGCGACAATGCAGAGATAAGTTTGATTAGAGTTATTTGTTTTTGATCTTTTTTTATTTATGTTATATATAGAATTGTCTTGATCTAAGATATAGAGGCCATTGATTAATTGAGCCGTACCATAAAAAACATTATTGACGGAAAAAGAACAATTATTATTCTTAATAATAATCTCAAAACCAGTCTTGTCCAAACAAAAAATTGAAATAATATTTTTAGTCAAACTAGGTACGAAATAGCAATCCTCTAAATCTAAAACAAGTCCACTAGGTAATGACAAAGTATATTTTCCTATGGCTAATGCAACAACTCTTGCTCCATTTCAAACTCGTAGGTCCACATCTCCTTTTGCCAATTTTCTACTCCTTTTTAGTCCCTGTACAGAAGTACAAATGTGAGAACCACAACCGGTATCTAATACCCAAGAAGTAGATGTTGATATATTAATATCAATAACATAAATACCTAATCCAGACTGTCCATTTTCTCTTGCCTTCTTGATGTCCTCAAGATAGTCAGGGCAGTTTCTCTTCCAATGTCCAGCATGGTTGCAATGGAAACACTTTCATTCTTTTGCAACTCCTCTTTTGGGTTTCAATGCATCCTTTCCTTTGTTGGGCTTTGGCTTTGCCTTGGTGTTGGGATTTCCTTTTCTGTTTTCTTTTCGGACCATCAGAATAGGTTTGCAACCAACCTTTTTCATGTTGTTCTTAACAGACCAAGCAACTGGGGCAACAATTTGTTAATTTCATTCATATTAAAATTAAGAACAAACTGATTAAAACTATCCGACAACGATTGCAGGATAACATCAGTAGCCAATTCAACACTTAGAGAGAAGCCCAACTTTTCCAGGGTCTAAATATACCCTATCATTTTGAGAACATGAGTTCCCACTAGAGTTCCCTCAACCATCTTGCATCGAAACAAAGCCTTAGAGGTCTCATACCTTTCTTGACAAGCTTGCCCCTCATATAATTCCTTGAGATTTTTAACCATCTCATAGGGAACCATGTCCTCGTGTTGCTTTTGAAGCTTGGGGGTCATGGTCGCAAGCATCAAACAACCGACATCTACCATGTCACTTGAGTATTTTTCAAAGGCTTCCAATTCATCTTTAGAGGCATCATCTGCTGGCTTTTTAGGGATAGGTTCTTCGATGACTGTTAGTTTTCGTTCTTGTTTGAGGACAATCTTCAAATTGTGGAACCAGTCAAGGAAGTTCAAGCCATTTAATTTGTCATTCTCAAGGATGAATCGCAATGATAATGTGTTTTCCATAAATCTACAATGATAAAATATGTTTTATAAGTACCTATTTATCATGTTTATAAAGTAATAACATTCCCACTATTAAAAACCCTCAAAATCAAAAAACTTGCTAAAAGTATTTCTAGTGGGTAAGGATCCATATTTCATTTTTTTCTAAGTCAACTTTGGCTTTACTCCTAGAATTCAATTATTTAGGTAAGCAACACTTGCTAATTACATCTCATATAATTCCTATATTTGATGAACAACTATTTGTCCAAAACAAAGTTCATATGGTCTAATAGAAAGAACAATAATGAACAGTGCACAAGTAGGTAACTTATGTAAGAGAGGTGGTGTACTGAGCACGCTTAAATACCAAGTCTTTAAAAGAACCAATCTTAGACATGCACTTTCGTATTATTTTTCAATCACCAAAGTTCTTGAACAATCATTAGTCTTTAGGTTTCTAATCTTATTAGAACAACCTAGTTTAACCAATATTACTACCAGTGAAATTCACTTGCTTATTCTTCGCGTTTAACCAGGATAGATCTAAGTATTTTGCTTTGGCAAAATCTACATAGTACCGATTGAGGTTTTAACGAGGGCTAATATTGGATGACTAATTTTAATTAAATATGGAGGGTTTTTTTGTTATATTAATCTCACCATTCTATTATGATCTAATCAGTTACCATTACGCTAAAAAACATACATTGTATCACATACATGTAAAGCAGTAAATATAAATGCAATGGTTATAACCCTTAAAACTAAGTTGGCCCATCCCAAGCCAATGGGAGAACCAAAATTACTAAAGATAGAACTTGCCTCTCAAGCACATAATCCACCTTTGATCGGCCCATCAGTCTGCTCCTTTGGTCCACGTTTTCTCCGTAAATATTACAATTTTTCAGAAACTCGTTTTACATACGAGGGAATAAGATGAGAAGAGAATTACAATAGAAGAAAGAAAGGCACGACACGCAGGCCGTATTTATATAAAACCAAAGTAAATATGCTATTTGGGCTACAACCATGCATTTTCAAACACCGTGCATATCATTCAAAACATACACATGTTTTATCTTGTTAATTAAGATTACCTAAATAGATCCTACGACCTTTGTTGTTTACGCGGTCCGGCAGATCCTGGCCGTCTGGTCCGGTATGCTGGGAAAATTGTTAATTTTGGTACTTCGATTATTATGGAAAAACCTCACGAATTGATAACTTTAATCTACGGATTCATGTTTTTGGGATTTTTCAATCCCTAAGGTTTTTCACTCTGGAACAACCATTATTCCTATGCCAAAAACGATATGCAATCTTAACCGCATGTTCATCATGTCAACTATTAACATATGATTATCAAAAGCTTACCGCAACAAACACATGAGTAACATTTAACCATCGATCGTAAAAACTTGTTAAGACAGATTAACATATTAATCGCGACTAGATTTAATTTCTACGTTTTGCACAAACATCACATACTCGTCAAAATAGAAAAAGTAAAACATGCATCTCATACAAAAACATCATCGAAGTATTTAATTCCGAATTCGTATCATACAAGTGGCTCTGATACCACTATTGGGAAACGTCAATACACCCCATGGCACATCGAAAAAATTATCCGGCGTAATCCACCAGTGATCCATGTACAAGGGACGAATTTGGGGTGATGAAGGATGAAACATTACTTTAATAAATCTGGAATCTGGAAATCCGTAGGGAATTCAGAATAACCAAATCGAATATGAGTCATCACAATAGCGTTCCGACCTCTACGCAGTCCACCCGAATGAAACGAACAATATTTTTTCTTCTCTAACTATTAGAGAGGTTTTTCAAAAAAACAGGAAAAAATGGATGCTAAACCTTATGCCTTTATATAGCTTTTAAAAACCTAATTCTAATTAAATTCGGATTCTTAAATATACAATATATTTAACCGAATGTAATTAAATATGTAGAATCCGTTTCTACTTTAATTAGGTTTCTTTTAGATATATATATATACTTTAATAATATTTGATAATTAAAATAACTTATCAAATATTAACGTATATATATAAATGAAATTATCCATAATTACAATAATTATAACAATTTCAGTTTCTCCCTGGTTACGTGTACAACAAGTTTGTACACATACTATCTAATCGATAATTGTTCGTTTCAATCATAAGGTGTGACCCTTGTAGGTTCATATAACGTTAGCAGTAATATCCAGAACAATTCTAATATTACAAGCAACGAGTGGCATCTAGCAATACATCATTGCTACCTAAGTTACATGAAATCGTGGTTCGATTTAACCTTTTTTCCGTGATTAACTTCTTTTTTGTATTTCATCCTTTTGTCCTCATATCTAGATTGGACACAAGTCATGGATTAGTCACACTTGTATAGTCCATCTAATGTTTCTTGATATCTTGAGTAGAATATTATAAACAAATAATTATGATATCCCATATCAATTTATTCAAGCATGGCCATACATTTTCTAGTCTCACTCAATCAAATGGCCTATGATATTACTCCTGTTATGTAGGAGGGACAAATCCTATCTTGATCAACCATATTTCGCTATATGGATTATGACATATCTAATATCAGTCTTTATAGTGTAGTCAGTTACGGCACACGTTTGACCGTATCAAAATATGTCACTCACGATGTTGAAATAATGATGATCTCAAGTCTAAGGATCATACATGTTATCACCATAAACAATATTGTGACTGTCACATAATAATCCAAGAAGCACGCTCATAGTGGGCCAGTCCAATATGTTGTTCCCTAACACATACTTATGTATTGATTTTGACATCTTCATGTCAATGACAACACTTTGTCATCAATCAACTACATATTAGTCTTAATACATTATTGTTGTCCAAGCCCACAATAATTATTGACTAAGGACATTCAAGAATAACTATATTATTCTAAGGACTTTTGATAAGTGTTCAAAAGTACTATTTTTATTACCCTTTTTACTCATATTATTGTTAGACTTAAGCTCATATTAGTTGCATAATTAGTTATTCATGCATTAATTCATGTTTCTTTCCACCGTTGAGCTTGATTACATAACTTGGTGATTTTTGTGGGAAAAGATGCTGCTTTGGTGTATTTTTGTGTGTGTGCAAGATCACTTGCCAAAGCAAGGCTAGTGCTAGTTGCCAGGGCAATGCATGAAGGAGACGCGGAGCCAGTTGCCATGGCAATTGTCGACATGAGCAAAGGTGATATGGTAGTCGAAATTGATGACTAGACAAGCCAAAGATGACGTGGAGCAAAGCCCAAACCCAAAGGAATTTGATTTCCATGCAGAGATTAAAGAAGAATTAAATTCTAAGAAGATAGGAGAAGTTCTAGTAGGAATACAATTATAATAAAGAATTATATTCTTTAAAGATAATTTAATTCCAACTTAACTTCCTCCTCAAAGAAGGACTTTGCCCTAGCCCTATAAATAAGAAGGGAATTTCGACAATCATAGAGAGCAAGAGGAGAGGATTTTCGACAACTCCAAAGGGCAAGAAGGAAGAGATTTTGACAAGAAAACAAGGAGGGAGAGAGTTCGATTTCTTCTTCTTCTTTGCTTCCATTAGATTCATGGTTTGGGGATTATTCTTTGTATATCTTTTGAACCCAACCATGAACTAACTTGACTGGTTGGGGTTATTGTGTTTTGTTGTTGTGAGAAACAATTGGATTTTGTTTAGGTAATAAGAGTTTGCACTTTTCTATTCAAGGTTTACTCATTCTTGGCTTTTATTCTTGTTTGCGAGTGAATTGGGAGAGGATCTTGTAACTTCATCTATTTATCTAATATCAGGAGAGTTAGATTCAAGAAACGAATGAGTATGGTCTTTATTCAATCTATTGATGGTGAAGATTAATCCGGCTTAGGAATAAGTTAAGGATTTCAACGGCTAAGAGGAACACAAGATTGGTTGTTGTTCACCCTTGATTCACGCAGGGATGTATTATCAAGGCATGCACAAGTAGCTAGAGTTTCGACTTAGGGATAAGAAGAAACCATTGAAGAACGCTCCGCCGAACCTTGAAGTTGTTGCCCAGACGCCCAAGTAGTTGCCCAGGCAACCATCGATTAGTTGCCAAGGCAACCTCGCTGTGCAAGTTGCCACGGCAACTGAGTTTCCCTTGCACTCTTTTACCAAGACGGTCCAATCGGCTATCACACCTCAACTCACGATAACCTGGCCTATTTACTCTATTTTAACTTCTTCTATTCTTTTAGTTTATCGCTCTTAGTTTTCTCATTAATTAAAACCTCTATTATCAATTGTGTTTTTATTTTCACAGTGCAGTAACTTAAGCAAAGTGGCCCAAACCAATTCCTGTAGAGACGATACTCGATACTCATATCACTTTATTACTTGCGACGTGTATACCTGCACATTTGCGTAGCACTTATCACATGCAACAAGTTTTTGGCGCCGTTGCCGGGGATTGGCAATTGGTGTTAGTTGTTTTTGTTATTGCATTTTTTTCTCTTAGTTTTACTAACTTTTCTTTTTGTTTGTTTTATCAAAAAAAAATTTAGGTGCGCTACAAGTTAAGGAACATCAACATGTCGGGAAATAAAAGCCAATCTATTCGAGAGATGATGTTGGAAGATATGAATCAATCCAATCAAGAGTTCCTTGCACCCTTTGATGATTACCTATACCAACCGAGAAAAGCCCAAAGAACTTATACCATGGAAAAATCTTGTGCTATGTGTGGAGAACATCATGTGTTTGAAAATTGCCCTCATATTTTCGGTGCATATAACTACATGGAGGACCATAGGGGGAACCAGCAGCAAAATTCTTCATGGTATGGTCAAAAAGCTCAATTTTTTTTTTACCATAACAATTTTGCCGCAGCAACAGATATACCATGGCAATGTGGTCCTTTTCAAGAGCATTCCAATTCCTTGGAGGAAACGTTACTAGCTTCCTTGGCTAGGCTTGACGGATCAATTGAAGAGATTCGAGAACTATCAAAATCTATGGATACGAGGATAGCTCAGTGGGATGCAACCTTAGGGGATTCAGAAGATCAATTGGGGAGATCCACATATGTCATGGATAACATGCACCAACAATTCATTCCTAGGGATACTGACGTCCCAAGGCAAGAGGATAAGGAGCAATACAAAGAAATCTCTCTGATGTGTGAGGAACAACTAGAACCTCAAAGTCAAGAGGATGCCAATAAGAGAGACTGCCCAACACATGATGAGCTTGAACAACAAATTGCCTCGGCAATGATTGAGGAGCCTGAACAGAGTAATGCCGCGACAACACTCGGTGAAGCTGAGAACAACAATACTACAGCAAATTCTGAGGAACCTGATGCCCAGAAGGTTACAACGTTGATGTTGAAGCAGGAATGTGTAGATTGCTCTCATCTACAATTGCCACGGCAATTACATGACCACATGCAAGATCAACGAGATGATAATACTTTGCCAATGGAATATGAGAAGGTAATAGTTGAACCTTTTGAAGTCTTTAAAAACTCACCTCGTCCATTGTAAGTATGTCTTGAGGAACCGAGGTTGGTAGATTTGAAGCCATCGAAATCTCTACTGATGGAGATGTTTGAGAGGCCAAAAGAAAAAGGTGTTTGGATTCATAAAGCTCTTCAGAAAATTGATTCTTCCCTTGACTTAAAGCAAAATTTGACAACTGATTGCCACGGCAATTGGCTTGAGCAGCAATTGCCACGACAACAAAGGCTACATCCAACCATGATAGAAAGAATGAGGTAATTGAATGGTTGAGAATGGATATAATTTTTCCTATTAATATATTTGTGCCTTCAGGAATAGTAGCAAGGTGGAGAGTATACATGGACTACAAGCGAACAAAGAAGAAAGACACCTCCACCATGGTAATGCAAAAGGGAGTAGCTGGGAGCACATTGGCCCAACTCTTTTTGGGCAATATTGTCACCCGATGGAGGGTAATGATGGACTATAAGAAGTATCGGAAACGACTCTCCTCAAGTTTTCTCAAATATGCAGTAACATTAGAAGTGGTCACTTTAGGAGATGCCTGAGCATGCTCTCATTTCAATATTTTCTTTTTCTTTTTCTTTTCATTTTTATTTTTAGGAGATATTTTATTTTTCTTCATTATCTTTAGTTTCCAGGTTTTCTTTATTTTCTTTTCCACAACAAGACTCACAACCACCATGCTAAGGAAATTTACTGCCGACTACTTGCCACAGCAACCACAACAGAAACTGGCGATGCCCAGGCAACAACTATGGCTTCGGCAACTACTGATGCCCATACAAGTGAACCTGCATAGGCAAACATGGATCAAATCAAAGCAATGCTATTCACGCGATACCAGCATTCAACCACCGATTGAAAAATGAATCAAGCAAACGACACGAAGGAAACTCATCACTCGAGGTGACGACCTCTCCGACTAACTCATTTCATTTAGTTTCTTTTAAATTTTGTTTCACTTTTACGTGCATTGAGGACAATGCTTCTCTCGAGTTTGAGGGGTGTTGGTTTCTAGTTAGTTTCATGTTTAGTTGCATTCATCTTTAGCAATCACATATAGGTTGCATATGTTACTTGCCATGCCTTTAATTTGATTTAATTGCTTAAGACTTGTTGAATATCCAATGATGAATTTTTGCCACTGCACTTAATTGAAAGAACCTTTAATTTTAGGATTGCATGAAAAGAACTTAGAATTTTACTATGATGCTGAATTTTTTTACACGGTTGTGGCTTGTTGATTGAAAGAAACTTAGTGAACTTAGGTTGCTTAAAATTTAGGTAAATTTAAAATTAAAAGTTAAATTCTTTCTAGAGGTGCCCGAAACTGGCTCTAGTAGTAAATACACTTTCTTGCTAGAGGTGCCCAAAACTGGCTCTAGTAGTTAATGCACATTAAAGAATCGCTAGAGGTGCCCGAAATTGGCTCTAGTTGACTAAAATAAAATGAGAAATTGCTTACTTTGCTAGAGGTGCCCGAAATTGGCTCTAGTGAAAATAAAAATAAATGCCCCAATAATTAAATTGATAAAAGCCTATTGTTCATATAGAATCTTGAAAATCAACTTGTACACAACTATGCACACACATTGTCACGAGCATTATAGTTTTGTTTCGGGTAATTTTTGTGCTATCTGAAAAATTAAAAGGTAATCATACTTTGTGCCACGGTTCCGAGGTTTGAATTCAAGTTTGAAGCATGTCTTTGATGATTAAAGTCTTGGCAGGTAATTGTTAGTTTGAATTGCTTGAGGACAAGCAATAGTTCGAGTTTGGGGGCGTGATAAGTGTTCAAAAGTACTATTTTTATTACCCTTTTTACTCATATTATTGTTAGACTTAAGCTCATATTAGTTGCATAATTAGTTATTCATGCATTAATTCATGTTTCTTTCCACCGTTGAGCTTGATTACATAACTTGGTGATTTTTGTGGGAAAAGATGTTGCTTTGGTGTATTTTTGTGTGTGTGCAGGATCACTTGCCAAAGCAAGGCTAGTGCTAGTTGCCAGGGCAATGCGTGAAGGAGACGCCGAGCTAGTTGCCAGGGCAATGCATGAAGGAGACGCCGAGCCAGTTGCCATGGCAATTGTCGACATGAGCAAAGGTGATATGGTAGTCAAAATTGATGACTAGACAAGCCCAAGATGACGTGGAGCAAAGCCCAAACCCAAAGGAATTTGATTTCCATGCAGAGATTAAAGAAGAATTAAATTCCAAGAAGATAGGAGAAGTTCTAGTAGGAATACAATTATAATAAAGAATTATATTCTTTAAAGATAATTTAATTCCAACTTAACTTCCTCCTCAAAGAAGGACTTTGCCCTAGCCCTATAAATAAGAAGGGAATTTCGACAATCATAGAGAGCAAGATGAGAGGATTTTCGACAACTCCAAAAGGCAAGAAGGAAGAGATTTTGACAAGATAACAAGGAGGGAGAGAGTTCGATTTCTTTTTCTTCTTTGCTTCCATTAGATTCATGGTTTAGGGATTATTCTTTGTATATCTTTTGAACCCAACCATGAACTAACTTGACTGGTTGGGGTTATTGTGTTTTGTTGTTGTGAGAAACAATTGGATTTTGTTTAGGTAATAAGAGTTTGCACTTTTCTATTCAAGGTTTACTCATTCTTGGCTTTTATTCTTGTTTGCGAGTGAATTGGGAGAGGATCTCGTAACTTCATCTATTTATCTAATACCGGGAGAGTTAGATTCAAGAAACGAATGAGTATGGTCTTTATTCAATCTATTGATGGTGAAGATTAATCTGGCTTAGGAATAAGTTAAGGATTTCAACGGCTAAGAGGAGCGCAAGATTGGTTGTTGTTCACCCTTGATTCACGCAGGGATGTATTATCAAGGCATGCACAAGTAGCTAGAGTTTCGACTTAGGGATAAGAAGAAACCATTGAAGAACGCTCCGCCGAACCTTGAAGTTGTTGCCCAGACGCCCAAGTAGTTGCCCAGCTAGTCGCCCAGGCAACCATCAATTAGTTGCCAAGGCAACCCCGCTGTGCAAGTTGCCACGGCAACTGAGTTGCCCTTGCACTCTTTTACCAAGACGGTCCAATCGGCTATCACACCTCAACTCACGATAACCTGGCCTATTTACTCTATTTTAACGTCATCTATTCTTTTAGTTTATCGCTCTTAGTTTTCTCGTTAATTAAAACCTCTATTATCAATTGTGTTTTTATTTTCACAGTGCAGTAACTTAAGCAAAGTGGCCCAAACCAATCCCTGTGGAGACGATACTCGATACTCATATCACTTTATTACTTGCGACGTGTATACTTGCACATTTGCGTAGCACTTATCACACGCAACAACTTTATTATAATTCAGTGTATTTATAGATACACAGAATAAGACTGAAATAATAATAATGACTATATTTTAATAAACAAGATAAAATAACTATGTCTTTTACAACCATCTCATGATTGGTCTTTGGGCATACTCTAACATCTAGAACCTTAAATATTTTTCTTGTTTGAAATGGCACCAAAATCAAATCTTGCGACAAAACATCGTCGCACAAGTGCACCTTCTGTGAGTCAGTCTGCAGTCGATCATGAACCTCAACCTATTTTACCTACCTCATTTGATACATGTTTTGTGAACCTAGAGTACAAAACCAAAAGGCAAACTTTGAAATGTTCAAAAATTTTACTATTCGGGATGAGCGTGTTGTAGATTTTGAATTTATGTTTGATCCTGGTTTTCAATTTCCTTACCTTAGTCTTATGAGGCGATGGAAATTTTGCACCATGCTTCAGCTCAATCCTGAATATTATATCACTTTAACCTGATTTTTTTTCATTGCCCGTTGAGTTATTGATGAAACTAGCAACAATGTAATTGCCATAGATTCTTACCTTATGGTAAATACCCTTCTCCAACCCCAGCTCTGTTACTTCCCTAAATACCCATGACTGCTTTCTCCATCTCATTATCACTTTGTGGTTTGGGCCATTCGGAGGTAAGTATTCTACCATTAGGACTGTCAATGCTTGGTGGATTCAGTGTTCCCGCACTGGCCAATGCATCAATCTTGCTCAAATAATTTTTGGCGACCTAATTTACATCATCAACAACCGTCACACTTCTATGGTGACCTTCTTTTATTATAGTTGCTTCATCAACCATGTTTTTGAGAAGGACATAGATTGCTCTGTAGACATTCCCTTCCGTCTAGGAAACAAGATTGGTGCTTCATCTTTTTGAATGGCTCATTTCAATCTCGTCAACGGTGAGTGGATTCCTTGCGCTCCACAGCCAGCTCCAGCACCCCAAGCGACTCGTCAAGAACTTACTCTGGTACCTCAAAGAGATGTCTCTTTGGCATTACTTTCGAAGTTGATCACTCAGATGGAGGGTCGCATTATGCGTCGTTTTGATTCAGTTGATGAGCGTCTTGAGATACTGGAGTATTCAGTTCAGCTTCTTCAGGATAATGTTGGCGGTGGTGGCGATTCACCTGAGGCTTAGCTTTATTTCATATCAGTTTAGATTATGTTGGATTATTTTTTTGTGGCTATACCACTTTGGATATTATATATGGATTGCTTCATCTCTATTTTATTTTAGATATGTTTATGGATATTATTTATGAATTTTGGATATGTTGGATTATTTGCTTAATATTTATAGA
Source organism: Hibiscus mutabilis (assembly GCA_019671005.1). Classification (NCBI taxonomy): domain Eukaryota; kingdom Viridiplantae; phylum Streptophyta; class Magnoliopsida; order Malvales; family Malvaceae; genus Hibiscus; species Hibiscus mutabilis. The sequence goes on from CM033725.1 coordinate 51,624,914, forward strand.
TTACTATGAATTTCTTCTCATTGTATATCTTGATAAGTGTTCAAATAAAATTTTAAAGTATTGACCTAACTCACAAACTCAAAGTTGAAAAAGAGCTAAGTGTTCAAATAACGTTGGAAAAGAGCTAAGTGTTCAAATAAAATTTTAAAATATTGACCTAACTCACAAACTCAAAGATGAAAAAGAGCTAAGTGTTCAAATTATGTTAAAAAGACTTCAGTGTTCGAATAAATTTTTAAAGTATTTAAATAACTCAAAAACTCAAAGTTGGAAAGAGCTAAGTGTTCAAATAACGTTTTTGAAAGATCTAATATCAAAGTTATTTGAAACAAATTTTAATTTACAAGGTTAGTGTGTGGGGGACAAATATGCTTTATGGGATCAAATATTTATGTTTCGAGTGAAACAAAATATCAAAAAACTGACAAAAGTTAAAAACTACGCTAATTTGGTCATGAAATGCAATATCTGAGTTTATGTGTAAATTCAACGTTCAACGAGTGTTTATGTGTACATTTGCTAAGGTTAGAAGTACTCAAAAAGCCAATTTGGCCTCTGCATGCCTGTACGGTATTGTAGGCGTACCGATACGATTGTGTTATGTCAAATTCCAGTGAGCTCTATTCCAACTGATACTGTTTCCGTACCGATACGTTTAGAATGCATGTACCGATATGGTATCTTAGCGTACCAGTACAGTCTTCTATTTTAGTTTAATATTTCACCAATTATCTCATCCCAAGTAAATTTATTTAGTTTAATATTGGATGATATTAATCAATGGTTTATAATATATCATTCTTGTTCTAAATATTGTTTTTTAGTGGAACTTAATTTTTTAATGGGTAAAGTTCACTGAACTTTGTTTAAAAAAACGATAACCAAACTTTTAAATGTTACAAAATGTCAATTAAATTTTGTGCTTTGTAAAAAAATGGTAATTGTGACGTTAAACCCTATTAAGTACTTAACGTTTCTGCTATAAAACTTTGTATAATAACACATTTGATCCTTCATATTTACACATTCAATCAATTTAGTCATAATTCTAAAAATTCAGTAAATTTAACCCTCGTATTTACATATTATTTCAATTTGGTCTTTAAAGTAAAATTCAATGCTAATATTTGAGTGTTTTTTTGGCTCTTAATCCATTTTTGTTCAATCAACTCAACAAACTAAAAAATCAAATTAAATTTTTGTTTCATGTGAAGCAACATTGTAATGTTTGAGTAATTTTTTTGTTTTTAATCCATTTTCGGAATCAACAAACATTATCTGAATTAAGTACTAATTTTTAAAATATTAGTATTTGAAGTTTAACTTGTTAAACAAAAAATATATCATGAGGACTATAATAACCATAATACTCACATATATGTCAAGCTCTGAAAATCTCAAGTCACCACATGAGCAAAATAAGTGAAAAGTGAAAAAAATAGGGAAGGTTAAGAACCACCCAAAAAATGGTAAAATATTATTCAAAATTTCTTAATCCTCAACTTCTTAATCTTGTATGGGCAGTTTACGACAATTGAAAAGATCAAAGTCACCTATTTTTCACCCAAAATAGATCAATCTTCACAGTTTTTGCAAGGATTTCATCTCCAATGAACGAGTCGTGCATACTCTTCACTTCTTTCGTCGATTTTAGGAGTTTTTTGAGGTATTATTACATTTTACTTTAATTTAGTTTATTTCAATTCTTAGGGTTTGTTAAGGTTTTGGTGTGTTGTTGATGTAGATTCTTAGGTTTTCTCACTTTCTATATGTATGGAAAAATACATAGGAATTATAGATGAAAAAATTAATGGTGTGTTAGGTATTATTGGTGTGTTTTGGGGTAAAATTAAAAATAAATTTATAGATTGAATTATAAATAAAAAAAATACATAGGAATGCCCAACTAGCTATTATAGATAGAATCATGGATGGAATTAAAAATATGTTTTGTGGTAAAATTAAAAAAGATTTTAAGAATTTTAGATGGAACTATAGATGAAAAAATACATATATATCAAGAATTGAGTTTTGAGAATATAAAATAGTAACAAAATGTGTAAAAATACTTTATTGGTGTAGTCGTAAATAATTTATGTTCTTAAATATTATTTATTTATTTATTTATGTTTCAAGTTTAGAGTTAGACAACTGTAAATATAAAATTTATGTAAACCACAATGCATGTGGCATTATAGATGGAATCATACACATAAGCATGTCCAACTAGCTATTGGTGTAGAGGCTTAAAATGTAATGCATCTAAGTTTTTAGGTATTTGTACATTATGGACTGAAATTAATGAATTTTGTATACACTTTGCTTATTGTTTTTGCAGGAGATTGATTTTTTCTTAGTGTGTCTAGAACCTTAAATATTTTTTCTTGTTTGAAATGGCACCAAAATCAAAACTTACGACAAAACGTCGTCGCACGAGTGCACCTTCTGCGAGTCAGCCTACAGTCGGTCATCAACCTCAACCTATTTTACCTACCTCATTTGATACATGTTTTGATGAACCTGGAGTACAAAACCAAAAGGCAAACTTTGAAATGTTCAAAAATTTTACTATTCGGGATGAGCATGTTGTAGATTTTGAATTTATGTCTGACCCTGGTTTTCAATTTCCTTACTTTAGTCTTATAAGGAGATGGAAATTTTGTACCATGCTTCAGCTCAATCCGGAATATTATCTCACTTTAACCTGATTTTTTTTCAATGCTCGCTGTGTTTTTGATGAAACTAGTAACCGTGTAATTGCCATAGAGTCTTACCTTATGGGAAAGACCCTTCTCCAGCCCACAACTCTGTTACTTCCCTAAATACCCATGACCGCTTTCTCCATCTCATTATCACTTTGTGGTTTGGGCTATTCGGAGGTAAGTATTCTACCATTAGGACTGTTAATGCTTGGTGGATTCAGTGCTTCCGCACTGGCTAATGCATCAATCTTGCTAGATAATTTTTACCGACCTAGTTTACATCATCAACAACCGTCACACCTCTATGGTCACATTCTTTTATTACAGTTGCGTCCCCAACCATATATTTGAGAAGGACACAGATTGCTCCGTAGATATTCCCTTCCGTATAGGAAACAAGATTGGTGCTTCATCTCTTCGAAGGGCTCATTTCAATCTCGTCAACGGTGAGTGGATTCCTCACGCTCCACAGCCAGCTCCAGCACCCCAAGCAGCTCGTCAAGCAGTTGCTCTGGTACCTCAAGAAGATGTCTCTTTGGCATCACTTTCGAAGTTGATCACTCAGATGGAGGGTCGCATTATGCGTCGTTTTGATTCAGTTGATGAGCGTCTTGAGATATTGGAGTATTCAGATCAGCTTCTTTAGGATGATGTTGATGGCGGCGGCAATTCACCTGAGGCTTAGCTTTATTTCGTATCACTTTAGATTATGTTGGATTATTTTTTTGTGGCTATGCCACTTTGGATATTATATATGGATTTCTTCATCTCTATTTTATTTTAGATATGTTTATGGATATTATATATGAATTTTGGATATGTTGGATTATTTGCTTAATATTTATGGATTACTATGAATTTCTTCTCATTGTATATCTTGCTAAGTGTTTAAATAAAATTTTAAAGTATTGGCCTAACTCACAAACTCAAAGTTGAAAAAGATCTAAGTGTTCAAATAACGTTGGAAAAGAGCTAAGTGTTCAAATAAAATTTTAAAATATTGACCTAACTCACAAACTCAAAGTTGAAAAAGAGATAAGTGTTCAAATTACGTTAAAAAGACTTCAATGTTCGAATAAAATTTTAAAGTATTTAAATAACTCAAAAACTCAAAGTTGGAAAGAGCTAAGTGTTCAAATAACGTTTTTGAAAGATCGAATATCAAAGTTATTTGAAACAAATTTGAAATTTACAATGTTAGTGTGGGGGGGACAAAATATGCTTTATGGGAACAAATATTTATGTTTCGAGTGAAATAAAATATCAAAAAATTGACAAAAGTTAAATACTACGCTAATTTGGCCAATTTGGTCATGAAATTCAATATCTGAGTTTATGTGTAAATTCAACGTTCAACGAGTGTTTATGCGTACATTTGCTAAGGTTAGAAGTACTCAAAAAGCCAATTTGGCCTCTGCGGGCCTGTACGGTATTGTAGGCGTACCGATACGATTGTGTTATGTCAAATTCCAGTGAGCTTTATTCGAACTGAAACTGTTTCCATACCTATACGTTTCGAATGCATGTACCGATATGGTATCTTTGTGTACCGGTATAGTCTTCTATTTTAGTTTAATATTTCACGCATTATCTCATCCCAAGTAAATTTATTTAGTTTAATATTGGATGATATTAATCAATGGTTTATAATATATCATTCTTGTTCTAAATATTGTTTTTTAGTGGAGCTTAATTTTTTTAAAGGGTAAAGTTCACTGAACTTTGTTTAAAAAAACGATAACCAAACTTTCAAATGTTACAAAATGTCAATTAAATTTTGTGTTTTGTAAAAAAATGGTAACTGTGACGTTAAACCCTGTTAAGTACTTAACGTTTCTGTTATAAAACTTTGTATAATAACACATTTTATCCTTCATATTTACACATTCAATCAATTTAGTAATAATTTTGAAAATTCACTAAATTTAGTCCTCGTTATTTACATATTATTTCAATTTGGTCTTTAAAGCAAAATTCAATGCTAATATTTGAGTGTTTTTTTGGCTTTTAATCCATATTTGTTCAATCAACTCAACAAACTGAAAAATCAAATTACATTTTTTGTTTCATGTGAAGCAACATTGTAATGTTTGAGTAATTTTTTTGTTCTTAATCCATTTTTTAGAATCAACAACCATTATGCTGAATTAAATACTAATTTTTTAAAATATTAGTATTTGAAGTTTACCTTGTTAAACAAAAAATATATCATAGGGACTATAATAACCATAATACTCACATATATGTCAAGCTCTGAAAATCTCAAGTCACCACATGAACAAAATAAATGAAAAGTGAAAAAATAGGGAAGGTTGAGAACCACCCAAAAAATGGTAAAATATTGTTCAAAATTTCTTAATCCTCAACTTCTTAATCTTGTATGGGCAGTTTACGAAAATTGAAAAGATCAACTTCATTGTGATTGCTTGAAACAAGTTTTGACGAAATTTTCAGTCGTTCAACTCCCATTTGTTGCGTCTACACAATAAATATATAACGTTATTCAATATCACACAATAGCTAAATGAAACTACATGATATAATTTACCGTGAAAGTAATCTTCGACCAATCACTTTTGTTATTGGCTTCTATATACTTCAATTTGTACATGCCACAATCATCCCTGAATCCAATATAAAATAAACTAATCTATTTAGAAGAAATTCACAAAGATATCTTAAAAATAACTTTTATTTTAAATTTAAATTACGTACGAATTTGGCTGCTTCGGTAATTCAAGAAAATGGATTGGAAATTTTGCAACATCTTCAAATAATCTACCCAAATGAGCATGACCCTCGTACCTAAGTGGAGCTTTATTCAACTGTTATAATAAGTCAAAATAAAATTAAGAAATTGATAGTTAAAAACTATACGGATTCTATTAGTTCTTATAAATGAATAAATAACTTACTATATTTTGTGCAATCTTTTTACGCACTTCATTGGCACCAAGAGAGTCCAAAACGTAATTATGTTCCTCCACAATATTAAAAACTAATAAAAACCAATGGTTTCCTTGTGCGTAAAGGCGCATATACTTGCTAAATCATGTGAGTTAAAAATCATTGTCAACTACATACAAGCAAACAACAAGTTATAATGTACTTGTGTAGTGACCCTTTTTTTCTTGGAAATATAATTATAAGTTTGGGTGCTACGGGTTATCCCCAAATTATTCTTGAAAAATCTATTTTAAGGGGAGGTTTCTTTTGAAAGCTCGTATTTTTTTTGAAAACAATGAAGACTTGGAGTCGCCACCGGCCACTTGGATAAGGTAGGTCGGGCACCATAAGAAACCAGAGATTCGTTTTGAGAGTTGGTTATGCGTGGGGAAAGATTAGCATCCCCATCACGCTCGAAAATCGGTACCAAAATATTTGTTGCTTTTAAAAATAATGGAAATTAATTGAAATTTGAATTGAATTTAATTTGGCGTCCTTAATTGAAAATTGACTTTAATCGAACGGGCTTCATCAAATTGGTGAGTTCAAATTAATTGGACATTTAACCGATAAGGTTGACGATACATCAGACAATAAATTAAACCGACATCATATAAGCCTGACTGCCGTGTTAATTTATGGTTCGAATCCCGTACATCACCTTTATACATGGTGCAAACAATTAAGATAGGATGTGATGCTTTTATCAAGTTTTAATCTTAACTTGGGACGGTAAGGATCAATTCAAATATTTGGCCAACATCCTTTAAGCCCAAACTGTTATGACACAAATATCAGAATTAATAAATATCTCCCTTTTATGATTTAAATTAATTAATGTAAAATAAATGGGTCTTATAAATGACAATTAATATGAATGCCAAATAAGGGCTTAAAGATAAACAAACAAAAGAAGCCTACTAGAGTTCTAACCTAAAAGGCCAAAATTATGAAAAGTCGATTAGTGATCTAATTATTAATTAGGTGAGTGTAATATTAACCCTAAAATAATTAAACCCTAAAAAACTAGAAAACCTTAATAAATTATGGATTATCTTACACCGTGACAATTAATTCGATCAGTTTTAAACTAGTATTTCAATGAGCCAAGGATACTATTTAAAACAAATCAAGTTAATTAATCATGGTTTTAATTTAAATATCAATCTAATCTCCATATTAATTTTATCTTAAAGGTAATTAAGAAGTGTCCAATTAGTTTAATGAATTTAACATTCATCCCAATAAGCCAAGAGCACATTTAAATTCACTAAATTAATTCGAACCCTAGACCTAACTACACTCTAAAAGGACTATACCTAAATTAATCTAATTAACTTACAGATCGTGCCCATATGAGGCGGGCACACGATCTTAAACTAATTAAATTAATTTCCCTAATTCTAACCTAAGGCTAGCCTAACAAGCCCAAAGCCCAAAACAGAGCAAAACCGAAGCTACCTAAACTAAGCAACCTAAGCCCAAAGACAAGGGGCCCCAAACTATTAAACTAAACCTATACTAAAAGCCATATGTAAATATATTACAAAAATATTACATATTATGTAAAACTATATGCTAAAAAATTTAATATATATTATAAGCTTTAAAAAAACTATATATATATTATATAGTTTTAAAAAAACATACTATATGAACTTTATAAAACTATATTATGTACTTTAAAAAGCATATAATATAAACTTTACAAAACCATGCTATAAACCTTAAAAATCACCATATATTATATACTTTGTAAAACTATATATATTATATACTCTTATAAAACTATATATTATACAAAAAAACTAAAAAACATATATTATATACTAAAAAAGCTACACACCATATGCTACAAATTACAAAATTTAAAGGCCATGCACCAAAACATTTCTAACAATCACAAATCTAACAAACTTAGCAAGATTATCTATAATATGGAAACCGAAAATAAAATGCATGAATTTAAGGGCCTAATACACTGGAACACGGACCAAAATGCAAAGAAAATAAATCCTAGGGCTGAACCAAAAGAAAAGGTCAGCTTTGGTTAAAAAAGGGCTGAATTGATAACTGTTGAAAACTTTTAGGGACTTGGAAAGGCGGAAGGACCTGGGAATGTGATTTACCCATACGGAGGGACTAAAAGTATGATTAAGGGGTGCGGAAGCCCTTCAGGCGTAAATAGGTTGACACAGGGGGTCCTTAAAATGCAAATAATCCATTTTAAAAAAGGTCTGGGTATAAATGCTACTTTTTAATCAAAAACAAAAACTTTTTTCTTTTAAACAAACCAAAAAGCCACCCATTTTCTCTCAAACTCGGTCGAGCGCCGCCACGCTACCCAAAAACCAATTGAATCCAAACGCGACAGTCGCCGTGAAACCCAAAAACTGGCCTCAAACTATTACGTCGGCTGCCGTTCGCCAGCTGCTGGCGAACTCCAAAACAAAACCAAAAGCCCCCTTTTCCTTTTTAGAACCCGAATCTAACCCTAAATATTTAGAAAACATCCATTCCCCCAAGATTTGAGAAAAACTGAGGCCAAAATTTACTAATTTGATTAAGGGTCATTTAGTACTAAGATAATAGATTAAAAGCTAATTTAGTGACTAAATTGAAAAAAAATGCGAAAGTTGGGATTTCTTTAATTATGGGTTTTGGAAAGGAAATTTCTAAGGTTTAAAGGTGTCATGTGATAGATAGTGAGTTGAATAAGGTATTCTTAAAGTTTGGTTGAATTCCAAGGAAAATTGGAATGGGAATTAAAGTTTAAAAAGGTAGTGACCAAAATGTAAATTTTGAAAATTTTATGGTTAAAGTATAAACTTTGGAAAAGTTTGGGGACTAAAGTTGTAATTTCCCAAATTTTAAGGGTTTTTATTTCATAAATAAATATATCACCTAAGGGTGTGAATCGAATGCAGAATTATTGGTTCGATTTGATACTTCGATTATTGGGAAAATCGCAATTAAAGTTTAAGTGGAATTCAGATACCCGGATCGAATTGGAAAATTTTGAAATTTTTCCATATGATAGAGAAAGGTTATAAAAGTCATTTCCAAGTGTTGGAAATATTTTTAGTTTGATTCAAGATGAATCCTACAGTTTATTTCTGAGTAAATGATTATTTATCGGTATATTGGACCGAATGGAAATTTTGGAGACTGATCCAAAAGCTATGGAAAAGTCATAAAATGTTATTTTATGAATATTTTATTATGGTTGGTTGAATTCTAACTAGATTTAGTTAGATTTTAATGGAATGGCAATTTGGAAACAAACTAGTAAATAAAGACAAGTTGGAGGGCAAATTGGTCATTTGGCCCCAATGGAAATTTTGAAATATTTAAAAATTCATAAGGGCAATTTTGGAAAGAGAAAATGGAAGATTAAATCTTGGCCCTTGATTGATGATAAAATCAATCTCAACCATTGGATAAAAGGGCAAAATTGTAATTTCACTATTAAATGAATTTAATATTCATTTAATAGATATATGTGTAAAATAATGGTGAAAAGATGAAGATTTTGTTCATCTTTTCCAGCAACAAACGTGAAGGCTAGGGAAAGAAAGAGAAAAAAATTTCCAAGCCCGATTCAAGCTCTATCTTTTGATATCAATAATTCATGGAATCCATGCTTGATTGATGAGAATTTACATGAGAAAGAAATTAGGGTTTATGGATCAAATTGGGGCTTTTGAGATTTTATGATTTCATGATTGAATTTAAGTTGAAATCAAGCTAGTATGATGTTAAAATCATGATATTGAGTTGGGATTTAAGTTTTACATGTTTTGATTATTATGAAGATGATTAGGGTTTATGGATTCAAGTTTAATTTAGGGTTTATGATGTTGAAATAATGATCTAGTAAGCTTGAATTGTTGTTTGGAAGCAAAACCCTAAGTTAAATTGTGTAGGAACTATTTCGGCAAATTGAAAAGTTAAGAGACCAAATCTGAATTTTTAGAATTTGGAGTGTATTTATGTTATTAATGATGTTAGAGATAAGAATATGAAGTTAGAATGCCAAATTGATGTTGAATTGAATTAGTGACCATTTTGACAATTTATCAAAGTTAAGTGACCAAATCGAAATGGAAGTTTTGTATGGGGGCTAAATCTGATTTTTAGTTGTAATGATGGAATTAAGGTAGTAATGTTGAATTGAGGACCAAATTGCAAAGTTAAGAAGCTTGAATCCTTATCTTTGCATTTTAGTACCTATTTCGATAAATAAGGAAAATTAGGGAGAATTATTGTGAATAATTATTTGGTGAAGAATGAGATGAGTTGGTGGTTTAAAGCTAGTGATTGGACTAAATTGAAAAGTAGAGAAGTTAGTATAAAAGTTGAAGTTGTTTATGGAAGTTGTGTAGAAAAACTGGTTTATGTCAGTAATTTTGAAAATTCACCATAAATTCTACAAAAATGGTTAGAAGGTTAATTTTATATTGATGTAAATATTCATTCGTCTAGTTTCATTTCCAACAAACGAAATCTAATTTCGAGTTCCGAGTCAAAAGATATGAATTTTTAAGTGACGAAAGGTCAGAAAACAGAGCACCAGTCTGTTCCGAATTTCAGCACTATAACTAGCTTTGAAAATTCGCCATAAATCGTACAAGTTGAATTTAGGCTATTAATTTATATGGTTGAAAAGCTTATCGAATCTAGTTTATTTCAGAACAAACGGAGTCGAATTCTGAGTTATAGATTATTTTATAGAAATATTTCTTTGAAGGTACTGCAAACTGCAAGAAAATGATAATTGATACACTTTGCATCTAAGGTTGATTAGTAAGCTTGAAAGGGGTTAATGGAAGTTCAAAGTGGTTACTAAGGACCATAATGAATTTTTGAACAATACAAAGAAGAAAGGAAAACGTTTGGAGATTTTGTATTCGAATGATTATTTTGGACAATATGTCTAAGATATTGTTAGATTGGGATCTAACAAATATTTTACTTATTTGAATTATGAAGTTAAGTTTTAATCAAGGGAGGTTCGAGGTACAATGAAGGAAAGGATCAAAGAGGACTTAGTGAGGCATACTAATAAATGGCCCAGGTGAGTGCAATGCATACATAACATTATACATGGATGTTTCATACATCACCGGTAGGACTTGCGATGAGTCTACCTGGTTTATATATTGTCATGATATTTATGTCATTGATCATATATTTGACATATTTTAAATATGTCAAAGGTTGAAAATAAATGCATTGGTCACTAGTTATTGATGATGGTATAATATGAATGTTATTCCGGCTATGAACTGTTAAATGTTGATATATATTGATATATGTTGCCATTGATGACTTAAATGATGAAATAAAGCCCAATGTATGATATAGAGGTTCGATGGTATAGTTGGATATCCATAGGGTCATAAACAACTGTATAAATATTCTAAGCACTTCAGGTAAAGTGCAAATGTTATAAATACTCATTGAGGAGTATACTCATGCATGGTTTGAGTATACGGACTTACTACGGGTGCTAAAAACTTCGGTGTAATTTCATAAAAACTCAATGAGGGATATATTGTATACTCCGGTAAGTATACAGAAGCACTTAGGTGCTAAGCACTCCCGGTAGAGTGCAAATAATATACATACTCAAGAAAGGTTGGGTAGGGGGTGACTCGTGTACATAGGAACTCTTAATTCGATGCCTTGGGCTAAATAAATTGAAAGAATAAAAAAGAAACAGGAAGATAAGCTTGAAAGCTTGCAGATAGAAATGGGAAAAGGTATTGGTAAGCATTGAAAGCTTACAGATAGAATGGCATCGGTATTGGTAAGATCTAATCTTATCACTTTGATATACATATTTATTTATGTTAACGAACATATAATGGTAAGGTGATCATATGCATTGTTAATCATTAAAATTGATATTATGACAATTGCACTTGAATTTGAATTATTGCCTCACTAAATAAAAATACTTAGCGTGTAACTGTTTTACACGTAGGAAAGAAGAAATGGTTGGAGTAAGGAGCATAAACGGACATCATCAATCAATAACATGTACATCAGTATCAGTAAGATATCTTTTGACATTGTTTGATATTTACTAGTTGGCATGTATATTAAAATGATATGACTGCTCTGATAGAATTTGTATTTTATGTGGTATCGGGATGAATTTTAAATCAGACAGTTTTTAGGCAGTTTTATTATTTATATAAAGTTAAATTAAATTAATAACTTGCTGCCTGAAATTAAACTCGATTTGAAGATTAAAATATTATATTTAAACTATACGCGATTAATTACATTTGTAAATAGAAACTAAATATATTGTAATATTTTTAGAAGAATCAAATTTTTTATCGAGTTACAAATGTAAAGGATTTTACAAATGTTTTGTGATATCTCTGACTCGTATTCAGCTATGAATACGAGAAAAGGGTATTACAAATCGCTAAACCCCCTCTCTTTTTTTATATGATATGCTTCAAAAGAAAGGCGAATAGAGATACCTCAGAAAGGTTTTTCTTTGTATTGAAATGTATCTGATTTTCCCTGATTGATGCTTGGGGTTACAATGATTAGGGGTTTCATTTATATCCCCAATTTACATTGTTTTCTGAAAATGAAAGTAACTGTAAAATTATATTATTGGTCGTTGTTGTCCTTCTTGGATGTATTCATGTATATCACTGAGAATGTTGGTTTGTCCCCTAATATCCCTCTGACAAATCTGTTTTTTTTTTTTTTTGCTCTTTTGCATGTGTTGTGGCTGAATGAGGAGGATGGGGACCAGCCGGAGAGACAGACGACGTGGAGCGATCTTAGTTGCCGATGAGGGATCTGGACGGTTGTGGCAAGAAGCTGAAGAGGTTCGAACGGCGCGTGACGCCACTCGCACGAGTGCAGGGGCTGAAGCGTCATCTGGCTTGGCGCGTGCGGCGCGTGGAGGAATCGAAGGGTTTCTTCCTAGTGCAATCTGGACCGTCAGATCTGGAATAGATTTGACGGTTGGTAGTCGGCTGCGCAAGAAGGAAAGACATTAGATTAGGCTTCTGTAATTAGGTTTTCTAGTTACTAGGCCTAAAACGGGCTAAAGATGTATCATATTTTTTGTGGGTTTTTTAATTGTAATGGACTTTATAACCTTGGACTTTTTATTTAATTGTTATATATATATATATATATATATATATATATTAGGCGTTTATTTTAAACTTCCTTAGTATATTTTTTGTTTCTTTCTGATTTTAACTTAATAATAAGAATATACAAAAAATGATAATAGTAATTTATAATAATATGTCCAAATAAAAATATAATGATAATAATAGAATAATAATAGTAGTAATAACTATAATCTAATAATATATTTTTTTAATTGAGTAATAACATCGAATATGACAATATGATAATAAAATAGCAACATATATATATATATAATACTAGTATAATATTAGACTATTTATACTTAATAAATAATGCTAGTAGTTTTTTTATATGTTTTGGTTTTAATTAAAAAATAGATAAGTAAACAAAGCCCGTAATACAATATTTAGATAATAGTAACATATATATAAAGTCCATTATTGTAAAAAAAAACGGGTTAACACCCCGGACAAAATTAGTAATTACATCATGTTCAACATTACTACTATCAATAGGTGTAAAGTTGAAAATGCATTTATTTATTCCCGCCTTCTGAGCAAGTGTGAAATCTTCCATAATGGAACTATGCGAAAAACATTAAATTTGAAAATGTCATGAAATCATAATATGAAAATAATGCGATCCCTACCCCATAAATTATTTTTACCTAAAATGGCAGCGACAGATATAACTTCTTTGACATAGGCTCTTGTCTCAAGTGTAAATCATACACATAGATATAGATAAACTATTAAATATTTAAAAATAATAAAAACACTTGTATTAATAACAGACAAAAGAACAAATATTGATTATATAAATTTAATAATGTAATCTATAATACCCAATTAGATAACCATTTTTCTGGAAAAACAGTACGAGCATTGCCAACGTTCAAATTATTATTATTGGCCATGTAAAGATTGTTGGATGTATCATTCCAAGTAGCAACATTCGTACAAGTTTTGCGTTCTTCAGGCGTTAAGTACTTCAAATATTGCTTGTAAACATCACTTATCATACCAGTTTCTTTGGAAGCTTCTGATAAGAAATCACCTACCTCATATTTATACTGCATGAAAAATATTTAACTCTTAAAAATGATATTAACATGAAAATTAAATGTCAATATTAAAAAATGTGTTTATAGTTTACACCTTTCTTGTTTTACATTTGGTTTGAGCTTCTGCGAATAAATCTTGCAATTCTGGTTCAATCTCAAAATCACAAAGCTTGTTTTTTTCCAACCTGCACATTCAAAGAGTAATTGATCATATATTCAACTCAAATGAAATATTTGTACATAATTTCTTTCAAATTTTCACCCTACTAAAAAAATATTTTTCATCATGTTACTACCTCATTTTTTTAGAACAATCAACCTTTAATGTTTTTCCAGTATCATGAAGCTTTGTGATTTTTTCCTGTATCTACATATCATATGACAAATATTATTTTTAAGCAATCAAATAATATCAAACTATAAGATGAAATATAACAAACAAAGAATGATTTATACATACCTTTGTATTCATTTTAGAAGTTCGAGCTCTTTTTTTGATGTCATATCTTTCGACTTCAGATCACCATTAAAATCAGAACGTACAGTCGAACATCTCACACTCTTTTTTTGTTGAGAGTCTTTACTCTTTGACAAATCCTTGGGACCGTTAGACATTTTAGGCCACATTTTTTTTAATTATTGGAGTTTCCTTCAACATAACTAATTGACTAGGAAGTCGACGAGGACTAAATTGAAAGTTAAAAACCTCGCTAGGAATTTTTGGGAAACCATCAGTGTCAGTCTTGGTGTTGTCTTCAGAATTAACTTCTAGTTTTATTTTACCAATAGGTTCTAATGAGGAAGAAGAATAATCCGTACCACAATTAATAAATGGAGACAAACTAGGTTTTTTAATACCATTCTCAGTTTCTTCCTTCAATGATGCGGCACTTAATCCTTCTTCCTTCTGTGATTTATTTTCTAAACCATCATCTTTCAATAGACCGCTATATAAATTATTCTCTTCTGATCTATTATTTTTAGCATCATCCTCCTTTAATGACTGACTATGTATACCTTCTCATTTTACTGAATCACCAGCTTGTATTGAATTTTTAACATTACTCGATGTTAATATGGTTACTAATTTTTTAAATTGGCCATTTAATTTCTCAAATTGACCATTCATTTTAACAAATTCCTTTTCAATATTTTGCACCGAATGAATGAGTGTCTCGAACTTGTGATCACTCTAATAAGGGGTTCTTATGTTTTCCTCATATACAACTTCAGTTTTTTCCTATATGTATATAAAATAAATAAAAAATTTAACAATAATCTTAACACAAAAATCAACACTATTATTGAAATTTCAGTTAATTATAATGAATGTACCTCGTTGTTTGTCTTCTCCGAACACATGTTGATATGACACTTGCACTCCATCATCTTAACTTATTTTGAAGGAGTTAAGTTTAGATCCATCATCTATGTTAAAAAGTTAAAATATAAGCATGCATGCATAAAACTTAAACCAAAAAAATGAAGAATCAAACATAGCGTACTAGTACGGGTATCCTAGCGTACCGATACACTCTGTTTGGAATTAAATTCCAGTAGTCACTTTTCGTATCGGTACGCATTTAGTACCGATACGCTTAGACCCGCGTATCGGTACGCATGAAACACCGTACCGGTACGGAAGCTGGATTGCGATTTGGGAATTCATAATCAAACATGGGATTTAGGGTTCTAGCATACAAATTAGGGTTCTATTCCGGTAATTGGGGTTCTAACATGGGAAATAGGATACTCAATTTGAGAATTAGAGTTTTATATTGACCTAATTTCAAAAATTAGGGTTAGAGTAGTGGTTAAGGTTTGGGAATTAGGGGATCAGAGGATGCAGGAATTTGAGATATCAGTTTAGGGGATGCTAGAATTGGGTGGCCGACTGGACGAGGAAACCAGCGACTGGCCGGTAACGGCTGCGACTGGCAGCCAAAACCCTAAATCGAATTAAATTTATTTAGGGTTCGAATGGAAGAATTGGAGATAAATTAACTTCTTGCAAGAAAGGTTGGGAATGGCGGCAGGGCTCAACGGCGGCCACGGAGGTACGGCGGAGGGGCGGTGCGAATGTGGCCGGCGGTGGATAGAATTTCAAAGAAAAAATTAGGGTTTTGTGATTTAAGGGTAGATATTTTGATCTAATTATGTTTAAAAGAAAATTAAAATTAAAAAATGTATTTTAATCAATTTACCTTTTGATTTTTAAATAATTTATAATTATACGGTGAGTCATTTAGATTTTAAATCTTTATAAAATAAATTAATAGTGCTCATCAATGCTCATCGTTAGTGAAGCTTATCGGTACTCGTTGAGAGTGACAAACTCATCCTTATTTATTTTACTTTTTAGCTGCCATATGGACTTTTTTTATATTTAAATGAGGGAAAATATCTTATACACTGGCGGTGAAAACGAAAAATTTCCATGAATCCCTTAGTTTTAGGGTTTAGGGAACCAATTTAGGGTTTAGTGTTTAGGGGTTTAAGTGTGGGGTTTAAAATTTAGGGTTTATAGTTAGAATTTAGGATTTATAGATAGAATTTAGTGTTTATAGGTTAGGGTTTAGTTTTAGGGTAATATGGTTAGAGATTTAGGTCTTAACTTATAAATCCTAAATTTTAACCCTAAACTCTAAATTCTAACCACACTCCTAAATTCAAAACTCATCCAATAAACACCATAAATTCTAAACCCTAAACAAAATTTCTAAACACAAACTAATATGTTTGTGGAAACAAAATTTCCACAAGCACTTGTGCATGAAAATAATTACCCTTTAAATAAAGGATTTACATTTAATACACATACGGTAAAAACAAAAAGTTTTTATAAGTGCATTGGTTTTAGGATTAGATTTTAGTATTTAAAGGTTAGAGGTTTAGGTTTATGAGTTTAGAATTTATGGGTTGTGGTTAGAATTTAGGGTTAGAATTAAAGTTTAGGGATTGTTGTTTAGATTTTAGTGTAATATGATTAGGGATTTAGGTTTTAACCTATAAACCCTACATTATACCCCTAATCCTAAAATTCTAACCACAACCAATCAATTCTAAACCACTAACCTTTAACCCTAAAATCTAACCATGAACCTTAAAACTAAGACACTTATGGTAATTTTTTGTTTCGCACCCACATGTGAATTGAATAATTATTCTTAAATTAAGGAAAAATATACCATGCACTGGCGGTGGAAACTTTTAGTTTCCACAAGCGTCTTAATTTTAGGGTTTAGGGGGTTAGTTTTTTAAGGTTTATGGTTTAGGTGTAGGGATTTAGAATTTAGGGATAGTGGTAGAATTTAGGGTTTAGGGTTAGAATTTAAGATTTAGGGTTGGGTTTAATTTGTAAGGTAATATGGTGAGGATTTAGATTTTAATCTATAAACCCTAAATTATAAATTTCAACCACGATCCCTAAATTCAAAACTCATACACCTAAACCCCTAAATCATACACCTTAAACTAAGTTCTTAAACCCTAAAACTAAGACGCTTGTAGAAACTTCTAATTTTCACCGCTGCATCAAATAATTACCCTTAAATTAATTAGGTTTTTGTTTTAGATTTTTTTATTTAATAATATTCGAATTTGAGAAATAAAATGTACAAAAATTTTCAAAAGATTAAATTGAGATAAATTGTTGGACAAAAAGTTGACGTACCCCAAATAAAGCTAAACCAGACTAAATCCCATAATGATGTTTTGAACACTGAACATTACAGCTTTGATTACCCAATAAAGTTGATAGCTTTATTTAGTGACAACAGCATTTACGCATGGGCAGGGGCAGACCCCTGTTCCCCTAAAGACAGTGATTCGCTTTACAAAGCAGCCAGTAGGAGGTGTCCCACAGGACAGTCTGTCCGGGTGGGTAACAGTACCTTTCAACTTCACCTATGACACCGCCCACCTCCCTCTCTTTAACTTAAATTCTCACCGGCGCCAACTTTAACACCTCTCCTTTATCCAGACGGCACAAAAATAAAGAGAAAAAAAAAAGCAGCAACAGAAGATGTTTTTGAAGTCAGGGGTCTTGTCTGTAATAACAACCATGCCTTAAACATCACGAAACTCCAGTCCACTTATATCCCTAAAGAAAAAGTTAATATTTTTGTTGATATTCTTCAAATATCTCCAATACAACAATTTGTTTTCTATATTTTTGTTGTTGGAAATTAGTGTATTTCCATCTGTTTGCAGACTCCGGGAGATTTTCGTTTTGTTTCAGTTCTGCAAGGGTGATGGAACTGGAAGCTGCCTTTTGACAGTTGACTGTTGCAGAAGACGACGGTAGACATCTAATCAGAGGTTGTCTGGAGCAAATATGGCCGGTGGAACGATTTCCAAAGTTCGACTGGTTAGATGTCCTAAATGCCGGTTGGTTCTTCAGGAAATCCCAGATTTCCCTGTGTATAAATGTGGAGGGTGTGATACGATTCTTGTAGGTAAGCATCTTGCAGAATTATAAACTTCTCATAGTTCATACTTGTATGTATGTATATGTGTGTGTATGGATGGATGGATGTATATATTCTTAGAGACTTAGACATTATTACTCTTTCAAAGTGGTTAAATAAACATTAATCATAGATTTGGATATCCATTTCTTCTCGTTACTTTGTAGCTAAAGGCCGAAAACCGATTGCCGATACCACATCTAGCTTGCAGCACACAGAAGCTGCTGGTGCAGATAATGATTGTCTCAAGAAGGATCGATTTCGAAATGCATCCAGCGATAGTGATAGTGATCATAAAAAGCTTGATGAAAATGGATCAAATAAAGGGGAGAAAAATGGAAATGGAGAGTTCCAGTTGGAAAATTTAGACATTTGCAATGTTGAGCAGGAAGGAGTTTCCATTGAGAATGTAGCAGAAGCAGAGGCAAATGAGGGTACCTTGCAATTAGATGGCAATGACAAGACTGAACTTCATGTGTTTGACCGTTTAAGGTCTGTTGAAACTTTTGAAGCTGCAGAATTCGGCAGCCCGATTTCTGGGCTCGGTGCTTCTGATGATAGAACGGATGATCGTAAATTAAATTCGTCTAAGAATAGTTGCAATAAGGCTTCTAACTACCTTCTTTCTCAAGAAACGCATCGAAGGGATAAGTTACCGGGTAAAGGTAAGATGAATGTTAGTTCTGGCATGCAAGATCCTGCAACAAATCTATCATCAGATTTTTCCAATAAGAAGCATTACGCCGCTCAAAAGTACAGCATGGGGCATCGAGATGAACCACTAGAACCTGTAATGCGTCATCACCGTCCACCTAGAAGCTCGTCAAGACTTGACACGGATGAACGTCCACTTTACATTCCTTTGTCTCGAAAGGCTTCCCTGCGTGGCTACGAAAGTGCTGGCCCTTCACGCGAATCGCAAGACAAGTTCCCTTCTGATTCAACCTTCTATCCACATGAGAAGATTGAGTGCACTGAGCAAGAAAATATGAAACTGTTAAGAATGCTGTATGAACTGCAGGATCAAATTACTAAAACATGCCGTCTCAATGGAAGGCCTTCCACTGATGTACCATGGAGGCAAAACCATTTTCCTACGTATTGTTGTCAAGAGCCTCCCGGGGATGAAATTTTTTATCCTAGACATCACGGAAGACATGGACCGAAGAGCACCTGGAGCCAGCAAAGTAGATTGGCACCTATGCTTTTCTCAGTTGGTGAAATAAACACTAGATATAGCATTGACAACTCCCGTTTATGCTGCAATCCTCAAGACTGGCGGCATAGTTCGGAACAGCTGCATCCGTCCGTCTTTAGGCATAAGCGAGAACTTCGTAGAGCTGACCCCGGTCATATCAGTTACAATTCCTATAGCCCTTTCCCCTCTAGTCCCCTAAGATATTTAGAGTCCGATTTTTCTAATCAGAGGTACGGAGATCATGAACTGAAGCGGTATTTGAGGGAGAAACATCATTCAGCTAGGCGACATCTCCTGCCGACAGCGGGTGGAGCACCTTTCATAACCTGCTATTATTGCTTCACGCCATTGCAGTTACCTGCAGATTTTTTACTTTTCAAAAAGAGGTTGCATAAGCTAAGATGGGGTGCGTGTGCAAAGGTACTTAAGTTCTCACTTCTAAAAGGAATCCATATAGTGCCATATGAACTAGTTGCTATGGAACCTCCACCAAGCGAGGTCGATGACTGCAGTGACGCAATTAATGCAAGGATTTCGACATCAGCATCATGTAGCCTTGGTGTTGTGCAAGCAGATCCTCGTCTTACTCTGACGATTATGGACGGTACTCATTCTGTAAAAGCTGCTCCACCGATGGAGATCCTGTTTCACATTGCACTTCCGATGCCAAAACAACGTTTTGTAGCTCTTACGAACCGAGAAAGAACTTTGTTTTGAAGCAATCTCAAAGAGAACATAGAACTTCAAAGGAAGCTTTTGATTCAGCTGAACCTTTGTCCTCAGAAGTTGAAGAGTTGCCACCAAGAAGTGGGGGTACATCACTTCATCACCTCATGGGATATTCTTCACCAAGCCAATTGATTGATGGATTTGTATCATCCATATCTGGCTCAAGCTCAGTCCATTCCGTCGACCAAATGTCCGAGACTGTAATGTTTGCTGCATCTGATAGAAGCCAAGTCTTTTTTCCCGGCAAGTTGGTGTAACAGTAGAAAAGGCTCATGATTTAGAAAGGGATTTAGTGCAGGAGAGTCGCCATGATGTGATGAAACTGTTTGGCCTAATCATTTTTAGAGATATTAAACTGTTTAATTTTATAGTAAAAAAGAGATTAAGCGTTCATCTCAGAAAGAACTGTCCCTTCGAAAAGTGAGGAAAAGATACAGAATTCCAAGCAGAAAGTAGATATCCTTCGCATTGTTGAGCAACTAAATAACAGAGAAATGGTGAGAACTTTACAAACATAAAAAAGCAGTTACATTTACGAAAATGAAAATGGTTGAAATTTCATAAATTTTGGAAAATGAATATAATCAATATGATAGCCTTGTGAATTTTGCATCTAATCATCACATTTCCAAGCCATATTTGACAATGCATTTAAAGTAATAGAATATCCTGCATTCTTAGGGAACCAATACATCAGTAACACTGGGAATTATAAGTTTCTTTTCAGCTTTCTCTACAAGCCTATGCAATAAGCACCGAGTATAGGAGTATTATGTAGCCATTCTTTTTTCTCTTCTTTTTTCCCCTTGCATATACATAAAAGAGGGGAATATGAGAAAATTAAAAATAAGCAAACTTCGATACATAGAGCATTATCTATCTAAAGTTGTTCCTATAGTTGCTTCTATTAGAAACAATGGTTATCCTTTGGTCCTGAAGCATGTTCATGTTGGGGGCAAGCAACCGTGTATACCGGTCAAAGTACAGAAGTTGTTTCATTAGAAGTGCAAACTCCCTACGAAATCGCAGTCCATATGACTCACTCACCCGAACCTGCAAAGAGCAAAAAAACATAGAAACGACCTAGATTAATATCACCACAAATCAGATCCATGATGGTTGACATTACTCTTAAAGGACTTTTAACAATTCCTTTTCACTTCGGTCTAATTATAATTCACAGAAAAAAAAATTGCCTCTATGAGGTCAGAATCGGAGTTGTTATCGACTGAAATGTTAAAAAAATTGGAGCAATGAACAACTAAAAGTAGCGAAAAGTTAATCGTTCATAGACTTGAACACCGCAGACAGGAACAAGAGGGGGAGATATGAGCCGGCCGGTGTATTTATCTTGCTTGCTTTTCTCAATAAATTTATATGCTAATCTTTATACATTTTTTACATGCCATGGCAACTCTCTTAAATATACCAGACATATTGCGGCAATACTAGAGTCTCTAAAAAAAGAGAATTAAAGATCCAAATATTAGATGTAATTTAAGTTTTGACATAATGATTGCAGTGTAGATGTTTCCTTATTGGCTTCAAAATCTGGATAATGAACTTCATAGTATCTATAAGAAAACAGCTTACCACATCCAGAAAGAGTGCATTCATCTGTCGCTCATCGACAATTATATTGGCAGAGACAGCAGTTGCATTTGTATTTGTCCCTCGGGCAGTGGCAACAACCACCTCCGTATCAAGTTCCTGCATGAATAAAAAAGCACTAATTTAGGATTTGAACAAGGGAAGTTTGACCAGGAACTTCATAATAAGATATAATTAGTTAAGGAGCATCTTTAAGTAGATCTTTCAATAAAGATAACCTCTTTACTCTAGACAATGAGAGTTCTTTACTTTCCCACTACAGAACTTTACTGAAATTTACAGTCATCGGAAACAAAACCTATAAAATTGATGGTTACTGTGTTCAACAACAAAGGATACTTGTTGGTCCAAGGCAATGTAATGTTAGGTCAACAGCAATTTATCTGTTTAAATGGGGGGTTTTGTGATTGTTTCTGTGTGTGTGATGGATGCACATGTGGTTCTAAGGATATTGTTTGTTCAATTTTACTTGGCAAGCTTCTTAGATTTCATTTGCTTGCCTGTATAGAAGAAAATATCTTTTCCAAGTCTCTTGCAAAGGCCTTGGCATCAACATTCTGATTGGTAGCACCCATTTCAATCAAGGCAGATGCCATTGACTCATACTCTTCAGTTGCTATAGAAGCCAAAAATACTTCCATAGCAGCCCATGTCTTTGGTGATATTCGTCCAACAATACCTGTACATTGAAATAACCTAATGAAAAAATATAATATTGTTTTTACGAATGGACAACTGGTTTTGAAAAAAGAAATGAAACATAGGAATCATATAAAATCAACAAGTGCAGTTATGATGTCTCCTTTAAATGTAGTCACTAAACACAATATTGTCAATTCAACCATTTTAGGATTGGTTTAATGCTTAAAAGGATGCTAACTGTTGTTAAAAATGGATGTCAAGAGAGAACATGAAGCAAACATCTTCCAAGGCCTAATTATAGTCAGATAGAATCTTAGGTCTACTTTTGGCAGCAACATCAGAGAAAAAGTGATTACTCCTGGGCTCCGGTTTGAACAAGTTAAGAAGGTTAAGTCACCAAGCCAATATGTTGTCCCATTAATCAAAATCTAACTTATTGCGACGAAATAAGCGCATATGATCATGCATGCTCATTTCTTTAGAGCATAAAAACTAAGTAGGATCAACTGATGTTTCTTTACCCTAACATAGAAAACATTATAGTAAAGTTGGACTAACTAGACACAAAAGGTGAAAAAAAGGAACTTACCAAAATCAAGAAACCCAATGTGTCCATCATGCAGTACCCATAAATTGCCAGCATGCACATCAGCATGGAAGGTTTCACAAGCAAGTAAACTACCAAACCTGCACATATTATTCATGTCAAAAGCATTTAGTGCTTCAACTGCATTCCTGTGGCACCTATACAGTCGAATTTCAAAAGTGTTTCAATCATTCAAGTTTTACCAGACATTAAGTGCAGTTATAAGACTATTCTCTGGGCTGGAGACAAGTGAACTTATAGTGTCTAAATCAGTAAGTGGAACTCCATATAGCCTCTCCATGGTCAAAACCCTCTGTGTGCTGCAATGGTTGTACACTCTCGGAGCTGTTGCCTGTCTTGTTAATCCCATGGCTTCAAGATATCTCCAGAAGGATTCATTATTTTTAGTCTCCTTATAGAAGTCAACTTCTTCAAGCATAGATTCCCGAATGTCTTTAACAATGGCAACCTACTGAAAGGAAAATATTCTTATAATAAAAGTGTTTTAAAACTTTGAAAGAAAAATGAGCGACAGAAAAAGGATGGAATGAAAATATAAAGATATCCCAAGTTTGTGTAGTTTTAGAGTTAATAACGCACATGCTATTGAGTTAAGACATTGCTAACTGATTCATGATTTGCTGGTGTGACCAAAAAATTAATATGTAAAATAATACCTAAGCAAGGAGGTAACCTTTACCTCCAACATTCTCTTCACCATCTCCAACTTAAACACGTAAAGTAAATGATAGAACAGCGAAGATAAACAAATAAAGAAGGAAAGCTTAAAGTTTACAATCTCATTTTTACCAGTGAAGCACGATTGAATTCAGGTCTTAGGAACTCCAATATTCGAGCTGCTAGATATATGAAGTTCAGGTCCGCCACCAAAATATCCTCAATTCCAGGTTTCAATACCTTTATAACTACATCATCTTGGGAGCCTTTAAGTCTTGCCCCATGTACCTAGATATAATAATGAATGGTTCTATGCATTAATTACAAACAATTGCCATAAAATATGAGTACTTTTGGGGACAAAAATAAAAAAGAGGAAGGGGGCATTAAAGAAAAGATTAAGTAACACATGTGCTATAGAGGCCGAGGCAATTGGTGTTGGATCAATATATTCATATACGCTATCAATTGGTCTCCCTAATTCTTGACGTAATATCCTTTTACGTGCGGATGCTATGAACTGGCAAACGTAATCATAGATGAGCAATGGTGATAAAACATTTTACACAAGAAGTTCAACTGAAATATATGAAAACCACAATACAATCAATTATATTCAGTTAAGGGTAAATTAGAAACTCCTTTCTTCCAGCAATATCACCAAAATTAAGACGGCATGTCCAGCAACATATCAAAGAAATTGAGCAACTGTAATATGGTATCAAATAGCAATACAACTAACCTGGCCTAATTTGATATAGGTTGCACCCATACGCTCAAACAATTTCCTTAGGTAAAGCGGTGAAAGCAACCCCAGCTGCAACTGAGATGGTATTCCAGTAGGTTCATTTGTGGACTGCATAAATTTAGTGGAACGAATCAATTTCCATAGCTTGTTAAAGGGTATCCAAATCACAACGGCATCTTCGAAAAGATAGAAGAAAGAAGAGAAAAAATGCCCTAGAAACATCAGCAAGCCATTCCCCACCAACACCAACAAAGGCTTGAATACCTTGAGCAAACCTCAGGGCTCCTCGGGGACCTGTGCTTATAGATGTCTGGACAATATCCTCCAGCAGTTTAGGTAAATTCTCAAGGCTACCTGATAACCAAATGAACACAGAACTATGAGCATCTAACAGAAAGACACAGATAAAAGCTTTTGCAAGCACAGAGCAGTGTCAAAGGAAATCCAAATCAAAGCTGAAAAAAGAGAATGATGGGTACTTGAATTATGGTGCAGAAAACAAGGGGAAAGATTGTGTACTTACTTTGGAGGCGAGATGAGAAACGATCTTGTTGAGTTTGCGCTTGAGATGGTTGAGAGTATTGGGCAATAAGAAGGAAGGGCCTGCCCCTGCACTTGGAGCTGGAATTGAAACACCCATTTAGCTTCTTAAACCCAACAGCAGATCTTGGCGCAGAAGCTTTATTAGGCAACTGAGGGTGATGAAACAAAGGTAAACGCCCGCTTCTAAATGATGAAACTGCCATTTTAGTTTTAATGGATTTTCTATACGGAGAAAAGAAATAGAGGGGGGAGAGTTTGTCCGAAGACGAAAAGTGTTACAATATCAACAGACGGCTCCTGTCTAGTTGTTGTGTTCAAGTCTTCAAGATGCAAAAAGCATGACAGAGCTGATGCCACGTGGCATAGCAGATGGTGGCCGGTACGGGTGCTTTTGTATGATATGATCTGAAAAATTAAATATCCGAATTTTTTATTATTGGATTTCCAAAATAATAAACTTAATTTAAATTAGATATCTAGTTTTTCATATTACTATAAATAAACTTATTTTAAAAAATAAACCAAAATAATAAAAACAATGAATAATAAAATAATAAAAATATATATGGTAATGAAAGTAACAATGATAATAATAACAATCCTAATAAATATAATAATATCGAGGAAAATAAATTATAAAATAATAATAATTATAAGGAAAAACTTTGATACATGTATAAACTTTAGTTTACACGTGCATTTTAGTTTTAGGGGTTAGGGTTTAAGGTTTAGGGGTTTAGAATTTAATGTTAATGTTTAGAATTTAGTGTATAGGGTTTAAGGTTTAGGGTTTAGTTTTTAGGGTTAGGGTTAGGAATTTAAGATTTGGGTTTTTATAGTATAAATACATAGGCTTGTGTAAAATTAATTTTACACAGCCTGTGTATCAAAGTTTTACCCTAATTATAATATTAGAAAAATATACTAACTAATGTCATAATAAGAATAAATAAATAAATGATAGAGTAAAGAAAAATAAAAATAAACATGTTGAAGGATAATTTGAATAAAATAAAGGGTAAAACTTTGATACACAGGCTGTGTAAAATTAATTTTACACAAGCCAATATATTTACACTATAAAAAATTATATCCTAAATTCTTAACCCTAAAAACCTAAACCCCACACTCTAAACCTAAACCCTAAATTCTAAACACTAACATTAAATTCTAAACCCTACAACCTAAACCCCTAAAACTAAAAGGCACATGTAAACTAAAGTTTACACGCCTATGTATCAAAGTTTTTTCCTAAAATAAAATTCGAAAAGATCAAAATAGTAAGTAATTGTAAAAAGTTAGAGCACAACCAACAATAACAATTAACCTCAATATTACAAAAGACAATTTTTTTTAGATTTCAGATGATCTGAAATTAGTGTGATCTAATTATCTTTTTTTTCTTCAAGTTATTATCATATTTTTTAATAGTCTGAAAGACTGAAGGTAATTGTTATATTTATAGATATTCTTAACGCTTTAACAATACACACACATTGCAGAAAGCGATTGAACTTGTATCTTTTAAGATGAACATCATTTTTTTTTTACTGAGAACATTTGTTAAGTTCTCATGTCAGATTTTTTTTATACACCTATAATGGTCAATAACTTTATTGAGTCGAATCGAAATATATGATGATGAATCTCGGTCCGTTTAGACAAATAAACACTCCAAAATAGAAGATGGCAGTCCAAGAAAATAAATATCAATAGCTAGCTGATAAATGCTTTATAACCATACAACAATTAGTCAAGAATGTAGACTTCAGATGCTGCTCATAATATTAAACCCGACATGATTATACAATACAAGTGTGATATTTGCATAAACTATTTAGTTTAGACAAAGTTAGATAACAATTACTATATGATACGAGCACAAAACACATAAGATAATTATCGGATCCAGACGTAGGTGAAAACTCAATTTAATTAAGTTCTTAATGGGTATTGAACCCACGACCTAAAATTAAGAAATTTTAATTATTTGCTTTAGAGATTATTGACATAATACTATTTTTATATGTATAATAACTAGACTCATTTAATGATACATTTTACAACACAACATTAATGGAATCCGGATAAAAATGAGAAACCATCTTCAACTTCTGTTCCGATTCTACATGCAGCAAACTGGGTTGAGTGAAAAAACAAGAAAATTTGTTGCCTAATTTTAAGCCCATTTCTCATGGTACCCAAAGGAAATAAAACAAAACCCCCATTTTATGTGCATTAACAGCGAGTTGGGGCAGAGGTCTGTCGACTGTCCACTACGGATCTATTCTTAATATTAAAAATTATGATTTGAATTCTGTTTTTATTCAGGTTTAAAAAGTTCATAATACGATCAACTTGATAAAAAAATAAAATTTTGTTTGAATAAATATCATTTGTGATTAAATATCTATCCATATAAATAGATATTTTGGCTTAATTACTCACAAATCATGCTAAGCGGGAATTTTTTTTGTATTCTTGTTTTTTGACATTAGTGAATTATTCATAAGAGAAATTATATCATAACCTTTTTTCACCATGTCATTTATGGTCTCAACCAATCCCATGATAGAATTAAACGAAATCATCATGACGATCAATGTAACGTTTCTTATCCGACCAAATTTTAAGATTGATAAGAGATATTAGATATCAAATTGCACACAATAAATCAACACAAAATTATATATTAAAATTAAAACCAAAATAGGTACCAAAAAAGTTACATCAAACGCTTTTTAAGAACATAGCTTTGATTTCTCCATTAAACAAAAACATAATGTTTAATTGATTTGGTTTTCTGGATAAATTAAAAAAAGGTTAAAAAACAAAGTCCTCTCTATTTACCTACAATGTCATTCATGGCTGAGGCTTCCATGAAGCTGAAATGTCATCCACTGCTTCCCCAACTGTGAGATACATTGAGTTGGTTCCAAATGAATCTAAGACATGGGATTTATGCATTTTCTCCGTCACACTTCCCACAGGATTTACCAAAACAAGCTTCATTCATGCAAGATTTAACCATATCAGCTACCTCTCAATTCTCGAAACCTTAACAAAGATCGAAAATTTCATCGGGTGGCCAATCATTTACCTGAAGAGATCTTTTTTCCAGCATCTTGTTTAGTTCACATACCATGTCGATTCCACTTGTATCTATGGCTGTCACAGCTGAGAATATTGCAGTATATCCGATGTTTACATTCGAGTCTGAGAAACATAAATAATTACGAAAGGGTTTGTAGAGTAACTTACCAGTCATGTCAATAATGATGCATTTCAATCTGCTTTCATGGTTTGCCTTGATACTTTCTTCCTCCTCTCGAACCCATCGTAACATCCTTTAAGCAAACAGAATAAGCATTTAGTCAGACAAACCATTGCCTTGCTCTCGAAGACTCGAACACATTGAGAAATTACCTTTCTTGCAGATAAGTTGAATTTGCAAAGTATATTGGAGATTCAATGGCCAGTATGAGAAATGAAGGAACCCTTGAAGCTTCTGTGTACCGGTTGAGGCTTTGGTATATGTTTGTTCCTGGAATGTTCCCCAATAGTACAGTGTTTGGCCTGGTTACATGCAACAGGATCTTGAATACAGACACTCCCACCTGCATTTTTGGGCCAAATCATTAGATTCCGACCAAAATTATTATAATAATAGTAATCAAATCTCATTGCTAAACTAGGAGATGACTTACTGCAATGGTGAGTCCTAGAGGAATAGAAATGAAAAGAACCCCGAAGAAGGAACAGATACAGGCCAAGAAATCGAGTTTGTCGGTTTTCCACAATTTGTAAGCAGCCCCATAATCAATAAGCCCTATCACTGCTGTTATGATGATGGCAGCTAATATCACATTCGGGGTGTAATAAAACAGTGGTATCAGAAACAGCAGAGTCACCAACACCGCTGTCGCTAATACGATGTTTGAGACCGCTGTTTGTGCACCGGCATTGAAGTTTACAGCAGATCGAGAAAATGATCCTGAAAGAGGAAACTAAATTAGGTTACAATCTATTATGTTGCTTCAATGTTTCGTTTTTCGTTCAAGTATTTGCATCTGATATGATCCTACAAATACATGAGAAACTTCAGATGGACAAATACTCATATAATTCATACAAACACTAGAGTCTCAGTTACATAAGTTAATATGAAGTCGGATGTGAAAAAAGTGGTCACCTGTTGTAACATAACATGAAGTGCAAGAACCAGCCATGTTCATGAGACCGATAGCCATCATTTCTTTGTTTCCATCGACTTGGTAGTTATTCAGAGAAGCAAATGTCCTCCCCACTGCAACACCTTCCTACAAAATTTTTTACACAACGCTTCCCTAAGAAATAACAAACCGGTATTATGTTACTCCGAATCTTCGCATTTTCCGGATATAGGTAAGAGATACAATGCATATCCAGATATAGGTACGAGAGACAATCCTCCGAATACAACCGGTGACAGTGCTGGTAAACTTACAGTGAGTGATAGGATCCCAGTGACAATGCCAGTTTTGATAGCTAAAGCCAGATATTGGCCATTAAAGTATAGCATGTTGGATGAAGGTGGATTCAAACCCTCCTGCAAGTGGCCAATCTGTGAAAGAAAAAAGTTAGATTTGGTGAACATTTTTCTAAAAGATGTTGAAGTAGAATCATAGTATAAGTTCTTACAATTGAAATTCCATGAGCTTTTGATTTAATGCAGAAGATCAAAAGGGTTGAGAGAATCACAGATGTTAATGGGGCGGCTGCCGATATCCAAAAAAGCTTCGGCTTCTTCATGCTCTGCATCAAATGTTTCAAACATCAAAACTTTAAAAAGAAAACTGCAAGTTATAACATTTCAGTTCAGTTTAATTTTGAAAAAAAAATATCATGATTAAATTACAGTATTCGATTTTTTTAAGCAATGGAATCAGAGCATTCAGTAAAATGGAGATACTTACAATATGCCTTGCTGTCAACAGAAACAAAAGGAAGCTGAATCCCATTACAATAGTTTCCCAGGACCACTGCATAAAAATTCAACCAAAATTACCACATTGGAACATTTCTTCCGGAGTGTGTGTCGGAAACTAGTTCGTGTCCGACAAAAGTATGTTCAATTTTATTCTACGATGCATGAATTTAAGGAGTCCTTCAAAAGGATTATATTCCCTGCTCGTATCCAAATATGAGTCGGATAAGAATTTCGGACATAAGTAGTTCAAATATATTATAAGTTAATGCACTTGCCTCTTTTCTGTGATGAAATACAGAGGTCAATACAGGAATCAATTGCATCTTGGAAGTGAAATGAACAATTCCAAGCAGTCCTTTGAGCTGCTGTAATGATACAATGACTGCAGCACCAGCCATGAATCCAACAAGGGTCGCCTTCGACAGAAAATCGATCACAAACCCTAATCTGTAAATCATAAATCAGAACCCATCAAAACAGTACTTTAATATAATGTCGGATTCTGGCGGTGTAAGTGTCGAATACGAATAACAAATACCTTAAAAAACCCAAAGATGCCTGAAACAAACCAGCAAAGAAGGTGGCAGTGAAGGCCAATTCAAGGTAAAGAATAGGGTCAGCAAGAGGGGACACATTTTCACTCAACATTGTGCCCATTACTAAGGATGCAATGGACACTGGACCGACAGCAAGATGTTTAGAACTCCCCAGGACTGAATAAATCAATGGAGGAACAAAGCTTGAATCTGCATAACATTAATGGAAAAGTTAAATCTTATTTGAATTTATCCGTAATCGAATTCAACTAGACGATAATCGTTCTTGTTCGATTACTAACATAGTCCGACAATAGGTGGCAAATTCGCAAGTTTTGCATAACTGATTCCCTGCAGTCCAACAAAGAAACAAGATAGATCACCATTCCTTGTTTCTTGTTAAAAGAATGAACAATTTAATAAAAAAGATGACTGATATCCAAAAATGATTTAACATAATGCCAACCACAACAAGACATTGAATTTCACATGAGGATTGACTATTTGAGAACAAAAATCATATTCAGACAGAACCAATATATTTTTTGTTTTTTAGTACATAGAACATGACAATAATAAAAACAAATTCATATCTTTATTAAAAGCTATAAAAACAAAATTCCAGTTCACGCAAGTCACACTTACTTATTTCACTGATAATTTTTTAAAAGATTAGCCAGTCTAATGATCCAAAAGAATATGGAATATATTCAGAAACTTGTCCACTATTTTCCCATTTATCCGATAAGACCATGAAAAAAACCACGAACATAGAAAGAAAGAGACTATGTTACTCGAATCACGAGTATATATTCGTTAGGAGTATCTTCGATTAAAGGTATAGTTTAAGGAACATGAAAATTTGGGGCAACAAATATATTGTGATCTTGGGTGCATGAGTTACCTGTGGGATTGCAAGGCTAGCAATGGTGAGACCAGAAATGATATCAGACCTAAACAGCTTGAGATCATAGTGAGAGCCCCACTGTAATATTGGGAACAAACACTGTAGTCCCAGAACCAGTTTCTTACACCATGTTTGGTCCTTGAATCTGTAGAGAGGATCATCAGGGAAAAATATCTCAGAGAGCTTGTGTTTTAGCTTCTGGAAAGTGGATTTCTTTGGTGGCAGGCAAACACTGTGTATCTCCATTGTTGCCTCAGCTGCTGTTGAAACCTTCACAGTTGGTGTTGCAGTTCCACCATTGTTAGACAAACCTTCGAAGCTGTTAGAGTTTATGCCCATTTTTATTGTTCCTTCCTAATCTTTGGCAAATATTTTGGTGGAGAACGAAGTAAGCATGGCTTGGAATTTATAGGCGAAGTGAGGGTAATGATGTCTTTTCCCATCATAGTTAAAAATAAAAAATAAAAACCTTGTGAAGAAATGATATAATTTAGATTCCCAAAAAGTATAAAAAGATAATTTCAAAAGTAAGTAAAATAATTTGTTTGAGTGGGTGTATTTTTGTTGGGAAAAACTTCGATATACAGACCGTGTAAATTATATTTTACATGGTCTTTTTAATTTTAGAGATTAGGATTGTAGTTTAAGGTTTAAATATTAGGGGTTCAGAGTTTAGAATTTAAAGTTAGTGTTTAAAATTTAGGTTTAAGGTTTAGGGTTAGGAATTTAGGATTTGTATTTTGTA
The DNA here is from genome assembly GCA_019671005.1 of Hibiscus mutabilis. Lineage (NCBI taxonomy): Eukaryota > Viridiplantae > Streptophyta > Magnoliopsida > Malvales > Malvaceae > Hibiscus > Hibiscus mutabilis. Next base: position 51,657,123 of record CM033725.1, read on the forward strand.
AGGCAAAAATACAGGTATGTGTAAAATAAATTTTACACAGACCGTGTATCAAATTTTTACCCATTTTTGTTGGAGCATTATTTTGAACTTGTTTATGTATGATAATAATGTAGGAGTCTTACCCTATTTAATCTGAATTAGTCAATTAATGAGTTGAGTACTAATAATTATAAAAATATTTAATTCTTTTTTTTAATTGAACAACTGTTTTAGTGGAAAAACGAATGGTGTTCATCTTAGGAGACACGAGTTCAAATCGTTCTGCCTACAAGGTGTATGTTCATTATTAAAAAAATTAAGAAATAAGAATGTATTTGAACAAATATTATATTATAAACATCTTTAAACTATTAAAAATATATTTAAATTAATGCATTTGTTCTCAATTTTTTTTAACAAACGTATCCGTTATACCGTGTAATCAACTTGCAATATGCATGTGGAATAACTTCCGTAAGAGCTTATCCAAAGAATAACGCTTTCAAGCTTCATTTATAAAACTATAAAAGCCAAAACTGTTGTACTAACGATGTCAACCCAAAACTGTTGTACTAACGATGTCAACGGAATGGATGAGTGCGGATATACCCTTTTATATTTACCACGTATAGTAGGTATAATTTTTAAATTCACCCTACACTCATTATTAAGCTCTTTACTCATCACTCAGTTCGTACCCGCTTATACTATCTTAAAATAATTCATTTATTTTAAAATATATAACTCAAAACTTCAATCCGTTTACTCTAAAAGAAATTAGTCTTAAATGTCTTTTTAAGTTGACTTGTACAATTTATGGCAAATCTTTAAAATCATTGCCAAACTAGTATTAGGAGCAATACGAGGCTCTGTTTTTCTGACCTCTTATCACTTCCTAATTATTTATAATTTTTGTTGATTTTTTGAATTTATTGTCTATGTATAAAATCCTTGATAGATTTCATGAACTTGAATTTTTAACACATTAATGATTCTAAAATTCTTCTAAACGCTTACAAACATATTTCACATGAATGATAACAAATATGCTTATCCTCATCTAATATATATATATATTAAATAAAATTATATTTATTTTTATTAAAATAACATTATTCATATGGTGAATAGTGGGCAAGCAGATATGAAGTGAGTAAGATTTCAAAATCTATAACTTACGCACTACTCAGAGTGAGTATGACTTTTGATATCCACACTCATATACTACCCATCAAACTCATATCCATACTCATTTCAACTAAAGTAGGTACGATACAACACCTACGAAATTGTACTCTTAGCCATCCCTATATCGTACATTCAAATCATTTTTTCTATTCTTCTTTTTCTTTCTTTCTTCTTTAAACATTAGTGGTTTGTTTTTTATCTAATCGGCAACAACATCAGCTTAGATGTTGGTTGTCGACCTCCGATGATTTATATATTTTTTGTTATTTTCTTTTGTTTGTTTTATTTTTTCTTCGCATATGTTGTTGTGTTTTTCTCTTTCTCTATGACACGTTTTCTCTGCTTTTATGACACGCCTCTCTCTTATGGTACGTTGCTATGATTACTTTGTAGTTTTTTTTGCGTTTGTATGGTGACCCTCACGACGCTTGTTTCTGATTCGTTTTTGTCCGTGGTCACATAGAGTTTGATTCACTTTTGGGTTGTTTGTCGATGTAATTTATAACGAATTGTCATTCTTGAGAATATGCGTGAAGGTGGTTGCTGTTAATTTTGAGGAGTTCATCTAGATCGTGTTTTGACAATTCCTCAATGATCCTTCCTACAATGGACCGCAGAGATTTTTTTTATGCAAAAAGGAAGTGTCTGATTTGACTCATGCATCGTTTATCTTTTATTTTTAAATTTATCATTTTTTCTTATTATTTTTTGATGTTCTAAAATTTTTTAAACTATATTGTGTTTTTATTTTTGTTTATCAATAAAACTAATGCTTGGTTTATGTGTATATATAAAAAAAATTCAAGAAAGGAAACATAATTTTAAAAGCAGAGCTGTTAGAATTTTTTACGGAAACATAAAGGCTATTGATTTTATGTATGCATGCATGCATGTATAGATTCATTCTAATCTAAGCGTTGTAACTTGCAACTATTTTGGCGTCCAAAGACTCATTTTATTTATTTATTTTTGGATAAATACCAAATGATAATATTACTTTTTCCAAATAATAACGGCTAGGGATAATTCAGTTCCAAACTATTTTTTAGAATATAGGGTATCATCGCCCATATTTTAGATTTTAGGCTATTTTTTACAATACCGGTTAGAACAACGCCATGTACAAATAACGTCATTTAAATAATATTATTTAAAGGCTGAGCCAAGGCTGAATTTATCCAGCAAATATTATTTAAAAGACAACGCCATCTGCACATGGCGTTGTTCCAACGGGTGCCGTAGAAAATGGCTTAGAATCCAAAATATGAGTGAGGGTACCTTATATTTCAAAAATTAGTTTAGAACTGGATTATCTCCGAATTTTGCCAATAATAACAGTCAGTTATATACTTATATTTAATAAAGAACTATAATAAAACCTAGTTTTCTCTTGAAAAACTTAATTTTTTCTCCATGGTCGCCCTAAGTTTTTTTATCTTCTTTTTGTTTAACTGGTGGCGATAACTAATTTTAATACTGGTTGTCGACTACCGATGTTCATTATTTTTCTTGCCTTTTTATGTTTTGTTTTCTCATTTTTAATAAAAATCTCTGCTCTTGTGGCATGCGTTTCCTCTGCCTTTGCGGTACACGTTTCATTGATTTTTGTGGTTCGTTTAATTTATCGTTTGACTTGATTTCAGCATGCCTTAGCGGTTGTTTGGTGCTCGTATAGAGATCCTCACGACGCTAACTTTCTGATTTGATTATGTCGGTGGTCATAGAAAAGATTGATCCCACTCGTTTGATGGTTTGTTAGCCGATGTAATCAGAACTGTGTAGCGGAGCAATCTGCCTGAGAGTTTGGTTCGCTCACCACTCATTTTTCATCATGCAAAGTATCTCATTTGGTTAGAGACAAGGAGATTCATGAAAGTTTATGGGTTTTGATGATATGCTAATCTCCCTAAAAGAGTTTGCTTTTCGTTGTACTTTTGTATGAGATTTTTAGTGGACTTGTCCCCCCCCCCCCTTTTTTTTTCTTTTTGATGCATTGTATTTGTAATATCTTTGGTAGTGTTTAATAAAATTTAGATGCCATTGTTCAAAAAAAAAATAAAGAAGAATTATAATAAAGTTAAAAAATACAAATAATTAAAATAGACTAATCACATTAATTGATGATTTTCTTTCAGACCATTAAAGTGTACAAATTAACCTTTAAAGCATAAAATAGGATCATACAAGAAAAGAGTTAAAATATAACCAAAGAACTCGAAAAATGATAGATAAACAACACCATTGTGGTTGGGGAAGGAACATCATCAACACTAACATAAAATGTAGAGAAAATTACATATTTGGTACCCCACCTTTACCTGTATTTCTGTTTTGGTACCCTATATTTTTTTTGGCAAAATGGTACATAACGTTATGTTTTGTTTCTATTTTGGTACCCCGCCATTAAAAAATTAACGGCAAACTGACAAGGAGAGAGAAAATCACATGTGACAGGCTGCCACGTCATTTTCTCTCTCCTAATTAGCATACCACGTTGACCAAATTCATAAAAAAAGCACACCTGGCATGTTGACTAGGAGAGAAAAAATGACGTGGCAGCCTACCACATGTGATTTTCTCTCTCATTGTCAGCATGCCATGTGTGTTTTCTCTATTCTAGTCAGGATGCTGTCAATTTTTTAACAGTGTGGTACTAAAATAAAAATAAAACGTAACGTTAGGTACCATTTTATCAAAAAAATAATTGGGATACCAAAATAGTAACACGAAAATAGGTGAGGTACTATTTAAGTAGTTTTTCCTAAAATGTATATAACAATTATAGCTCGTTGGCAAAACTGATTTTACCATAATTCAACCACAAACTATTTTGGTGATTGTAAGTGTCTATCAATATAAAAGAACCAATCCGAGGGCCCAAATCAGGGGTAGATAGACATAATAATCAAATATTCATGAAGAGATGACGTCAAATTCAACCCTAAAAAAGAAGAAAAAACATGCTACAAGAACAAAAAAAATGTTCCATAAAATAGAGAAAGCCTGCTACAATAGAAGAAAAAAACATCCACAAATTATGTTAGAAAAGGGGAACCTTGTTAAACCAATCACATAAAAATTCGAATATGTAAATAAAAATTAAAAAGATGAAGAAAGAAACACAACAAAAATTGTATTGTTTTAGTGTTCATAGTTCTCCTTATATGGTCACGGCTTATGGGTATTATCCAATTAAGTACTAGTATATTAGAAAAATATATTTCATAAATTTATTTGTCGAAAACTATCTCAGACTCAAAATTCTAAAGAGAAATTTATATCCACTCATTGCCATCGCTTAATTTAGATTCTAAAGGCACAATTCAAGTTTGGTAAAAGTTTCAATTGGAGGAATAAAATGACATAATGAGAGTGGTCTTCCTCATAAAATATAAACAAATAATAAATTATTTTAAATTTTCCATTATGATAGATTCTAGTCTACACATAAATTAAAGGAAAGATGAGAGTGGTCTCGGCATCAAACGAATTGAGTTACAAAATGGTGTCTTCCTCATGAAGTATTTAACCCAAAAATAGACCAAGCTTAGTTTGTCTAATTATAAAATTGATAGGTGCTTAAAGAAGTATCTAAACCAAAATATAGAAGGGGCTAGGTAGGGGTGTTCAAAAATATTAGATCCGACTGATTTGGTCTGATAATCTGTTGATCCGATCCGAAAATTCGGATATTCGATTCGTTTTTTTATTTTTCGGATCGAATATGGATCACAATATTTCAAGTTTCAAATTATCCAAAATATCTGAAAATTCAAATTTTTATAGATATAAATCTTGTTATATTTAGTAATTTAATGCTTGTTATATCTGTAAATTCAAAAAATAAATTTTTTCATAGATGTTAATATTGTTATATTTGACAATTAATTAATTTTTGTATTCGAAAATCCAAAATTTTCATAGATACGATTGTCAAATTCGAAAAAATACTTAAATCAAATTATATATTCGAATAACTAGATATTCGATCTGAATATCCGAATTTTTCCGGATCAGATACGGATCGCTATTTTACCAATCCAAAATTTCGGATATTCGAATTTTTTCGATATCTGAAAATGAACACCCTAGGGCTAGGTGTTAATTTGCTAAACTTCAGCATTGATAGGGCCTTGGAAATAGTTTACCCAAAAAAATTTGGGCATCCTGTCAGCATTACCTAGGGGTGTAAACGAGCCGAGTCAAGCTCGAGTAGTGCTGAGCTCGACTCGACTCATTAAAAACTCGAGTCGAGTGTGAGCTTGATTCGAGTTTGAATATGCTAAGCTCGACTCGGCTCATTAAGAACTCGATTCGAGTCCAATTGAGTCGAGTATTGATCGAGCTTTGCCTGAGTCAGGCTCGAGTAGCTCGCGATCTGTCTCATTTCATTTACAACCCTGTTCATACAAAAAAATATTTCCATGTGGCTCATTAAAAAAAACCTAATCCTAGTAGGAGGAAAAAAGTACACATGAAAATATAAAGAAAGTTAAACTAAAAATTAAACTAACATAACATGTTGGAAACCCGACGGACCCAACACACCCACTATGGAGGACCTAAGACTGACCACTACTACTACTACACCAACTCCCTGAGTCGGTTAGCCTTTCTATCTTCTAATTTCTTAGTGCACAACTTAGGCGACAGTACTGACCATACACCATTTAGGCGGTATAACCGACCATATACTATCTAGGCGACGGTGTTGGCCTTGTATCATTTAGGCGGCATAGTCGACCATATAGTAACTAATTCAAGTGCACTAAGAAATACATAAAGTGAGGCTTAACTGAGAAACTTCTACTTACAAGAGCAAGTGATAATTTTATTAATACATAAAATATATTACAAAATACATACCTAACTTTACACCCACGTACACTCCCACCAACACTTACACGCTTACTCACTCAACACCTTACTTTGCACACTTGCACCACTCAACTTGCACTCTCACGTCACTTACTTTCAACTTGCACTCTCAATTTTTTTCACACTTAACTCACACACTACACAACCTATTTATACCCCATCAATGTCGGTTTAGGCTTAGATATTTTACATTGTCATAATACTATATAATGGGGATAATTCTAGATGAGTGAAGAGCCATATATACTTGATATCTTTGGACTTCTATAGAATATTGGGGAAAGTGAGAGGAGTCGGTGGGCTAGGCTGGGTTGGGGTTCAACACTCCCCCTCAACGACTTCTCTCCACAAATGATTTGCAAATCATACCGAGTACTTCTCTAAACTTTGGTTTACTTAGACTCTTTGTAAATATGTCTGCAACTTGTTCATCTGTCTTTGTTGGCTCCATTTTGATCTATCCTTTAAGGACCTTCTCGCGAATGTAGTGATAGTGCACTTCTATATGTTTTGTCCTTGCATGAAAAACTAGATTTTCTGCTAGACGTATGGTTGATAGATTATCACAGAAAAGTCTTACTTGATAGTCTCTTAGCTGATGAAGATCTTTCATTTATTGTTTTAGCCAAGTGCTTTCTTGTTTTGCTGATGTCGCTTATCGATATTCCTCTTCGGTGCTCGATAATGATATTGTTGGTTGTCTTTTTGTAACACCCCATTCCAGTCTAGTAGAGAACCGTGTCGAAAAGCGTTATCGGAAAACATATTCAGAAATCAAAAGCTTAATCAGAGTCAAAAATTTATTCGAAAGTTCTAATATTCTTATTTGAGGCTTAGCGAACCTAATTATCAATTACTGACTCAATATGGGGTCAATTTTAAACTTTTACAAACTTAGAGACTAAATCGTAAACTTTACAAATTAGCGACCCTAGTCCGAATTCTCTATTACCAACTTGTAATTAAACCTACCAATTATTAATCTGTGAAGTTTCGTTACTATCAGATACCATTTACCTAATCAATTAAGCTATATGACTTTAGTGACCATTTTGTAAAGTATCCAAAACTTCTCTTTATTCTTTATAACATAATTAACTAACACCGTATCAATACCCTAAAGGCCGTATCGACACGCTAAGCCTAGTTTCAAATTTCCAAATTTAAAGAATGTCAAACCCGTACCGATACAGCAAATCCTGTATCGATACACGTTGACCCCGTACCGATACGCTCTAAGACCGTATCGATACCATTTTTCAACCCAAATTCCAGTGACAAATTTTTGCACCGATACGCCCTAGTCGTATCGATATGCCTTATTTCTTAAGCCAAATTTATGCCTAACCGTATCGATACGCCATCACCCGTATCGATACTCCCTGACCTGTAATGACAGAATTTTGTTGGGTTTTAATCGATTTACCTAATCAAACGTTATTCAAATTTTACCAAATTTTACTAGAAATCTTAACAACAATGTTTCTAATCGTGTGTCAAATTTCAAGGCATTTCGAATTCGTTTACCAAGGTTTTACCAATTAGTGCATTTAGGCTCATTTTAGCTAGTTTACCAAGTTCAAAACATACCATTATAACATACAACGCCTATGTACTATTATGCTTGCACAACCACATCAGAATAGCTATTAAAACATGTTTAAAACTTATGCTACCTTACTAGGAGTTCGGAAACAAAAGTAGACATGCATATGATAGCGGGAGTGACTTGTAACCACAAATTACACAATCGATGTTCGAAAAGCTTTAAGATCCTGAAATGCATGAGACACACATATGTTAGGCTTACATAGCCTAGTGAGGTAGTCATAACAACATAAGCAATAACAATACATAAATGGCATGCTATGAACATGAATGGCATATTGGCATACTTTATTATCATAATCGCATTTTTTAATCACAAGGTCTTATGCTTAGGCCATTTATCATAATTGTACATAATCATATTGAAGCTTATAAACATTTAAATTCCCTTGGACAATATGACAAGTGGATACGTGGATTCCCCTTTACACCATACATATATCGAAAAATAGGTTGTAGCCACATATAACGTAAAATAGGCCATGGCCTTGAGCCGTAGCTCCGGATAGGTCCCTTACACAATCCATCCTTATCTCCCCTACATATAGGTCGTAGCCTTGGACCATAGTTCAAACCCTTACTTATACGAGCTCAAATAACCCTATGGCATGCCAATTGTATCGAAAACTCATAATGTGCAAGGTTACGCATATTTCATTATATGACTTACCTTTATGCCCGTAGGCCATAGCATATCAGAGTCGAAATTGAGCCTTAGCTCCATAACATATCATAGCATGATCATATCATATCATAATCATAACATATCATATACCACATATATACTTATAGACATATCGAATAATGTAAGGACTTACCATGCTACCCGTTAGCATCCACACATGTTTGCTCTATGTTAGCCTTTAAACCAAATGCAATTATAACATAAACGAATGCAACGGGATGGCTCCTTGCCTATCACTCGACATTAATACACTCACCTTGATTTTGAGGTTCTCGGATTACAACTCTGTTGTGCCTAGCTTCCTTTGGAGATTACAAGGGATCCTTCTCTATTATTTGAGCTAGCACAAAATTAGGAGTTACATTAGAATTCAATCTAAAGATTCGGAAACATATTTCAAGCTTACTAAAACTTGTAGGTAACATTGGAATATCGAAATTAACTCCCTAGTTCATGGGTTTCCCTTTGAACATAGAAAACCTACTTTCAAAATTAGACCTCAACAAATGATGGAATCAGTAAATCGGTATAGGGATTTTACTCACCGAGTCGTAGGCTTTCAAATGAAGTATCGAGGTTGAACAAAAGAAAAAGATGGAATCGAGGTACTTGCTTAAACTTGAGCTTGAAGATGGAAATGGAGGTGCTAGCTTAAAAGTTAAAGATGAAGATGACAAGGGTGAATTTGCTTTCGGAGGATTCAAAGGCAAGGGAAACAGCCTTTGTTTCTGATTTAAAAGCCACACACCACCCTTAATCATTGTCCCACCAACATATAGACCAATAAGAATATTTCCTATCCTTGAGGGTTTGCTTAAACCAATTCAATTATTTTTCTTCATTTCATTCAATTGTCAATTGGATGACAATTAGTCATCTTTTCTTATGACTTTCACGTGGGGAAGGCCAAACAAGGATGTGAGTAAACACCTTGCTTCAATTTCCTTTAATACGGGCTTCAAACAGATTCGAAATAAGATACCCGTATCGATACGCTCGTGGCCGTATCGATACACTCGTGGTAAAACAGGTAAGTTAGTTATTGGCAGTTGGACCGTATCGATACTGGCTTGACCGTATCGATACGCCTAGCTCAGAATTTGTATTTTTTGGCTTAGAACTTCATACAAGAAATACTTAAACTATTCAAATGGGACCAAGATGTCATTTCGTTGTAAAAGAAGGTTACAAAGGTCAACTATTACAACATTTTGCATATCGGATTCAAAATTTTTGGTCATCAGAACCAAATTTTGACTAGGCCGATTTTAGGGATGTGACACTTTTACTACACCACTATATTGCTCATAATCCAAGACTGAAGATGTACCCAATTTTGTACCGGTTATTTAGGCTTAATTGCTAAATCCTTGTATCATTGTAGAACCCCTCTCTGTTGGACCGAGCTTGGTGAAGGCAAGGTATTAGGCCCTGACTTACTTCGGGAAACTGAAGAAAGGGTAGCCATCATTCGTGACCGGCTTAAGGCTGCGTTTGACTGGCAAAAAGCTTACGCTGATTTGAGAAGGAGAGACATTCAGTATGACGTCCGTAAGAAAGCCTTCCTTAAGGTATCTCTGTAGAAGATCATTCGTTTTAGTAAAAAAGGAAGTTAAGTCCTCATTTTATCGGCCCATTCGAGGTGATTGAGAGAGTTGGACCTGTTTCCTACTGACTGGCTCTTCTTGAAGAGTTAAGTCGTATACATAATGTTTTCCATGTGTCTATGCTACGAAAGTACCTGTCTGATCCTTCCTATGTGATCGAGCCGGAATATGTGAGGATTGTAGTCACCTATTTTATCTGACCCTCATTCATTTGGTCTTTGTATATATTAGAGTGCAAAACAAAATAAAACAATGAAAACCCAAAAAAAATAATATATGATAATCTATTCGGTCTATTTTAATACAAAAAAGAGAGGCCCATTTACAAGACCCAATTCGGCCAACACAAAAGAAAACCCTAGAGAGCCTTTGATGAGCCGCCACCCCCTCCCTACCATTGGATCAAACTCGATCCAACGGTCCTGATCAAAACCCTAAAAATCCAGCCCTTTTAGCCTATCGCCTTAGCACCGTTGTATCTAGGAAGGATCTGACGGCTCAGATCACGCAAGAGGATGTCACTGGGATCGCCACTCACGCGTGGCACACACGCGCTTAACCTTTGGGCTTCTGCTGACCTTTCATCTTCCCCGATCACTCTGTGTTTGACGCTGGTAGTCGCGTTTATCGCCATCTCCACTGTTTTCGGCCGTCGTGACATGCAAACAAAGAAAGAAGGGATTAATGTTCAAATCTAAACAAAAAAAAGGAAAGGAAATGGATTTGAATCAAGTAATTTAGGGAAGAAATCGGCCAAAATCGATCGAACCAAAGCAAGTAAAATCGGCGTAGAGGTCAAGCAAAATCAGAGACAAATAAGGCAAGAATCAAAGCATATTAGGCGTGGAGATCAAGCCAAATTAGAGCAAAACCGACAAGAAAATCCTTTAGATTGTAGGGCTTTAACCATTTGTAATCTGGTGAATTTCATTCCCATTTTGTTCATACTCTGTAATGGCTATAAAAAGCCACCGATTCATTCGATGTAAACACACAATTTACATAAGAAATATAAGCATACTTTCAGTCAAATTTCTAAGGTATTTTATACCTACATTCTTGTTCTTTTTTTGTATATATATATATTTGGTTTGAATAAAGAAAAGGAGGGCGCGGTTTACCATTTGAGTCATTGGAGGTGAAGGTCGTTGTCACCAGTGGAGCCGCGAGCCAAAACGGAGATGAAGTGTTGTCGGAAAGTCGTCGCCGGCTGAAAGCCACAGTGGCTGGAGATGGAAACATGCGGCAGAGGATGGCCTGATTCTGGATTTAGAGGTGGTGTTCTTCATCCCATGAAGAACACCTAAGAACATTTCAGAGGATTTAATGGGGCTCGGTTTTGATTCATTTTACTAGGGGATAAAAGAATGAAATTTGCTGCTGAAATTTGAGTTTTATACTCGACCCGTGGAGCGACCTAGATCTGGCCCGCTTGGAGATATGACCTGCGCCCTTCTTCCTTCCTTCTTCTGCTTCAGGCCCACTGTTTGCGATTCTTACACTCTAGTCCTTTTTTCTATTTTAATTATGTCCTCTAAATTTTGTTTCATGCAATTTAATCCTTATTTTCATGTTTAATGCGTGTTATTTATTTTCAAACACCCAAAAATATAGGTCATAGATACTTCACTCTATTTAATAATATGATTTCCTTGTAAATTAAAATCGTGCAATAATTAAAATAAAATACTTTAGTTTAAACAATTAGAACACCATTAATTAAATGAGGTAACTTTAGTTTTCTTTAGTTGGCCTTATAGGTTTAGGCTCTTTAAATAACTTATTCTCATAATTAAACTTGGTAATCTTGTAAATAGAAAATTTAAATGCACAATTAAGTCGAAAATATGTTAAATTGAGCCTTTTAGGAGTTGTTACTTAAATCATTTAATCATTAGGGCTTAGAAATTAATAAAGGCAAATAAAATATCATTCATGAAAGATTTTTCTTGCGTCATGAAAACGAGATGCATTTTCAATTAGGGTTAATTCGGTCTTCTCCAAGCCGTTGCGGGATCGATCAAGACTCCTATGCGAAAGGGCATTTTCAAATTTTAAGGAATAATACCTTAATCCCTTTGAGTCTAATTGGATTAGGATTTTCCCAGCCGTGAGCGAGTTCGAGCGAATTTTAGAACTTTATGGATTTTTGTATTAACCTTTGCATGCACTCATCCGGATTATAAGGACAATATTAGTGATCAAGTGAGCGCCGATTTCCAGGCGTGATGGGGGTGCTAATCCTTCCCTACACGTAACCGTGCCCCCGAACCTTTGAGATTTTGTAATCTATGGTTTGTTTTTAGGTTTTTGGTCCGCCTAATATAATGAAAGGGACCAGTGGCGACTCCGTTGTTACAGCTTGGCGACTCCGTTGTTACAGCTTGGCGACTCCGCTGGGGACTGTTTAAGAGGGCACAACTTTTACTTGATCACGAATTATTTTCTTTACTAATCCGTTGCATTTTTGTGTGTGCATTTTCTTGGTGCTATAAACTGTTAGCATCATAACATAAGCCTTCTACCCGGGCTTTATCAAACTTAAGTAGAAGAAAATAGCTATGCCTTCGTGAGTAACCCTCCGTATGGGCTAGTTAAAGTCTTTCGGGGTCCAGAGTACTTATGCTTTCGTGAGTAATCCTCCGTACGAGCATAACAGAAATGCATCCCCTTGAGCCGTGTTCGATTCGCAAGCCTATGATGGGCTAGAATCAAACATTTTATCCACATTGGAGTAAGGGATAAAGATGGTTCGAGAACCTTTTCTAGATCCAAACCCGCATGAGTGTATGTTTTAGAAAGCCCGCCCCATTAAGCCATGTGAAGCCATAGGTTTTATTTCTTGTTTTTGTTTTACTTTTTGTATCTTACCTTTGTGTTTCATTTCATTATTTATACATACTAACACTTTTTTTGAATTTCTTAGAGCATACATCACATTGCATCCAGTTGGTATTCTGAGATAATGTTCAGTCAGAGATCATGAGTATTCGGGTCACATTATCCAGTTCCGGAGTCCTCTGCTCGAACACAGAGGTCCGAAGTGAGTCCAAAGAGCTTCAACGCCAACATAAAGACAGCGTACAGAAAGAAACCATTGTAGATCCGCCGAGACAAGTACACATGGGATTACCTCATAATTATTTTTTGGGATTGGTCACTGTGTGAGAAAGCCTGGAAGCCCAAGATCGAACCGTGTTCACCAAAAGTTATGGAGATATAACCCTTTTGCTTGGGGTGGATATAGACGAGCCAATGTTGCTGGCAACTGTCGAGTTTTTGGATATGGCTTATCGTTGTTTCGTCTTCAATCAAGAGGACATGACTCCCACCATTGAAGAATACATGGTCTTGCTGCGCTTGGATCTAGAGAAACCTGATAAAATATACTAGAAGGAGAAAAACTCGGGATATCAGAAGAAATTTGCCAAGCTTGCTGGTTTAAATGTTGAAGAAATAGATGCCCATATTACCGAAAAGAATAAAAGGCCTTGCTTCATATGAGAGTTCATCTACGCCCAGATCATGAAGGATATAAAGAACGGAAGATTCCTCGATTTGCTTGCCTTGGCTATTTATGGGTTAGTGATATTTCCTAAAGTTCTAGGGCACATTGAGATAACCTTTGTGGACTTGCTAGCCCAGAAAAATATGAATCCAGTCCCGGCTATTTTAGCAGAAACCTTTAGGTCCCTGAAATTTTACCGAACCCAAGGAAGAGGATGCTTCACCGGGTGCTCATAACTTCTCTACTTGTGGCTGCGAAATCACTTTTGGGACAACGAGAAGATAAGCAGACATCCCACATCCAGAGATCTAGTCCTGATCAAAGAGGTCACCAGAAAGCAGTGGCCGTGAAATGGGAAGCAGGAACAATGGACAACGTACTTTAAAAACCTCATTGATGCCGACATAACATGGAGAGACCTGTGGATGTACCCAGTGCCTATCTTGTACAAGTGCAGGAAGTTGGAGTGGGTTCCTCTCATAGGCCTACAAGGAGCTACCAGTTATGCTCTTTTGCTCATACAACGCTAGTACAGTTCTCGACAATTCATTTCTGTTACCCACGTGTTACGTGAAGAAGAATTCCCCTACACAAAAGTTAATTCTACAAGACGAGTCACGGGGTTGGTTAAGGAGTGTAAGCAAACCTTCTGAATGGAAATGGCTCTATTTGCTGGTATTGTGCTTGAATATGCTAGTTGGAGAAAGCAAAGGGTGGACAACATAGGCGTACCAGTTTTGATGAGTGCATCGAATAATCCTCAGCCTGGCATCCTGCTAACCGAATTGGAGATCCACAAGCAGGACTTTGAGAAAGAAAAAGGAAAGCTATGGGATAGGGTGATTGAACTTGAAGGCAAACTTCTTGTAGAGCAAGTCCAAAGAAAAGGCTACCAGAAGAAGGTGAAAACTTTGTTGTCAAACCAGGAACTCTACCTAAAAGATGTTCAAGAGTTAACGCAAGAAAACAATCGCTTGAAAGCTCGAGGGGCACGAGCAAGTAGTTCCAAGACCTCAAAGGAAGAAAAGGCACAGTTGGAGGAAATAAAGAAGGAATTAAAGGAATGGCAGCGTGAAGCCCGAAAGCGGAAGAAGAAAGCAGATTGACTCACTGAAGAAAAGTAACATTTGGAGGAGCGATATTTAGATGCTCGGTGTAACCTCAGAAAGTACCGTGACCAAAATCATGGGCAGCAAGAGAAGTTGAAGGAAGAAGAGGCCAAGGGAGCTGAAGCTGAGTTACTCCGTTTGGGTATTGAAGACTTGAAGAAACAGCTACAGACACATAAAGATCATATCCATACTCTCATTGATGATTGAGACTATAAGAAGATTCAGTGGGCTAATACTAAGAGAGCTTTGGACATCGCATGCTTAGGTCAGTATTTTTATATTGATCATCTGAAGCGTCAAATCTGGAAAGCAATCTCCAAGGCTCGAGAGATGAGGAATCACGCTAGGGCTCTAAGATCGAGATTCTTTCCAACAGGAGAGGATGGATAACACCTGTTGGATTCCTGGATGAGGCGATTGAGTAGTATCGGCAGATCAGTCTTTTCTTTGGCAGGGATCAGAAGAAAACAGCATCGAGAGGAGAAATTGAGCCACCAACGTCAAAACGGCTCAAAACAACAGAACAAGAGATTGTTTTACTTTCTTTTGATTGAAAATAACATGTACTCGAAACTTTATAATCTATGAAGTGTACTATATTTCAGAATACCACTGGTCTCTTGCATCATTTGCATTTGCATTTAAGCATCCATTCCACCTAACACCCTGCATTAAAATAAATAATTAACTATGGGAAGTTCAAATGCAATTGACAAAATTATTCACCCGTACGGAACTCGCTCTCAAACTCGCAAAATGGATATGGAAAACAGAATGTCCGCCATGAAAGCTAGCTTGAAGGGTACACAGGATAAGCTAGATAAGTTTGAAGGTGATTTGAAGAATAAGATTACTAGCGCGCAGGAAAATACAATACTACAGATAGCAGCCATGCTTGACAAGAGCCTTGAAGTCATCAAGGCCCTTAAGGATGCGAGAGCAGTAGTAACCCCACATGAAATGAACCGCGAAGCCCTCAAGAGGAAAGTTTAGATCCACATTCCAGGAACTTCGACTAATGCCTTGGTGGGGTCCAGGGTAGGTCAAGGTGATGAACAAGATTTTGAGGTGCCTGACCTTGATTAAATGGAAAGCAAGAGTCGCTCAGACAAGAAATTGGAAGACCGTTATGAAAAACTTGAAGGAATTGTTAAGGCCCTACAAGGAGTTAGTATTCATCGAGGTCTAGATGCTAGTGATCTCAGCCTGGTGACAAACTTGGTCATTCCCCCAAAATTTAAAACGCATAACTTTGAGAAATATGATGGAACTACATGCCCTTCAGCACATCTGACAAATACTGCAAAAAAATGTCGTATTATCTCGATAACGAAAAGTTGCTCATACATTACTTCTAGGACAGCCTGTCTAGATCAGTTGCTCGCTGGTATATACAATTAAATCGAACCAGCATAAAAACATGGTTGGATCTATCGAAAGCTTTTGTCGAGCAATATAAACACGTGACAGACATGGTCTCGAATAGGATGGTTCTGTAGGGAATAGAACAAATGGTAAATGAAAGTTTCCGTCAATATGCCCAAAGGTGGCGAGACGTGGCAGCCCAGGTCCAGCCTCCGTTGTTGGAGAATGAAATCACGCCCATGTTTGTAGAAACATTGAAAGGGAACTTCTATAATCGTATGGTAAATCACGTGACTAAGAGCTTCACGGACATGCTGATGTACGGCGAACTAATCTTGTCAGCCATAAAGAGGGGAAAGCTTGATAGAGGGGATTCAAAGAAACCCTACAGAAAAAGGGAAAATGAGGGGAACATGACTTCAACATATAATCAGAATTTCTCAAAAAGGGTGGTGATAATTAACAAACCAAATGTGGATAATACGAGTTCAACAGCTCAAAACCCACCGAGGTTTGAAACAAGAAATCAATCGAACAAGCCGAGCTTTATCCATATACCAGTAACTTATACAGAATTATTTCTGCAATTGGTTGAGTCCCGGTTGGTGGTGCCACAACACCTCACCATGATGTTACTTCCATACCCCCGTTGGTATGACCCAAATGCCAAGTGCGAGTACCATGCTTGGATAACATGACATACGATCGAAAATTGTATAGCCTTCAAGAAGGTATTGGAGAATCTGTAGAAGACAAGAATGTTGTCATTTGAAGCTATAGAGGAAAAAGAAAAACCCCTTCCAAACCATCAGAGTGCGGGTGTGAATGCTATATTGGAGGAAGAAGGCAAGCAGGTAAAGACACGGATAGCTGATGTTAAAATACCTCTGCGGCGGGTGTGGTCGATGATGACGGATGCTAGAGTACTGATCAAGAATGCTAAAGTTCAGTCCTTAAGAGACGGGCCCTACTGTGAATATCATGGGGTAGAAGGTCATGAGATTTAATGGTGTTTAGAGTTCAGACAGCTGGTCCAGACCAAGATGGACAATGGTGAAGTAGAGTTCTTCGAAAAGAAAGGTGTAAACAACATACCCGAAATATGTGCATCAGATGAATCTTCGATAAGGAATCTTGCTGAGATTAAGCCCTTGGTCATCAGAACCAAGGTAAAAGCTGATGAAGTAGCAAATAAGGTGACCCCGCGATTGGTGATAAGAGCACCAACACCCTTTCCCTGCGACGATAGCAAAAGAGTACCTTGGAATTACGTATGCACTACAGTGACACTGGAATACCCAAGGCACACTAAGGCGAATTAGATTTTTTTTAAAGTTCTTTTATTATTCCCTTTAGAAATAGAATGCTTTGAGTGGCCCATTTTTTTGTTTCTTTTGAGACTTTTCGAAACAATTTTGTTTTTTCTTTTAAAATTGTTAAAGCTATAAGAGGCCAAGGAATGAATGATTAACGAAGTTGGCCAGTTTATGAGAAGTGGGAGATGCTATGAACCACCTACTGGAAAGGGCCGAGATGCAGTTCAATAGAAGAATGCTCTAGACAAAGAGCCGGGGAAGGATTTCTACAAAGAACGCCCGACAGAATTCCTAAAGAATCCAAGGCTCGGGAATTTCTAAAGATCCTCAAGCATAGTGAATACAGTGTGGTGGAACAACTGCATAAGCTCCCAGTACGCATATCTATGTTATTGCTATTGTTGAGTTCAGAGGGGCACCGTGATGCATTACTCAAGGTTATCAACTAAACCTTTGTGCCAAAGGAAATAACCACTGAAAAGTTGGATAGGTTGGTCAGAAACATCGCTGTTGACAATTTTATTTCTTTTAATGATGAGAAGATCCTAGAAGGAGGAAGAGGTTCGTATAAGGCTCTTCATATCACTACCCGTTGCAAAGGACACATGCTGCCAGGGGTCCTTATAGACAATGGTTCCGCCCTAAATGTCTTGCCCGTGACTACGTTGAAGAAGTTGCCAATAGATGAGTCTTACGTAAAGCCTTACCAAAATACAGTCTAAGCTTTTGACGGAACACAAAGAGAGGTGCTAAGAAAGATAAAGGTTCCCCTACAAATTGGACCCTCCATCTTCGAGGTTGATTTTATGGTAATGGATATTCGACCTACATATAGTTGTCTTCTGAGGCGTTCATGGATTCATGTAACTGGCACAGTCCCTTCCACGCTGCACCAAAAGCTGAAATTCATGGTTGACGGACAACTTGTGACCATTGACGCAGAAGAGGATATTATCGCCGTAATAAAAACTGATGCTCCATATATTGAGATTGACACTGGGCATTAGAACGTTCGTTTAGGTCGTTAAAACTAGTGAGTGCAACTTTTATTTCTGAGGGAAGCAAGATACGAAGACCTGGCCTGTCTAAATGTTCTAGGATGTAGTTGAAGGAGACTTTGGGCAAAGGTGCCGAGACAAGAAAATGATTCAGAAAACGTCACTAGCGCAGGTTATACCCGGTAACCATTGCTGAAAAGAAAGACAGTTTCGAGTTAGGATTTAAGCCCAGCGTGTCCCAAAGAAGAGCCGCCATAATGAATAACCAAGAAAGAAAGAAAAACAAACTCAAAGGGGAAGAGGTTGCGTGAGACCCGATGACATTTCCACCCCTTAATTTCACTTTTACCTTAGGGGGTTTGAGAACCCCAGCTTGACCCAGGACGAGAAGGAGAATGATGAAATTACGGAGATGTTTGGCAAGTTGAGCATTAATGCAGTGCTAGAAGAGAAAGAGGAAGATGGTGGATATATGCTAATGATCTGCCCATATGATGAGCTTAATAATTGGACTGCAGAAGAACTTTCTGTAGTTTTTAAATCTCTTTTAGAGTAATTTTCAAAACTAACCCTCTATTTTAGCCTGAAAATAGTAAGGGATCACTTATGTCTCCAGATATCAATGACGTAAGTGATATTGAGTCCGAATCAAGAGTTAATTTCGAGCAGCCCATATGCCTAGAAGGATTCGAAGATCCTGATGATGAGGTTGAGGTCGACATCCTGAAAGATCTTCTCTGACTGATGAAAAGTGAGGAGAAACAGATTGTTCCCCACGAAGAGCGACTAGAAATTGTAAATCTCGGGACTGAAGAAGGGAGGCGCGAAGTAAAGATTAGCGCACTACAATCACTGCACAGGTGTGACAGAGCCTAGTCGAACTCTTGCACAGTTATAAAGACGTGTTTGTCTGGTCATACCAAGACATGCCTGGGTTGGATACATACATTGTGGTTTATCGCCTGCCTATAAAGTCAGGGTGTCGACCCGTGTAGCAAAAACTACGAAGAATGAAGACCGATATGCTCTTGAAGATCAAGAATGAGGTGAAAAAGTAATATGACACAGGTTTCCTACAAGAAGCGCGATATCTAGAATGAGTGGCTAACATTGTACCAGTCCCAAAAAAGGATGGAAAGGTCTGTATGTCTTTTGACTATAGGGACCTTAACCGTGCAAGCCCGAAGGATAATTTCACACTTCCACACATTGATACTTTAGTGGACAATACCGATGGGCATTCATTGTTTTCATTTATGGATGGTTTTTTAGGCTATAATCAAATCAAGATGTGCCCTACAGACATGGAAAAAACCACATTCGTAACACAGTGGGGCACCTTCTGCTACAACTAATGCCATTCGGATTAAAGAATATTGGGGTAACTTATCAAAGAACCATGTGAATCTGTTCCATGATATGATCCGTCGAGAAATTGAGGTATATGTGGACGACATGATTACCAAATCCTGAACAGAGGAACACATCATGAATTTAGAGAAGCTCTTCAAAAGATTGAGAAAGTTTCAATTGAAGCTTAATCCCGCCAAATGCACTTTCGGGGTAACTTCAGGAAAACTCCTAGGCTTCATAGTGAGCGAAAAAGGGATAGAGGTAGACCCTGACAAAGTGAAAGCAATACAACAGCTTTCACCTCCACAAATGCAAAAAAGAGGTCCGGGGTTTCCTATGCAGGTTCAATTATATTGCTAGATTCATCTCCCAACTGACAGAAAAATGTAGCTCGGCGTTCAAACTACTCAAGAAGGAAAATCTTGGAGAGTGGAATGAAGAATGCCAAATATCCTTTGAGAAAATTAAAAAGCAATTGACAAATCCACCGATATTAGTGCCACCAGTCCCAGGAAGACCCTTAATCCTATATTTGACCATACAAGAGAATTCATTGGGATGTGTGTTAGGGAAGCACGACGAGATAGGTCAAAAAGAAAGAGCAATCTATTACTTGAGCAAGAAATTCATAGATTGTGAATCAAGGTATCATCAGATCAAGAAGATGTGCTGTGCTCTGGTTTGGGCATCAAAAAGGCTCAGGCAGTACCTTTTATACCACACCACGTAGTTGATATCTAAGCTCGATCCGTTAAAATTTATGATGGAAGCACTGACTTTATCAAAAAGGGTAGCTCATTGGCAAATACTGCTAACAAAATTCGATATCCAATATGTTAGCCAAAAGGCTGTAAAAGGAAGTGTCATAGCAGACTTTTTACCAAACCGCACATTCGATGATTATGAAGCTTTAGAGTTTGACTTCCTTGATGAACACTTGATGTGTGTTACAGTTGAAGATAACCCATGGATTCTTAATTTTGATGGAGCTTCTAATGCCCTAGACCACGGTATTAGGGCAGTCCTGGTTTCTCCAAAAGGCGATCATTACCCATGCACTAGTCGTCTAAAGTTTTTCTGCACCAACAATATGGAAGAGTACGAGGCCTGCATTATGGGATTAAGAGCGGCCATTGAGAAAAAGGTTAGGGTCCTAAAAGTCTATAGAGACTCAGCTCTGGTCATCTATCAAATTCGCGGAGAATGGGAGACGAAAGATTCAAAATTAATTGAGTATCAGAAGCTAGTCATCGAATTGATAAAAGAATTTAAGGAAATTACCTTCAACTACCCCCGAGGGAAGAAAACCAAATGGCAGATGCTTTGGCCACATTGTCAGCAGCCTTTAAAGCAAGTGAAGATGCGAAAATGATGCCTTTACAAATCCAGGTTTCAGAATTGTTTGCGCATTGTTACAATGTAGAAGATGAAGAAGATGGTCTCTCATGGTACCATGACATACTGCAGTACATCAAGTTTCAGGAGTATCCAACGCAAGCAACTGAGAATGACAAAAGAACACTTCAAAGAATGGCTGCAAGATATGTTTTGGATAGAGAAACCTTGTATAAAAAGAGCCGAGACCTAGTTCTGCTGAGATGCGTAGGCGCCAAAGAAGCCCAATTGATCCTGGAAGAAGTTCACGAAAGGGTATGCGCGACTTATCCTAGTGGGTTTACCATGGCTAGACGAATCATGCGATTGGGCTATTACTGATCTACCATGGAAGAAGACTGCATCAATTACGCACAGAAATGTCATAAGTGTCAAATTTATTCTGATAAGATACATGCTCCACCACAATCTCTTTATGTGATGACTTAGCTGTGGCCCTTCTCGAGATGGGGCATAGATGTGATTGGATAAATTTATCCTAAAGCTTCCAACGGAAATAGATTTATCTTGGTGGAAATTGATTATTTCACCAAATGGGTCAAAGCGACATCTTATGCAAATGTCACTAGATCGACAGTATGCAAGTTCCTCAAGAAAGAGATTATCTGCCGTTACGGGATACCTGAAAGCATTATCACTGACAATGCTTCAAATTTGAACAACAAAATGATAACTGCAATCTGTTAGCAATTTCAAATCAAACACCACAATTCGATGACCTAACGCCCAAAGATGAATGGGACAGTAGAGGCTGCCAACAAGAATATCAAGAAAATAATCTCCAAAATGATGGACACTTACAAGGACTGGCATGAAAAGCTACCATTCGCCCTATATGCTTACCGAGCGGCCGTGCGAACATCTACAGGGGCAACACCATTTTCTTCGGTCTATGGTATGGAGGCCGTATTGCCAATTGAAGTTGAGATTCCGTCACTTCGTGTCCTAATGGAAGCAAAAATGGATGAAGCCAAGTGAATTCAAGCACATTATAATCAGTTGAAATTAATTGAAGAAAAGATATTGAAGGGAATTTGCCATGGCCATATGTACTAGAAAAGAATGATACGAGCTTACAACAAGAAAGTTCACCCAAGAGAATTTCAAGAGGTAGATCTCGTTCTAAAAATAAAGCTGCTGATTCAAAGAGATTCCCGTGGAAAGTGTACACCTAACTGGGAAAGACCATATGTGGTGACTAAGGCATCCTCTAGAGGAGCTTTAATTTTGACTGAGGTGGACGGGGATGAGCTAGAAAACCCTGTGAACTCAGATTCAGTCAAACGCTACTACGCGTGAAAAAAATCCAAAAGTGAAAACTCGTAAAAAGGTGCTTTCGGTCCAAAGAAGAGAAAAATGAGAGTCCAAGATGAAAACCCGAAAATGATGTCTTGAGACCATGATGGATTCAAGTTGAAAATCCATAAAGGGCGGCTTGAATATTTAAAACAAGAATGTTTACTTGGCAGTTCGTTCATCATTCTCAGGACCTTTGGATCATTTTTAGCAATGGGTGCACCCGAAAGAACTACTGAGGGAATGACTCGTAACACTTTGGTCTTTGATATTTGGACACTTTGTCCTTCCTTTTTGTGATCACTTCCTTCTTTCCCATAATAAATGAATTTTTTCTCCCAGAACTTCCCTTTTGTACCTCTTCTTGCACATTGAAATGGGAACAATTGGATTTGTATTCACACAGCATAAGAGTTTTTTGAACATTACTCTGAACGTGACTTAAGAAAAATAGGAATTACAATGCATTTCACTATTCTAACTTAGATCATATCATTTGCATAAGAATCGAATTTCATACAGATTGAGGCAGTGCCATGTGAACATTAAATACCATTCCAAGACTTTCAAGGTAGAAATAAGCTTTGCTGCAAGATTCCCATATAAGGGGTTCGAAGGTGATCATAAGAAGTTTTGAAGAGCCAGAAGACTGCCCAACTCATTTGGAGTACAAGATTACTGGATTGAGTGAACAAATATGCAAGGATCAAATATGAAGCATGCGACTTATTTGAATATTAGTCATTACCGCTTCGAAATGACATAACAGTTATTCGATTTGTTTCGGCTGCTCTGGAGAAACAGGTCATTTGAAGTCATTGCCGCTTCGGAATGACACACTAGTTATTCGATTTATTTTTGCCGCTCCGGAGAAATAGGTCCTTTGAAGTCATTGCCACTTTGAAATGACACACCAGCTATTCGATTTGTTTCTGCCGCTCCAGAGAAATGGGCCATTTGAAGTCATTACCGTTTTAGAATGATAAATCAGTCATTCGATTTGTTTCTGCCACTCCGAAGAAATAGGTCCTTTAAAGTCATTGCCATTTTGGGATGATAAATCGGTTGTTCAATTTGTTTCTGCCGTTCTGGAGAAACAGGTTCTTTCAACAAATGAAGCCATTCACTGTCGTTTCGGAGGATAGGTCAATTGAAGAGTCATCAATGATCAATTTGTTTTTGCCGCTAAGAAAAGACAAACTACGTTCAACCATTTCGCCGGATAAAATCAGTGTCTTTTGTTCTATGCCCTATTCCTGTTTCACCGGAATGAGCAAAGAGAGGCAGCTCTAGTCACCTATTTTATCTGACCCTCATTCATTTGGTCTTTGTATATATTAGAGTCTAAAACAAAATAAAAAAAAATGAAAACCCAAAAAAATAATATATGATAATCCATTCGATCCATTTTAATACAAAAAAAAGGCTCATTTACAAGACCCAATTTGGCCTACACAAAAGAAAACCCTAGAGAGCCTTTGATGAGCCGCCACCCTCTCCCTACCATTGGATCAAACTCGATCCAATGGTCTTGATCAAAACCCTAAAAATCTAGCCCTTTTAGCCTAGCACTGCACACCTCAGTACCGTTGGATCTAGGAAGGATCTTACGGCTCAGATCACGTAAGAGGATGTCACCGGGTTCGCCACTCATACGTGGCACATAATCGCTTAACCTTTGGGCTTTTACTGACCCTCCATCTTCCCCGATCACTCTGTGGTTGATGTTGGAAGCCACGTTTGTCACCATCTCTACCGTTTTTGGCCGTCGTAATATGCAAACAAAGAAAGAAGGGATTAGTGTTCAAATCTAAACAAAAAAGGAAAGGAAATGGATTTGAATCAAGTAATTTAGGGAATAAATCGGCCAAAATCGATCGAACCAAAGCAAGTAAAATCAGCGTAGAGGTCAAGCAAAATCAGAGACAAATAAGGCAAGACTCAAAGCATATCTGGTTCTTTTATACCTACATTCTTGTTCTTTTTTGTAAACACACAATTTGAATCATTGGATGTAAACACACAATTTACACAACAAATACAAGCATACTTTCAGTCAAATTTCTAAGGTATTTTATACCTACATTCTTGTTTTTTTGTATATATATATATATATTTGGTTCGAATAAAGAAAATAAGGGCACAGTTCACCGTTTGAATCATTGGAGGCGAAGGTCGTCGTCACCAGTGGAGCCGCGAGCCAAAACGGAGAAGAAGTGCTGCCAAAAAGTTGCCGACGGCTGGAGTTGGAAACACGCGGCGGAGCACTGCCTGATTCTGGATTTAGCGGTGGTGTTCTTCATCCCATAAAGAACACCTAAGAACATTTCAGAGGATTTAATGGGGCTCGGTTTTGATTCATTTTACTAGGGATAAAACAATGAAATTTGTTGCTGAAATTTGAGTTTTATACTCGACCCGGAGCGACCCGGATCTAGCCCGCTTGGAGATATGATTCGTGCCCTTTTTCCTTCCTTCTTCTGCTTCAGGCCCATTGTTTGCAATTCTTACACTCTAGTCCTTTTTCTATTTTAATTATGTCTTCTAAATTTTGTTTCATGCAATTTAATCCTTATTTTCATGTTTAATGCGTGTTATTTATTTTCAAACAGCCAAAAAATATAGGTCATAGATACTTCACTCTATTTAATAATATGATTTTCTTGTAAATTAAAATCGTGCAATAATTAAAATAAAATACTTTAGTTTAAACAATTAGAACACCATTAATTAAATAAGCTAACTTTAGTTTTCTTTAGTTGGCCTTATAGGTTTAGGTTCTTTAAGTAACTTATTCTCCTAATTAAACTTGGTAATCTTATAAATAGAAAATTTAAATGCACAGTTAAGTCTAAAGTATGTTAAATTGAGCCTTTTAGGAGTTGTTACTTAAATCTTTAATCATTAGGGCTTAGAAATTAATAAAGGCAAATAAAATATCATTCATGAAAGATTTTTCTTGCGTCATAAAAACGAGATGCATTTTCAATTAGGGTTAATTCGGTCTTCCCCTAGCCGTTGCGAGATCGTTCGAGACTCCTATGCGAAAGGGCATTTTCGAATTTTAAGGAATGATACTTTAATCCCTTTGAGTCTAGTTGGATTCAGATTTTCTCAACTGTGAGCGAGTTCGAGCCAATTTTAGAACTTTGTGGATTTTTGTATTAACCTTTGCATGCACGCATCCGGATTATAAGAAAAATATTAGTGATCAAGTGAGTGCCGGTTTCCGGGCGTGATGGGGGTGCTAATCCTTCCCCACACATAACCGCGCCCCTGAACCTTTGAGATTTCGTAATCTCTGGTTTGTTTTTAGGTTTCCGGTCTGCCTAATATAATAAAAGGGACCGGTGGTGACTCTATTGTTACAGGGATCCAGTCCAATTTGACGTACGAGGAGGAACCTGTGTAGATCCTGGCACGAGAAGTCAAGAGACTTTGAAACAAGTCTGTTCCCTTAGTGAAAGTTCTTTGGAGAAGTCATGCAATAGAGGAAGCAACGTGGGAGCCTAAAGAGACAATGCAAAAACGGTATCTTCATCTTTTTGGTTAGAATGAAAATTCGAGGACGAATTTTCTTAACGGTGGAGGGTTGTCACACCCCGAAAACTGGTCTAGTTAGAATTAGGTTTCGGTGATCAAAAATTTTGTACCGGTTATGCCCGAATGGTGTAATTGCTAAATCCTTGTACCCAATTTTGAAGTAATGAAATTTATTTGGGCTTAATTGAAGTTGTTGGGCCTTTTTGTAAGAAATAGAAGTTAGGGGTTTTATTGGGAAATTCTGAAGATGTTGAATCTAAGCAAGACGTATTGATACGGTACGAGACCTTGTCAAAGATTATTTTTGTGACCAATTTGTAAAGATTGAAAGTAGGGGGTTGATTCACCAACTAGCTTACCACTCCTTCACGTGGGACTAATCAGAAGGATGAAAATTGGTCATCAATTGCCTAAAATTTGTAAATAGGCATGAAAAGATGAGATTAATAATTTAAGCAAACCCTTTGCTAAGGGAATGCTTTTCATTGGTCCATGGGGAGGTGGGAAGTAATTAAAGTCTTAGTTCCCATAACAAGGAATGAAGAAAAATGCCCTCATCTTTGTTTTGCTTCCCCCGAAACTAAACTTACCCTTGTTTGAAAAGAATAAGCACACACCTCCATTGTCATCTTCTACCTCAAGCTCAAGCAAGCACCTCAATCCAATCTTTGACCCTTGTGTGATTTCAATACACCAATTGAAAGCTTGTAATTGGGTAAGTAAAACTCTTATGTCCATTTGATGATTCCATCAATCCTTAGAGTTTAATTTCAAGATTTAAGTCTTGAATGGTCAAGCTAAGCCCATGTGTTAGAAATCTAATTTCTTTGTTTCAATGTTGTCTACGAACTTTGGTAAGCTTGAAAAACGTTTGTGAATCATTAGTTTCGATCCTAATGTAATTCCCTGATTTTGAACTAGCTCAAGTGGTAGAAGACAAGCCATCTTCACCATCTTCGTTACCGAGCACCTCTAATAGAAAAAGGGATCGCTATTCGAGAACCTTGAAGCCTCTGAGTACTAGGTGAGTGTAGTTGTGTCTCGGGATCAGCTAGGTGCCATCCCAGTTGCATTTGCTTTGCGATTACATTGTGTCTTCATTTGAGTAGCTCAAGTAGAGCCTACAAGATGTGAACTCCATGTGGTAAGTGTGGTAAGGTCATCCTATTGTTTTGATGTATTAGGATATGCCATGACTTAATTGTTATATGATATATGTGAAAGTTGCTTGATGTTAACATTGATACATGTGGAAATTGATATATGCATAAATGACATGATATGTGATTTAGAGCCAAGGCTCAATTTGCAATTTGATATGATACGACCTAAGGGCACAAAGGTAAGCTTCATGGTGATATGTGTAACCTTGGACACTTGTGGACTTTGGATACAATTGGCATGCCATAGGGTTATTTGAGCTCATTGTGTAAGGGATTGGACTACGGTCAGGGCTACGACCTATATATGGGGAGAAAATGTTGGATTGTGTAAGGGACTCCGGAGCTACGGCTCAAGGCTAAGTCCTATATTCAATATGTGTGGCGTATAGGGGAATCCGTGTATCCATTGGTTGTTATGTCCAATGGGAAAATTAAGAATATGTGTTGTGCATTTGATACATGAAATTGCTATTTGTTGATGTTAAGCATGAGTTGTATATGTTAATGATGTGTATATGCCATTCAAACATGCTTACATGTTATACATGCCATTAAAGAACTTGTTGCATTATTATAACTACCTCACTAGGCTATGTAAGCCTAACATTCGTGTGTCTCATGCATTTCAAGAACTTCAAGAAATCTGAGCTCTGATCGTGTGGTTGAAGTTGCAAGTCACACACATCAACCATATGTATGCTTACTTTTGTTTTGAACTCCTATTAAGGTGGCCTATGGCTAGACATGTTAAGTTTGCCTATTTTGATATGTGTGTAATGGCCTAAGAGTGTGTAAGGTTTAGATGTGCATTTTGGTATGGTTGTAAAATAGTAAAAACTAGTTAAATGGGATTAAAGGTACCAAAAGGTAAAAACTTAGTGAATGAATTAGAAATGCTCTAAAATTTGGTATGATGATATAATTATTGATTAATAGCTTGTTGATAATATTTGGACATCGTTTGATAGGTTAATTCGAATAAAAACCAGCTAAAATCTGTCATTACAGGCCAGGGCGTATTGGTACAGGTGATGGTGTATCGATACAGCCTTGCATAATTGACCTGGTCAATATGAGTGAAAAGGGGCGTATCGATACGGCATAGGGTGTATCGATACGGATTTTGGTCATTGGAATCTGGAGGAATTAAAGGTATCGATACGGTATAGGGCGTATCGATACGAAGTCAACCTATATCAGTACGATTTCAACTGTATCGATATGAGCTTGTTACCCTTGAATCTGGAATTTGAAAATTAGGCTTAGCATACCGATACGGCCCTAAGTGTATCGTTATGGTGGCGGTTAATTCTGTTAAAAGAGATAAAACATAGTTTTGCCTTGATTACAAAATGGTCACCAGAAATTGTATGGTTTAATTGGATGGGTAAATGACCTCTGTTTGTAATGAGATTTCACAGGCTAATAATTGGGAGGTTAGATTTCATATTAATAACACGAATTTAATTAAGGACCCTTAACTTGTAAAATTTGTAGTTGAGTCCTTAAGTTCTAAAAAGTTTAAAATTGACCCCAAATTGAGCAAGCTATTGATAAGTTATTTCAATAAGTCATAAAAGAGATTAATAAGACATTTAGAACAAGTTGCAAAGTCCGATTAAGTTTATGATTTTTGAATATGTCTTCCGATAACACTTTCCGACTCGGTTCTCTACCAGGCCTGGAAGGGGGTGTTACAGTCGGCATCACAATATCCAGTCACTTGCCATTCTTTTTCTTTCTTGTATAGGATACCAAAATTGAAGCTACCTTTAACGTACCTTAAAATACGTTTTATTGCATCAAGATAAGGCTTCTTAGGATTGCTCATGTATCCACTAGGCACACGAATCGTATAACTAATGTCTGGTCGTCTTAGAGTAAGATAAATGAGGCTTTCATCTAGTTGTCAATACATGTGTCGCAACCTTTTTTAGGAGGTTTTGACGTTTTGGAAAACTTTACAAAATCACGAAGTCGCCACCAATCTTTTTTAAAAAAAGTGTGATTGGATCACTTTTAAAACAAAGGTTATTTTATAAAACTTTCTATTTATCAAAATAACATTTTTGGTCCACGAAAAACAAGAAAATAGGTTCGTAGGTCGGTTACGTGTGGGGAAGGTTTAGCACCCCCACAACGCCCAAAAATTGGTACCTAATTGATTTCTAAAAAATGCATTAAAAACTGGAATTTGCAAGTTCACCACATTTCAATCTATTCGTCCACAAAAATGAATGTAAATCTATTTTAACGGCCTTATCGCCTAAGAAATGAACTTTAATCACTGCCAACACTCCTGGCGCTAACCCATCATTCTCGTTTGATAAGACACCGTATTAATTAAGTTTTCACTTTTAAAAACAAACTAGAGAAAAGATTATGTGTGTTAAAGTCTTTTAGAATTTAGTGTTTAAGACTTAAAGAAATATCTACTTTTATTTTAATTATTAAGTTAAAATGCAATTAAGTGTGTTTTATTGAGAATGAAGAAATTTTTACAACATACAACTTTCTATTCCAGGTTTTAAGTCCTTATTCCTAAAGTTTAACACACATACAAATATATATATACAAAAACAAGAGGAACAAAATAAACTTAAATTTAATTAACTATTAAAATAATTGCTAAATAAAGAAAAACAGAAAATTAATCTCATTTATATAAAAAAATCTGTATTATGGACTAAATTAAAAGAAATCCAAAATGTGAGGTTTAATTTGAAAACAATTTAAAATCTGGTGCCTATTTGAAAAGAAAAAGGATGACACTGAAACAATTGAAAACTGAGGTGTTGCGGTGCGAGATCCGGGAAAGAAGGGCACGAGTTATATCCAGGTCCGGGTCGGGTCAAACGGGTTAGTATAAATAGCAAAAATTATAACAGATTTCATTTTATAACACCCTCCCAAATGGATCAAACCCAATTCCCTTTAAATCTTCTAAAGACATTCATCGTGTTATTCATGAATTGAAGAACACAGTGGTGGTCCACCGTGCCGACCGCTGTTGTCGGCGGCAAAATTCCTAGAAAACCCATATTTTTGCATATTTCAACGACCTCGAAATCACGTTTTTCAACTGGATTTACATCAAAACCAAATCTTCACAGCGTTTCAAATAAAAACAAGGTAAAAATAACCTCATTTTTCCTTTATTTATTTCGAAACAGAAAGTAAATAGATATGAAATATTACCAGAACTTTGCTTCTCTTTATTGCTTTTGAACTCTGATTACATATGCCTGCTTCTACAACTTCCGAATGCAAATTATATGTATCTAGTGTGTGTTTTCTGTAATTGCTGTCTATGTGATTCCTATGGAATTCTTGTGTGTTTACAATGATTTATAGTGGGGTTTATATAGCTTTTGAAATGCTTAGATTACAAGAGTGAATCCTTAATTTCTTCATCTGAAATTGCTTGATCTTTGCTATGGCATCGATTTAGGGATTAGCCTTTCCCGTTTTGGATTCTGGTTTTCCAGCTTAGGCTTCGATTTAGGGATTTAATTCCCTTTTGTCTTTATCTTGAATTGTTGTGCTCCAATTTAAGGATTTAACCCTTTTTTTCCTATGTTTGTATATTTCTCCTCACTCGAACGACGCCGGTGAGGAACATTCGGAGTGAGTAGAGTGTCAGAGAAGATGAAGCGACTGGCCGGAGCTGAAATGTCGTGTGCATGGCTGCCACGCGCGAGTGATGATCCGCGTGAAACATCCCGAAGCGATCTTGGCTGTCAGATTGTGTCTTGATCGAACGACTATGTCGAGTTGTGCGTTATATCATCCCCAACTGGAGCGATCTACGCCGTTGGATCCCAAATTGATCCAGCGGCCTCTTTTTGGCTGGGCAAAAGAGTAAAGTCGGGATTAGGGTTTTCTTGGTTATAAATGGGCCAGCCGGCCCTTTGTATAATGGACTCTATGTATTATTATTTTTAATGGATTTTGATCTAAATTAAATCCAATAGACCTTTATTCATTTTTTAATTACAATTGGGCTATGTATTATATAATTTTTTGGGTTTTGATAATTAGCTTATTATATTAACTACTAACTAAGATACTAAAAAATATATAACCTATGTTAATGCTAACACGATAACTATACTAATTATAATACACTAAGTATATTAACAAAACTATATGACACCTAGATATTCAAATACTATTTATAACATTAACATATAGCACACTTATACTAATTATTATGTAACACTAACAATGTAATATACTACTAAACCAGAGATAAAAGTGAAAGAAGTTAAGTGAAAATTCAGTGACAACAGCTGCCCCTCTTTGGTCATTTCGACGAAACAGGAATAGAGCAAAGAACAAAAGACACTGATTTTCACCAATTACCAAACTGTCGACGCCTGAAAAGACAGGCGGGTTCTATTCTCCTTGCGCTCGAATAGATAAGCGAGTTCTATTCTCCAAATGCCCGAACGGATAGGCAGATTCTATTCTCCTATTGCTTGAATAGATTAGCAGGTTCTATTCTCCTAGTTTTCAAATAGATAAGCATGTTCCATTCTCCAAATACCCGAACGGATAGACGGGTTCTATTCTCCTTGTGCTCGAATAGATAAGTAGGTTCTATTCTCCTAGTGTTCAAATAGATAAGCAGGTTCTATTCTCCAAATGCCCAAATGGATAGGCGGGTTCTATTCTCCTCATACTTGAATAGATAAGCAGATTCCATTCTCCAAATGCCAAAACGGATAGGCGGGTTCTATTCTCCTTGTGCTCGAATAGATAAGTGAGTTATATTCTCCAAATGCCCGAAAGGATAGGCGGGTTCTAAAAGATAACTTCATCCCCCATACGCTTGGATGAATAAGCGAATTCACAACCTGTCAAAAACAAATGCAAAATGGTTTAAGATGCATATGCCCCTAGAGATGTCTAATCATGAATGCATATCTTATTTCTTTTGCTTTTTCTTAACAATTTTCCTCAAGCAATGGACACAGTAGAAATTGTGAAGCTACAAGAAACTTGGATTATATCATCTCAACATTTTCTCAACTCTGGCAACAGATGGTGGGTGTTTATTTTGGCCCATCCTATCAGAAAAGACAATATGATTTCTTTTCATTTTTCCACACTGAAAGGCTTTGCACTTGTAATAACTCATCTTTCAATACTAGTTGGCTTCACCAATTTCTTGTTGTTAAAATTCCAACGACTATTCTTTGAAAAGTAATCTTCACCATTGCTTGCTTCATTTACCACACCGTATCATGGATTCAACATCACTTAATATATTCATCCCTTTCCGCGACTTCTGCCTTGATTTTTCAAACATAAAGGCTCTTTGTTTCTACAACACCTAAGAGCGAAACTCCGTAAGGATATGGGGAATGCATCGGTTTGCCATCATTAATGCATGGGAAATCATCTAAAAGTTGCAACTGTACGCTTCAATGATTGACTAAATAATCATAGATAGTCATCTCCATCACTTCTATTTTACCATTCTCATTCTTAGCACCTTCTTGCTTCATTTGCTCTTTGCACATTTGCTCACTCAATACAGTTTTTTTGTACTCCTGGTTGGAAGGACCGACTTCATCCTCATATTCTTCAACACTCTTTTAGCCTTTGTCAAGTTATCATTGTAGTTGATACATTAATGTTCAATGACAGGCTTCCTAGGATCCTGCTATTCTTCCAATGTTTCATATCTTAACTATTTCCTCCAATGTTTGTAAATTTGTTCTCATTGTTGTAGAAGACAAATTATCTTGTGTAAGCAACTCTATTTTACAACATGCTACCTTAAAGTAATGTCAAAGCATCTCTTGAGGGTCCTTTGTAGAGATTTGCAGCAAAACCTACCTAAATTTACTCTTTATGCCCTAAGCTTCAAATTTGATCATTGGATACCTCATAGTTCCAATACTCTTCTAGACAGATTTCAAAGTAATGTTCAAAAATCTTTTGTATATTTCAAGTGATGTCAAATTTTAATTCTTATTTCAATGCAAGATGCTTTATGGAAAGATGTCAAAAGAGAGAAAAGAAAAGGTCTACACAAACAAAATTTTATTAGTGTTATGGCAAACTCAAAAAGAAATTACAAGAAATTGAATAGGTATTCAGATATCAGAAACCAAAACTCATCCTGTCATGACTTTATAAGGTGCTTCAAATGTCAACTACGCTGAGTAGAACTTGGACATAATGATTATGCGGAAAGATACGAAGCTTCCAGGTGCCAAACCCCAAGATTGATTTGTGGAAAGACTACCTTTGCAAATTATCTGAGCTGCCCTTTGCGGATTTTCATTTTGAACCCCCTTTTTCTTTTTCCTTTTTTCTTTTCTTTTCTTTTTTCTGTTCTTTTTTTTTGTTCTTTTTATTATTTTCTTTTTATTCTCTTTTTTTCCTTCTTTCTTCTTCAAACATAATACTTCTTAACCAATTCTGAATTTATCGGGCTTTGGAGTTCGTCTCCATCCATTTCGGCTAAAATTAACGCTCCCCCTGAGAAAACCTTTGTTACAATGTAAGGTCCTTCCCAATTCGGTGCCCATTTTCCTCGAACATCACTTTGGGTTGGCAGCTTCTTCCTCAATACCAAATCTCCCTCTTTGAATTCTCTTGGGCGAACTTTATTCTCGTGAGCCCTTATCATCCATCTCTGGTACATTTGCCCATGACACAGTGCTTTCAATCTTTTCTCTTTGATTAAGTTCAGCTGGTCATATCTTGCTTGAACCCATTCTGCTTCTTCCAACTTTGCTTCCATTAAGATACAGAGCGATGGTATTTCAACCTCAATGGGTAGCACTGCTTCTACTACATATACCAATGAAAAGGGCATTGCCCCAGTGGAAGTTCTTACCGTGATTCGATAAGCGTATAAGGCAAACGGCATCTTCTCATGCCAATCTTTATAAGTATCATTCATTTTTGCAATTATCTTCTTAATATTATTATTCGCAGCTTCTACTGCCTCATTCATCTTTGGGCGATATACCACAGAATTATGATGCTTGACATTGAACTACTCACAGACTCCACTTATCATCCTGTTGTTCAAATTTGAAGCATTGTCAGTGATGATACTTTCAGGAAAGCCGTATCGGTAAATGATTTCCTTTTTCAAAAACTTACAAACCGTGGATCTGGTGATGTTTGCATATGAGGTTGCTTCTACCCACTTCATGAAATAATCAATGGCTACCAGAATAAAATGATGCTCGTTTGATGCCTTAGGGTGAATTTGACTGATAACATCAATGCCCCACATGGAGAAAGGCCAAGGGGCTGTCATAACATGAAGAGGTTGAGGTGGCGTATGAACCTTGTTAGCATAGATTTGGCATTTGTGGCATTTGCGAGAATAGATGATGCAATCACCTTCCACGGTTGACCAATAATATCCAAGACGCATGATCCTTCTAGTCATGGTGAAACCACTAAGATGGGTTCCGCAGACTCCTTCATGAACTTCTTCCATAATTAATTGAGCCTCTTTTGCCCCCACGCATCTTAGAAGCACTTGATCACGACTTCTCTTGTATAAAATCTCTCCATCAAGGACATACCCTGATGTCATCTTCCTGATCATTTTCTTTTCATTCTCTGTAGCTTGAAGCGGGTATTGCTGGAATTTTATATATTGTAAGATGTCATGATACCATGGAAATCCATCCATTTCTTCTTCCACATCATAACAATGAGCTGTTGAGTCAAGCATATATAACATGATGCGCATCATCTTATAACCTTTATTTACCCTAAACATGGCGGCTAAGGTGGCTAAAGCATCATCCATTTGATTTTCTTATATGGGGAGATATTTGAAAGTGATCTCATCAAATTCCTTGGTCAACTCGAGGACCAGTTTGTGGTAGTCCACCAACTTTGCATCTTTTATCTCCCATTCACCGCGTATCTGATAAATGACTAATGCAGAGTCCCCAAAAACTCTTAACGTATGGATTTTCCTCCTTATAGCTTCTCTTAGTCCCATTATACAGGCTTCGCACTCTGCCATATTATTAGTGCAGAAAAACTTTAAATGACTGGTAAAAGGGTAATAATCTCCTTCTGGCGAAGCCAAAACTGCCCATATAACTCTTCCTAATGCATTTGCTGCACCATCAAAGTTCATAACCCAAGATTCTATTGAAGCCTCATCATCTTCTGAGATACACATCAAGTCTTCATCAGGAAAATTAAAGTTTAATGCTTCATAGTCATCACAAGCGCGACTTGACAAAAAGTCTGTTATGGCACGCCCTTTTATCGTTTTTTGGCTCACATACTGGATATCAAATTCTGACAATAAAATTTGCCAACGTGCTAACCTTCTTGATAAGCTGGATCTTCCATCATGAACTTCAGTTTCAACTTTGAGATTAACCACGTAACGTGATAAAGCATATTTTGCCTTAGCCTTCTAGTTGTCCACACCAAAACGCAATATAGTTTTTCAATTGACGAATATCTGGTTTCACAATCAGTGAATTTCTTACTCATGTAGTATATCGCCTTTTCTTTTCTTCTAGTATCGTCGTGTTGTCCTAACACACAACCCATGCAATTTTCATAAAGCATTAAGTACAAGATCAGCGGTCTCACTGAAACAGGTGGTACTAAAACTGGAGGATTGCTCAGCTGTTCTTTGATCTTTTCCAAAGCCATTTGACATTCTTCATCCCAAGTCCCCGGGTTATTCTTCCTGAGTAACCTAAACATTGGATCACACTTATCTGTTAACTGAGAAATGAAGCGTGTGATGTAATTTAATCGTCCTAGGAAACCTCAAACTTGTTTTTGTTTTTGAGGTAGGGGAAGTTCTTGTATAGCTTTTATCTTACCAGGATTGATCTCAATTCCTCTTCTCCTTACAACAAAACCCAATAACTTGACAGATGTGACCCCAAATGTGCATTTAGTCGGGTTGAGCTTTAACTGAAACTTTCTCAGTCCGAGGAAGAGTTTTTCTAAATTGACCAAATGTTCCTCCTCGGATCGAGATTTAGCGATCATATCGTCGACATATACCTCTATTTTTCTATGCATCATATCATGGAAAAGAGTGACCATGGCCCTCTGATAGGCTGCCCCTGCATTCTTAAGTCCAAAAGGCATCACTTTATAGCAAAAAGTTCCCCATAGCGTCACAAAAGTTGTCTTTTCCATGTCTTCTGGGCACATCTTGATCTGGTTATACCTAGAGAAGCTGTCTATGAAAAAGGAGAGTGAATGACTAGTCGTGTTGTCGACTAAAGTGCCAATATGTGGGAACATGAAATTATCTTTAGGGCTTGCCTTATTGAGGTCCCTGTAGTCAACACACATTTGTACTTTTCCATCATTCTTCGGTACTGGACAATATTCACCACCCATTCTGGATACTTGGCTACCTCAAGAAATCCTGCATCGTATTGTTTTTTTACCTCATCCCTGATCTTGAAGAGTGTTTCAGCCTTCATTCTTCTAAGCTTTTGCTTTACCGGTTCGCATCCTACCTTTATAGGGAGTCTATGCATGACAATGTAAGTGTCCAAACCAGGCATATCTTGATACGACCACACGAAAACATCTTTAAATTCTTTCAAGAGCTTGATCAAACTTTGTCTGGTTTTGACCGTGATGGTAGTACCAATATTCACCTCTTGCTTTTCTTTTGCAGTTTCGAGGTTTAATATTTCTAGTTCCTCTTTATGTGGTAGAATCTGTTTTTCCTCTCCTTCTACCATTCTGAGCATATCACTGGGTACTTCAAATTCTTGCTCATTGTCAATATTTCCAACTTCTTCCAAACATAGAGGCAATTCAAAGTCAACCTTGAAGTCAGACTCAGACTCATTTATGCTAATGATATCTGAAGACCTGAAAAAGAATAGGCAAAAAATATATACAAAGGGAAAAAAACAAAATGAATGGAATGTTCTTTATGATTTTAACTTTATGGTTTTCATTTTGTTTTGGTTTATTTATGAAAAGAAAGTTTGCCACACAAGATTTAAGGAAATGCATCTTTTATTGAATTCGAATTAAATGTTTGACATGGGCACTTTACATAAGATCCCCTATTGTCTCTGGGCCTAGAGCAAAGATGTTGGTTTTGAGAATTACTCTAAACTTGTCTTAAAAATTACATGAATTTCTTCAGTAGTCCAATTGTCAAGCTCAGAGCAAGGGCGGATCATTGACAGGTATTGGCTTTCTTCTTCTTCTTCAGTCACAGCATTGATACTCAGCTTTTCAAATGCCTCACATAGAGCACTCTCTCTTTTTCCTTCATCACTAATTGAGGCATTTGGATCCAGCATGCCTCCAGATATGAAGTTATGACTCAAGGGAGAGAAAGTCATCGGCTCCCACTCAATTTCCTCTTCCTTCAATCTAGCTCTTCTCCTCTCTTGATGCTTTCTGATTTCAACCCTTCTTTGCCATTTGTTAGGCTTAAAGCCCAAGCCAAACCGATCATTTTTCACTGGGATTACTACATGATATAGCCTTCCTTGATGTCTCTTTCCAAATATTTTTTTGATTTCAGCTCTTTTCCCAAGTGTTTGTTTTACCTACATCTTCGCACAGCTCGATAATTCTGGTTCTAGCACCTTGTTTCCTTCGGTGACAAAGTTTGTATTGACTACCTCCAACGTCCTAAAATGACACTCGAGTGCACCCTCATCGATCTGATGAAGGGTGCATCAGTGGTTACGGATGCAATGATTTCCTCCTCTTCACCAACAGTTATTAGCTGACCATCGATCACGAATTTTAGCTTCTAATGTAAAGTAGATAGGACCGCTCTTGCTGTATGGATCCACGGGCCCCCAAGCAAGCAGCTGTAACTAGGTCTTATATCTATGACCACAAACTCAACATCGAAGTTCGTTGGTCCAATTTGAAAAAACACCTCAATTTTTCCTAACACATCCTTTTGAGTTCCATCAAATGCTCTAACTGTATTTTGATAAGTTCTCATATAAGAACTGTCTATTGGCAGTTTCTTTAACGTAGCTAGCGGTAGAACATTCAGCGTCGATCCATTATCAATTAGAACTCTAGGCAACATATGACCTTTACATCTGGTAGTGATGTGTAAAGCCTTGCACAATGCCCCTCCTTCACCTGGTATTTCCTTAGCATTGAATGAGATGAAGTTGAAGACAGCAATGTTATCGACTAACATATCCATCTTATTAGTTGTGATCTCTTTTGGCACAAATGTTCGGTTCAAAATCTTTAACAAGGCCTCACGGTGGCCCTCAGAACTTAGTAGCAATGAAAGCATGGAAATTTGAGCCGAAAGCTTGTAGAGTTGCTCCACGACGCTGTATTTACTGTGTTTTAAGATTTTCAAGAACTCTTGAGCCTCTAATTCCTTTACAGGCTCATGATATGTTGTTGGGTTTTCCTTGAAGAAATCTCTGTCATATTCTTTTTCAAGCTCTTCAGCAGCAACCTTTCTTTGCGTCGCATCTCTATCCTCTACTACTGGCTGGGAATAGAGCATTCCACTCCTTGTGAAACGACTCACCTCATTGACCGGTTCTCCTTTCTCTTGGACAAATGTTTCTCTTAGGGTTGTCACCTCACAAGTGTAATCCCAAGAGACATGCTTGCTATCCTTATATAGAAACGGCATTGGTGCCTCAATTATGAGATGCGGGGTTACACTCCTTCATGGCTCACCAACTCTCTTTTTAGCCTTAATAACTAAAGGCATCATTTTAGTGTAGTCTCTTTTGGAGGACGACTCATTTGATGCACAAATGTCCAGCGTGCATTTATTGTCTTCTTTTCCAAAGAACTCAAGTTCTTTCTCATTCATCTTATCTTGAACTAGTTGCCTAAACTCTAAGCAACAATCAATCTCATGTCCTTCCTTCATGTGGTACTCACAGTACAATTCATTCCCAATCTTCAAATTATGGGCTCCTTCTTCCAGCATCCCTACTGCCACTATTTGAGCCCATACCCACTTCATGGGAGCTCTAACTTCATCAATATATTCTTTAACCACCTTATTCTCTTATTCTATGATTGCAATCACACCTACCTTTTGATGATTTGGCAGAGGGTTTCCCTTTTCTTCTGACGTATCAAATGATAACATCCTTGACTTTCTTAAGTCATCGATCACCCTTTTGAATATAGTGCAATTTTCAATGGTATGACCCTTAAATCCTGCATGATATTCACATTACACATTCTCATCATACCATGGTGGGTATGGTAGTGAGAATGGAGGAACATGCCTTGGCAGCACCATATGAGATTTAACCAGTTCAACAAACAATTTTGTGTGCATCATTTGGATAGGAGGAAAAATATGGTTTCGAGCTCCCTTGATATCTTCGTTCTTCCTTCGGTGGGTTTGTGACTGCTGGAGCTGCGGTCGAGACATTGGGTTTGTTAAAGACTACCCCTTTTTGAGTAATTGGGGTTGTAGATATTAGTGGCATTAACTTCATTGTCTCTCTTTTCATATGGTTTTTTTGTTTCCCCACTATCCAACCTTCCATTTTTCATGGCCGCAAGTATCAACTCTCAATTTATAAGCATATCTGCAAAACTCTTTGCTGCATGATTGAGCATGCGGTCATAGAAAGAACCATTTAATGTCTCTATGAACATTGGGGTGATCTCACTCTCCAGCAATGGTGGTTGGACTTAGGCAGCTATATCCCTCCATCTCTGCGCGTACTGGCAGAAGCTCTCATGATGCTCTTGCTCCAATCCTTGCAGAACTAAACAGGTTGGAATCATATCTGAAACATACTTGTATTGCTCACTGAAGGCTCTGGACAAATCTTTCCATTATCTGATGTTAATTTGACTTGGTTGTGTATACCAGCGTGCAGTTGACCCTACTAGACTATCTTGGAAACAATGGATAAACAGCTTCTCGTTCTCAAGATACATTGACATTTTCCTATAATACGTAGTCAGATGTGCTGCAGGGCACGAAGTTCCATTATATTTTTTGAAGTTAGGGACCTTGAACTTTGGTGGTACCACCAGATCAGTTACTAAGCTTAAATCCTTGGCATCCACTCATCTATATATACCTCCTTCTTGGAAAGACTTAATCATCCCTTCCAACTTCTCATAACGATCCTCCTATTTCTTCTTAACTTTCTCCTTGTTGGTAATTTCATCGAGATCAGGCACCTCAATTACCTCATCAGAGTTTATCTTCCTATCATTTCGTACCGAGGTTTCAGCAAAAAGTGGAGAAATCTTGACCTTTGAAGATTGAGCTTCTTTCTGCATGCTTGGATGAACAAATGCCATCCCTTGAAATTTTGGCACAGCATTAGCTTCCTCACCAGCTTCTACTGCGTCAGGGTCCTTAAAGCCTAGCATGGTTGCAATTGAACCAACCATCTTTTGATGAACTAACTCCATCTATTGCTTTAGATCTGTCTCCAGCTTGTCTAACCTATCTTGGGTACTTTTGTGGTTGCTTTCTAAGGCCGTCACTCTTTCTTCCATTGCTCTGACTTGAGACTGAGTACCGTACTTGTGATTTGTTTTTGCTATTTTGTTTTTATGTCATTTTTATTTAAGTTAGATTTTTATTATGTCATGTATACATGGAATGCAATGCGAAGCAAAGAAGAAAACAACCAAACAAACAGAAGAATGATGCAAATGCATGAATGCAAACAAAAGAACATTGGTTTAATAAAATATCTACTTTTAGAAACATCTTTATTGAATGTCAAAACCCAATGAAATTGAATGATGATGCATAAATGAAACAACAAGACAAAAAAGAAAAAAATCAGAATAAAGAGACCAAAATAATTTCACGAATAATTCTGGGTAGCGCATTCCAACACTCTAAGACATGTCTCCACGGATTATCATCAATGATTTTGACCAGACTCAAAACCCTAGGTTTTCTATATGGCTCTGTTGGGGTGGGCTCTAAGTTCTCAAACAGTTGATTTCTAAAAGGTACTCGAGCTGTCCTTGTTGTCCCCTACTAAGGGTAGCAAGGCCCCTAGCTCTCATCCATTATAGGTTTCAAACGAACCAAGTTCAACTCAGGATGACTCACTTCCTATGTCTTCTCGGAGAATCAGTATCCTTACGAAAACATGAGGCATATGAGTCCAGAAGGTACTTGCTAGGCTCATACGGAGAATCAATATTCTGACATGAGCAAAGCGTTTTCCCCTCACTTAACAATTGGGTGGAGCTCGGGTATAGAGCTTTTTGCAACAAATGTTTAAATGCATAAAATAGAATTACATTCATTAAGCGGACGAATAAATTGAAACCTATGTGAACTTGCAAATTCCTTTTTTTTTACATTTTGAAAACAATTTGTGGCCTGACCCTCTTTTGTTTTAAAAAAAAACAAAATATCCCCAGCGGAGTCGCCAAGCTGTCCCAACCCTTTTTAGGTGGTTTTGACGTTTTGGAAAACTTTACAAAATCACGGAGTCGCCACCAATCTTTTTTTTTAAAAAGTGTGATTAGATCACTTTTAAAACAAATTTTATTTTAATAAAATTTTCTATTTATCAAAATAACATTTTTGGTCCACGAAAAATAAGAAAACAAGTTCAGGGGTCGGTTACGTGTGGGGAATGGTTAGCACCCCCACAACGCCCAAAAATTGGTACCTAATTGATTTCTAAAAAATGCTTTAAAACTGGAATTTGGAAGTTCACCACATTTCAATCTATTCGTCTGCAAAAATGAATGTAAATATATTTTAACGGCCTTATCACCAGAGAAATGAACTTTAATCACCGCCAACACTCCTGGCGCTAACCCGTCATTCCCATTTGATAAGACACCACATTAATTAAGTTTTCACTTTTAAAAACAAACCAGAGAAAAGACTAAGTGTGTTAAAGTCTTTTATAATTTAGTGTTTAAGACTTAAAGAAATATCTACTTTTATTTTAATTATTAAGTTAAATGCAATTAAGCGTGTTTTATTGAGAATGAAGAAAGTTTTACAACATACAAGTTTCTATTCTAGCTTTTAAGTCCTTATTCTTAAAGTTTAACACGCATACAAATATATATATATATATACAAAAACAAGAGGAACAAAATAAACTTAAATTTAATTAACTATTAAAATAATTGCTAAATAAAGAAAAAGGGAAAATTAATCTCATTTATATAAAAAATCTGTATTATGGACTAAATTAAAAGAAAGCCAAAAGATGAAGGTTAATCTGAAAACAATTTAAAATTTGGTTCCTATTTGAAAAGAAAAATGACGAAATTAAAACAATTGAAAATTGAGGTGCTGTGGCGCGAGATCCGAGAAAGAAGGGTGCTAGTTATATCCGGGTTCTAGTCGGGTTAAACGGGTTAGTATAAATAGCAAAAATTATAACATATTTCATTTTATAACACCCCCAAATGGATCAAACCCAATTCCCTTTAAATCCTTTGAAGACATTCATCGTGTTCTTCATGAATTGAAGAATAAGGTGGTGGTATGCCGTACCGGTCGCCTTCCACCGGCGCTAGCCGCCGTTGCCGGCGGAAAAATTCCCAGAAAACCCAAATTTTTCCAGATTCTGGCGACCTCAAAATCGCGTTTTTTCACTGGATTTACATCAAAACCAAATCTCCACGGCGTTTCAAATAAAAACAAGGTAAAAACAACCCCATTTTCCTTTATTTAATTCGAAACAGAATGTAAATAGATAGGAAATATTACCAGAACTTTATTTCTCTTTATTGCTTTTGAACTCTGATTACAACTGCATGCTTCTACAACTTCTGAATGCAAATTATATGTATTTAGTGTGTGTTTTCTGTAATTGATGTCTATGTGATTCTTATGGAATTCTTGTGTGTTTACAATGATTTATAGTGGGGTTTATATAGCTATTGAAATGCTTAGATTACAAGAGTGGATCCCTAATTTTTTTCCTCTGAAATTGCTTGATCTTTGCCATGGCATCAATTTAGGGATTAGCCTTTCCCATTTTGGATTCTAGTTTTCCAGCTTGGGCTTTGATTTAGGGATTTAATTCCTTTTGTCTTTATCTTGAATTGATGTGCTCCAATTTAGAGATTTAACCCTTTTTCCATTGTTTGTATATTTCTGGTGACTCGAACGGCGCCGGTGAGGAACAATCGGAGCGAGTGGAGCGTCGGAGAAGATGAAGCGACTGGATGGAGCTGAAATGTCATGCGCGTGGCTGCCACGCGTGAGTGATGATCCGCGTGATACATCTTGAAGCAATCTGGGCCATCAGATTGAGTCCTGATCAAATGGATATGTTGAGTTGTGGCGTTATATCATCCCTAGCTGGCGCGATCTGCATCGTTGGATCCTAAATTGATCCAACGGCCTCCTTTTGGCTGTGCAAAAGAGAAAAGACAAGATTAGGGTTTTCTTGGTTATAAATGGGCCAGACGGCCCTTTGTATAATGGACTCTATGTATTATTATTTTTAATAGATTCTGATCTAAATTAAATCCAAATGACCTTTTATTCATTTTTAATTAAAATTGGGCTATGTATTTTATATTTTTTTGGGGTTTTGATAATTAGCTTATTATATTAACTACTAACTAAGATACTAAAAAAATATATAACCTATGTTAATTCTAACACGACAACTATACTAATTATAATACACTAAGTATATTGACAAAATTATATGACACCTAGATAATTCAAATACTATTTATAACATTAACATATAGCACACTTATACTAATTATTATGTAACACTAACAATGTAATATACTACTAAACCGGAGATGAAAGTGAAAAAAGTTCGGTGAAAATTCAGTGACAACAACATGGTTGTATCTTATAAATCTTTTCCTTCATCTACTTGTAGCTTTATATTGAGATTCATGAGGTAGAGATAGACTTGCAGTCAAGCATCCCATACCTCTGTAGAATATCCTTTGCATATTTTTGTTGTCCCAAAAATATTCCTTCCTTCGTGCGCTCCACTTTTAGCCCAATAAAATGTTTTAGTTCTCCGAGCTCCTTCATATGAAATCTGATAGACAGATTTTTCCTTGTTCGTCTATTTCCTCATAATATTCTCATGTGATGATTAAGTCATCTACGTATACTAG
The DNA here is from genome assembly GCA_019671005.1 of Hibiscus mutabilis. Taxonomy (NCBI): domain Eukaryota; kingdom Viridiplantae; phylum Streptophyta; class Magnoliopsida; order Malvales; family Malvaceae; genus Hibiscus; species Hibiscus mutabilis. The sequence goes on from CM033725.1 coordinate 51,701,184, forward strand.
CACTATTGCTAGTTTTCCTTGATTTTCTTTCACGAATAAGTTGGAATCTGAAGGAGCAACTGTAAAACCACTTTGTATTAAGAACTCACTAATCTTTCCATATCATGCTCTTAGAGCATGCTTCAAGCCGTATAATGTCCTTTTTAATTTACAGACATACTTGGGATGACTTTTGCTCTCGAAACCTCTTGGTTGCGCCATATAGATATCTTTGTCAAGCTCTCCATGTATGAAAGCATTCTTGACATCCATCTGCCACAACTTCCAAGATTTGTTGGCTGTCAATGCTAGTAAGACTCGAACGGTCGTGATCTTTGCCACTGGGTTGAATGTTTCTTCATAATCCAACCCGTATTTCTGAGAGAAACCTCGAGCAACAAGTCGAGTCTTATACCTTTCAATTGAGCCGTCAGGTCGAGTCTTTACCTTCTAGACCCATTTGCAAGATATTGGCTTCACATCTCTTGGCTTTGGCACTAAATCCCATGTTTGATTTTTATTTAGTGTCTTAATCTCTTCTTCTATAACTTTATTCCACTTAAGATTCAGTGTATCTTCTTTAAAATTAGATGGTTCAATCGGTATAAACTCATCTACGAGGGCAATGTTGGCATACCTTGAGTTAGGTTGCCTTCTCCTTGTTGATCTTCGTAATTCTTGTGTAGGCTTTCCGTCTTTCATTTGGCTTGGACGAAGCTCTTTAGATGTCAGTTGGTGTACACCTGTCTTCCAAGGACATTTAGAGGGTGAGCTTTCTTTTTCTCCACTTGAATCTGATGCTAGATCTTCACTTTCTTTATTGTCTTCTGAAACCTCTTCTAAGTCATGAGGTTCAGAAAACTTAATCTTTTGCGGTGACCACCATGAAGAAGCTTCATCAAACACCACATTTCTTAAAGTGTGGCACTTCCTAGTGGTTGGATCACAACATTTCCAACCTTTTCGTGCATCATCATAGCCAACGAAGATACATCAATTTACTTTTTTTGTCAAATTTTCTTCTTAGATGATCTGGCAAGAAGACGTAGCATACACAACCAAATACCTTGAGATGACCAACTGTTGGCTTGATTTTCCTTAGCTTTTTATGTGGTGAAATAAATCCCAATTTAGCTTGTGGTAGCCTATTAATCACATAGGTTGTTGTCCTTATACACTCGATCCAAAATCTTCCTGGTACATTCTTGGCATGAAGCATGCTTCGACAAGTTTCAGCAAGATAACGATTTTTCCGCTCTGCCACTCTATTTTGTTGTGAAGTATTAGGGCAAGTTAATTTTTGTCTGATCTTATGCTCTTGAAAATAGGTAGTGAACTCTGTAGATAAATATTCTTTCCCATTATCAGTGCGTAGACACTAAATTTTCTCATTGAGTTCACTTTCTATCTATTCCTTAAACTCCCTGAACTTTGTAAAAGTCTCTGACTTCTCATTCATAAAGTAAACCCACGCGTACCTTGAAAAGTCGTTAATAAATGTCACCATGTACTTCATACCTCTAAGTGATGTTTGCTTCACTGGGCCAAAGACATCTGAGTGTATGAGCTCCAATAGTGTCTTGGATTAATGCTCTGACTATTTAAATGGAAACTGATGAGACTTGCCAAATTGAAATCCAGCACAAACTATATCTGTTCAAATGTCTACTTGAGGAAGTCCTCTTAAAATTTGCTTCTTCATCATTACATTCAACTTGTTGTAGCCTACATGTCCAAGATACTCATGCCAAAGATCAGCTGTCTCATTCTTTTGGGTCTTGTCAACATATGTTGACTTCGTAGATAGCATATAAATTGATTCTATTTTTCTTCCTTTCATAATTGGGTCGCCAATCAACTTTATGTTTTGGAATATAAACACATCTTTAGGTCCAAAGAGCACATAATTTCCTGTTGTTGTCAGTTGGGGCACCGACAACAAATTTTTCTTCAAGCCAAGAACCAAGTAGACCTTCTCGAGTTAAAGATGGTTAGAGTCATTCCTTGGAAGTGTTGTCTTCCCAATATGAGTAATAGACAACCTTGAATTATTGGCTGTTAACACCACTCTTCTTCCTTTATACTCGTCCATGTCTTGCAGCTTCTTCTCGTCATTGGCCATATGATTAGAACACCCAGAATCAACGATCCAATCCCCATCGTAGTCAATTTTTGACTCCATGGTTGTTGCGAAAGCTAGTTCTTCTATGTCTTCTTCGAACTCTTCTTTATCCTTGTAGTTTTTCTTTGAGTTTATGGTTGCTACAAGGGACGGTTCTTGCGTGTCTTTCATCAAATCATCTTTAACATAAATTCCAGCTTTTGCATCCCATTATTTCTCGCCGATGGAAGCTTTCAACATGACCTCATTCTCCTCCTCTTTTGTGGTGGTCATGTTTCCTTGGAAAGTCTTTCTTTTAAAGAATCTACATTCTTGAGCAAAGTGACCCTTCTTTCCGCAATTGAAGCATTCACCATTTTTCCTTCTATCATCCTCTTTATTTTGTTGACAATAGTTTTTTCTTTCGTGCCGAGCTCCCCCTGAAGTGTTACTTTTTTCTTTTGAATAATGCTTGCCTTCTAATGGCCTTCTTTCCTTCGTCAATTCTTGTCTGCGTGACGTGTTTTTCCTCTTGCTGGTGAAGAGTGCTTCATCTTCGTCTTTTATGGTTACACCATTCATCTATTTGGCTAATGACTCTTGATTAGCCAACAGGTTCTCCAGTTCCACTAAGGATGGTTGAGTAGGTCATCCCCTTACGGTGGCAATAAATGCATTGTACTTAGGCCTTAGGCCATGGATGATAATTCTCTTCAGCCTTGCCTCCCTCACCTTCTCCTCTGGTGCAAGTTGAGATATCTCACGAAAAATAGATTTTACCTTGGTGAAATACTAAGCAATAGATAGGTTTCCTTGTGAGATGCCCGCGAGCTTATTTTCCAAGAGTTGGAGACGTGCTTCATTCTTATTTGAAAATAACTTCGCCAATGTTTCCCAGGCTGCCTTTTGTGTCTTGTCATCACGAATATTCTCCAATAGGTCCTCTTCGATTGTGGTATTCAATATATATAAAGTCTTCCTAGCCTTGATCTTCTATTTTCTCAAGGCTTCGGCATTCTTCCTCAGTGGAGGAGTTGTGTCGATGCCTGCGACTATGTCCCACAAATCCTGACCTTGTAGGTAAGACTCTATGCATGTCTCTCAATAACCGTAGTTGTGGTCATTGAGCTTCCTAATCCCGTTGCTTATGCTTCCAAAGTTTGCCATGCTGACTGACGTCGGGCGTCCACTAAGCTTGGTTCCAAATCAATAGCTTTACAGTCCTTGACTATATTCTAGAAGAGTCTCCCTTTAGCACCTTGATGCAACGCTGACTAATGTAAGCGTCCAACGCTTACCGAAGCTTTCTCCATTGGTAACGGTCCCGGACCAACCGTTTTGATACCAATTGTTGGAAACCCGACGGACCCAACACACCCACTATGGAAGACCTAAGACTGACCACTACTACTACACCAACTCCCTAAGTCGGTTAGCCTTTTTATCTTTTAATTTCTTAGTGCACAACTTTGGCGGCAATGCAGACCATATACTATTTAGGCGGCAGTGCCGAGCATGTATCATTTAGGCGGCATAGCCGACCATATAGTAACCAATTCAAGTGCACTAAGAAATGAGGCTTAACCGAAAACTTCTACTTACAAGAGCAAGTGATAATTTTATTAATACACAAAATATATTACAAAATACATACCTCACTTTACACACACGTACACTCACACCAGCACTTACACGCTTACTCACTCAACACCTCACTTTGCACACTCTCACCACTCAACTTGCACTCTAACGTCACTCACTCTCAACTTGCACTCTCAATTTTTTTCACACTTAACTCGCACACTACACAACCTATTTATAGCCCATCAATGTCGGTTTAAGCTTAGATATTTTACATTATTATAATACTATATATTGGGGATAATTCTAGAAGAGTGGAGAGCCGTATATACTTGATATATTTGAACTTCTCTAGAATATTGGGGAAAGTGAGATATTGGGGAAAGTGAGAGGAGTCGGTGGGTTGGGCTGGGGTTCAACATGACATAACATAACAACTAAAAACATTCAACCTATATTTTAGTTTACTTTAATTTTAAAAATTAAAAAATAATTTATTATATGTCAGAGTAGCTCACAAACTTTTCGAGTCGGATATCAAGTAGCTCGGTTCGGCTCATTAAGAACTCGAGCCGAGTTCGAGCTCGATCTGAGTCTAATCGAGTCGAGTGTTAACCGAGCTTTGACCGAATCGAGCTCAAGTAGCTCACTATCTGTCTCGTAAAATAAGACCCTAGCTCTACAGTAGCCCTGTCACTGTGAATACCTAAATTGAACCCTGTACTTGGCAAAATTCTCACTTTGGTCATTTCACTATTTTTTCCTATTAATTTGGCCCCTAAAGTTTTATTCCATCTATCACATTAGCCCTTGACCTTGATGTTTTGTTAAAAATATACTACATGGTCCAATCAAGCTTTGCCACGTGTAATAAACGTGACATCTAAGCATGTCCGTCGCATGAGCTACAAATCCATTACAAGTATTTATTTGAATAAATTTGAAGAAGGTTTGACCCCTACAAGATTGTTTTGAAGGTTTGATTCTTATATGAAGGACCCAAACAAATTCAATTATCTCAATTTGAGCATTTGGCGGTTTGATTGGTATGGAAACAGGAAACTGGCAATGGAGGTCTTTGTTTGCAAACCGTTAAAGTTTATAGGTTAAAACTTAAATCTTTAATCATACTAGCTTAAACCTAATTCATAACCTTTAAACTCTAAACCCTAAATTCTAAACTCATACACTTAAACACATATAACCTAAACCTAATCTTTAAACCCTAAAACTAAAATTTCATTTCCACCACTAGTGCATATGATACTTCCCCCGTAAAGAGTTGTGCAAAAAAAAAGACTGAGCAGAGCATACAGGCTTAGAAAACACAGAGGAATACGTAATTGTGTAGAGTCCATTGTCAAAGCTTGGATAAAAGTTAAAACCATATGACCAGGGTTCATGCTCCACAGAACCAAGACACCGGCTCCCTATAGTTTGGAAAAATGATCAGATAAGAAAACAGAACATTATGAAACTGGAGATTGTACGCAGGTCCCGCTGCCACTTGAGGAGACCTTAGAAGAGCACCCCTCCCGAGTGCAATTGTAGACTCTCATCCGTTAGCGATGTGGGATTGAACAAAGATGATGTCGTGGATGTTTTACAAATAAAGGGAGAGAAAAAAGGGGGCAAGACAGCGTTTCCCTGAAATTCCTAACAGAATAACTAACATACATTTTTTTTGAAAGGCTCAAAGAAAGAAATAATCAGAAGAAGAGAGAGGGAGAGAGATGGAAACGAGCAGCGAGAAAGAGGAAAGGAAGAGGAGAAATGCCGAGAAAGGGTTGAACCGGATGTCTCAGATCCGGTCGGCACGCCCCCAAGAACATTATCCCACTCCATCATCTAGCGGTAACCCCTTCAAAACCGTTACGATGTTGTTGTTGCCTTGCGGCCGCACTTTAATACTATGCACTGAAATCTAAACAACCTCACATTGTCAATGGAGCCTGCTTCATGTCAAATTTGTTCATTTACTAAATTGTTAATCATTGAATCCTCAATATCATGAAATGAAAACAATGAGAGTCCTTGCTTATAGACTTAGTAACCTGTTTTCTGACAGATGTAAAGAAAGAAAGCATCGACCGTAAGGCATTCTTCTGCGACGATGATCAGTCACAGCAAGCCAATCAATCTCAAAATATCAGTGGTACGCAAATGTGTGCAACGCATAATTCCTTAATGATGAAATCGGCATCTTTTGTTTGGTCCAATATGTTTCATGAGAAAGTTAGAATCATATATATCAGAGGTTGTTCTTGACTCTGTATACACCTACTTGTATAGATTTCTTCTTTCTCCAGATTCCGACGATAATTACTCGTTTTGATTAAAGCGTTAAACTGATATGTTTGAGTTATAACTATATGTGGTTGCCGGTACCTGGTCGTGTAGCATTCTAAGAGCATCAAAGAGGGTTGTTCCTGTAATCAAAAGAGCATTGCTTTAACATGAACCGACTTGTAATCAATTACTATTGCAGGATTTGTATAACTGGTTTTTATTGCCATTGTCAACTATTTCTGAAGACCTGTTTGAAATTTTACAACTTAATACAAATTCCAATCATATTTGGTTAGTTCATGGACTGAGGTTGAAATTTTAAATGCATTATCTTTAGGTACAAACATTGTCATCAACCTTTCCCCAGTGAATCTTGTAGACCCTGGACTGACAACACTGAAAAGACTTGCTTTGGGAAAAAAATTCCATGAAAGTGACGAATTTCGAATCCGAAATATCAGTAGCATAATAGGAACCTGTGATTTATTTATGTTATATGGAAGATGGATAGCATCACACTTTCATTACTTTGATTTTTGCAGCTGCACCTGTAGGACTGAGTGAAGCCTCTACTTCAAGTACTCTTAAACAAGGTGGCATGAATGAAATATCAAGTGCAAACTCCCAAGATGTTGGAAGCCAAGCTGAATTACCGAACACGGGGACCGATAAACATGTGACTTCTGCTCGTTTCGTAGGAGAAAAGGATAAATGGCAGCCTGAGACACCATCGACCCGAAAAGCATCAACCAACATCGAATCAGTCCAAAAAACAAGCAGGAATCAACCTATTCAATTCTCTTCAAAACTACTGAATTCCTGCATTACAGCTTCTGAAAGACCACGCAGTTTAGGTGCCCTAGTGATATCATTTTGTGTACTTCTTTCTCATATTAATTTCCCCTTGCTTGGACTTAGTATAGGCACGGCTCATAGCAACGTAGCCTCAAAGCCTCTTTACATAATCTTACTGACCGATTTTGCCATTGTGCTCGGCCGACTGTTTCTCGGCAAGAAAGGAGTCTCTGGAGAGGCTGAGGAAGAGAAACCTGCAGCATCTCAAGATAATAAAGAAAACTGGGACGCAACAGTTATGCTTTTGGAGAGAGGGTTAGTGGCCTATCACACAATCCGAACACTTTTCACAGATTTCAGCATTTATGCAGTGGTGGTCATTTGTGGCACTTCTCTACTGTAACTTTTCTGTTGTTGTTGTTGCTAGAAGATACATTTTATTCTTCTCCTGCTTCAGCAAATGATGCTGAGAAAAAAAATTATTTGTTGGAATTCAATGTTTATTTACAGCATTCAACTCAACTTCATATTCTTCTTTACGCTATTATCTTTGTCTCTCACTTGGCAATCCTGGTATGGTACAGCATAGAACCAGCAGGCTTCTTTCTGCTGCATTCACTGTCCATAGTGCTAGGGAATGTGTGCCACCATTTCATGCACATGCTTTGTGTTGAAAATTGACATTATTTGTCCAGAATGTCCAAGTGGGAAGTTTCTTTTTTCTACGTTATTCGGACTCGGGTGAGTGTCGGACATGTGTCTGATTCTAAGTTTTGTAATATATTTGAAGGATCATACTCTTGTAGCCATGTCCAAATATATATCGAATATGGGTGTTAGACATTGATATTTCCAGAAGAAGAAAAAAAGAGTGAGGAGTCTGGATTAACACAGCCTTTTGTAGCACATGATTCATTAAGTGTTGCAGGTGGAATTGGTGAAAGATTTCATATAGGTTGGTTACAAGCTCTCAATCTTGCAACCTACTCTGGCTAGTAATTAAGGATCAAGCCACTGCTCCGGTACTTGAGATTTGAGATTTCATTAAATGGAATAAGGGGACCAAATGCAAGGATTTCTTCTGGACCACCTATTTATGGCATGACTGCTCCAAGACTTTACCATTATTGAGAATTGTGTGAACTTTGTGCCACCTTCTCTGTTAGACCATGTCTGATATCATGCTACTGTCACTGGACACATAGGGACGGGCGCATGATTTTGTATTAGGGGGCGGACTTATAAAATTTTAAGGGGCGAAAATAGATTTTGAATAGAACATACATAGTAAATTTTTTAAAAAAAATCTAAATCATACACGAATTTCAAAATTTTAGGGGGACAACTACCCCCTCCAGCCCCCCTCAATCCATCCCTGGACACAGATACAAAACTGATGTAGTTGAGAGCTATGTTGCTCCAACTTGTTTTCTTACATGTCTGGTATAGGTGCATGGATATGATAATTTAAGGATCTTCCAAACATCTGGAAAATTTAGAAAAAGAATTGAATATACTCGTGCCGAATACATACTTTTACTCGATACTCCACTCTCGGATCCAAATAACATAACTTGAAAGTCTTGGAAATTGAGGCTCTCAAGACATTTTAATTTGGTCAAGAGGGGTAGCATGGTTTCAAGAATTCAGCCTCAGTACAATAACATAACACATAAATGCAGCCCACAGATTATTGTTGGATGTTTTATGAACCTAGAATCATATGTGTATATTTCCTCTGTGGATGTTTAGGCCACCATAAAGTCTTCTATATCTTATTGCATCAATTAATTTGACAACTACCTGTTGCTCTTCCTGCTCATATATCTAGGTGAAGTACTTGGGGGAAAATAATCAAAATTTCCGGTAAGCACAGTAATTGCAGTGGACAATGATCTGATATCTAAAATGGAAACTGTTCCGGGGCTTTTTCGAAGAGAGAGAATACATTATTCGAATTTGAATGTAAGTTTCGAATATGAATGTCTAACAGGAGTATGTTGAATTTAGAAAAACAATTTCGAGTTATGAGTACCTAAAAATAAAGAACAATAGGAATATTGTATTTGAAATATTCATTGTGACAATTTTAATGCATTTCTAAGGGCACAGTGGTGAGACAACTGGGTCCTTATGTAAGAAGATGTGGTTGCACCATGCCCATGATGTGTCACAGGCTATTAAATATAATACCAACCACAAGAATCCAAAAAAGATAAGTTTCATCTGCGGAGAGACTCAACCAGCTTTTGCCTTCAACTTTTTACAGGTTTAGAAATTGGAATTGCAGTAGAACTATAACTAATTCTATATAGGAATCCTAAATATACATATGTGAAGTACCAGGGACGAATACAATCCTTTATGTTAGGGGGAGACTTATAAAATATTTTTAAATTATATACGAATTTTAAATTTTCTGAGGACGATCGTCCTTCTAGTCTCCTCGGTCCATCACCGGAGTTCGTATTACCAACAGATAAATCATTTGTTAATGTTACCTAAAATTCTTACTTTTCGAAAAACTACTCATGTTCAAGCATTTCTTTCTTATACATGAAGATGAAGAAAAATATTTAACATATTCGTATCGAACACATAATCCAAAGTGTGCCACACCATTCAACATGATTAAAATAATTTTCTTATTAGCACGAGCACAGCAGAAAGCTTGTTAACTGTTGATTAACCATTGTATTGCAAGTAATGTTTCTTAAAACTAAAGAAAACAAAAATTACACGCTCTACATATTCCTTTCGCTAGAATGGGTTTGGTTCAACTTCTTCAACACTGAAAGTTTTCAGATAAGAATAAGCAAAAAGCAATGAGTAGATGAAAGTCAGAGACACACCATTTTCTCTGTTTTCTCGAACAGCCTTGAAGGAACAGCAAATCTAGCCGAGAAAGACCTGGCGAGGTCATCAGGATCAGCAGCAGACATCAAACCCTGATCAAAATTCTGGGCATATGTGTACGGATCGTAAGAGACACTCGATCGAGCACCTGATGAACAGTCGAAAATCTTCTTTTCTCTCGTCAACTTTCTCCATAGCATTCTCCAGTACCTAGGCAGCTTTGACCGGATCACCAACATATTGATCGAAAGCATCTGATTGTAGTGCCTTTTTGAGTAGGCTGGGCTACATCTCAGCCCTTGAGTGCCCGAGTTGCACCATTTCCCGAGTTCCATAGTTCAGAAAAAAAGCTAGAATTTGTTTGGAGGGGGGATATTGTTTAGGCAACGGCGTAAATTATAAAGGCTATGGGTCCATGCATTAAGGTATTATTATAAAGGAACATGCTTCCAAAGTCAAATCATATGATGCCCTAATAATGAGGGTTGATTTATATAAGGCGTGAATTATTAGAAAGTTGTATTAGAAAGGTAAGAGTGCGAGGTATGAAATTAAAATTATTAATAAAAAATATAAACACTTATATATATGATATATGAGAATTTATATTTTTAAGGGTGCAGCTATCCCAACATCACCTCTATGTATGTCCCTACACATGAGTTCATAATCCAAATTTAGCTTGTATTAAGTTGCATATTATATACGATCTTATTTAAAGTTATCGATTTGTCTGTTCATTTATTGTAATTTTTTATTATGATTTTAGTTATACGTATATATTAATTGTAATTTTATTTGTACATGTATTGATTAATTATGACCGTAGTCACATATATGTATTGTTTATAATTTCAACTTAAATTTGTATTTATATCATCTTTAAAAAATTAATAATTATATTACATTAAATTTTAACATTTTCATGTATGAATCTACCACGCTCAACGAACACCATTGAATATCACTAACGCTGAACATCGTTAAATACCATTAAATTGATTAATAGAGATTAAAGTCAACATATAATTATAAATTATTTAAAATAAATTTTCAATTAAATTATTTTCTACATATTATATTTTTATTTTTTTAAAATAATTGGATCAAATATTAACCTTAGTCAATTTAAAAATAAAACCCTAAACCCTAAATTTAAAACACAATGTTCAAAATTAGGGTTTATGGTTTATGGTTTTAGATTATATGTTTCAAGTTTAGGGTTTAAGGTTTTGAGTTTCAATTTTAGGGTTTGGGGTTTATGGTTTATGGTTTTAGATTTTGAGTTTATGATTTAGGATTTTGAGTTTTGAGTTTAAGGTTTAAGGTTTGGGGTTTAGGGTTTTTATTTTTTAAATTGACTAAGGTTGAGATTTGATCTAATTATTTAGAAAATTAAAAAATATAATATATATAGAAAATAATTTAATTGAAATTTTATTTTAAATAATTTATAATTATATGTTGAGTCCTTGAAATTTTTAATTTTTATTAATTAATTTAATGGTGTTCAACTATGTTCAGTTTTTTTTTGTGTATTCTCATATTTAGGGTTTTTTCATGTGGTGTGTTATGATGGCGTGTTAGGATTAATTAAAATTTCCAATATTTGTTTTTCTTACAATGATATATTCAAAATAAATGTTTATGGTTTTTATATGATCCAAGGAAAACGTTAGCTTAAAGAATGAAGTCAGCTTTTAGGTTAGAGATTGAAAGCCCAAACAACCTTTAAATTTATCGGGTTCTTTAATTGAACCTATTCGATTTATTGGGTTCCTCTACTTTCATTAATATTCACAGTGGCATTAACCATTATTATATGTATTTTATTTTCCGGGCGACTGAAAATTAGTTCGATTAATGTTAATGTTATTGCAATATTTAGAAGATTTTTATGTTTGAGTGTGCTTCGCAATTATCTCTAATTTAAAGGTTGAAATAACAAGTAGTTTAAACATTGTAATTCGTACATTTTAAAATATATATATATACCCTTTTCTAAAAGTACCATAAAAGTTCTTAATACTATATTTTAAAATATTTTTTAAATATAATTTATATTTATTTTATTGTTCATGTTTAAAATTCGTGACTTTCCATTCAATCAACATTGTCACTACCTTTACACCTTTGTACGATCCAATCCTTACTCTTTGAGGTGGGGCAAATTGGAAATTGGACATGTTTCGTTGCAATTTAACAATTCCATTATAAATTGTATCCGACAATGATATGGCAGAGCGTAGGGTGGTCCATTTTATAATTCATATAACATTACTTATATCTTATATACCGAGAAATTATTAGATGGACGATCAATATAACTTTTAAGTAATTATTAACTCTTTAGTTACATGTAAGAAAGATGTAAAGATTCACTTTAAAAAACATGGAAAATATTATTGGATAAGACTATAGATGACGTGATGAATCACACATCTAATAATTTTTTTCTTATATACCATATTCGTAAATAATTTCGTCAAATTATTGTATCTTTTCTATTTTGGTCACCAAATTATTTTTTTAGAAAAATCGTCACTAACGTTACGTTTTACTATCATTTTGATCACCGACCGTTAATATTTTAATAGTAATATTGATGTGATTTTTTATTTATTTTCACGTCATTTTTGTTAGAATATCGTTAATCCAAGAAATAATATAATCAATAAAATAAAAATATTCTATTGAAATATTGAACGAACAAGAAATAAAATTAGATACAACATATCTAAAATCAAATCGATTGGAAACGAGTTGAGGCCTGTAGCTACACAATTTTCTTAAGATAGATTTCCGACCGTTCCTTGGTGTTTGAGTTTTTTTTGGCCGTCTGTCTCACATGATACAACAACTAGATGATCAGCTACAGTAGCACAACTGTAGAGATCACGAACTATATCCTTGCCTTCTCCTATCACCAAAACTACTTTTGAAAATCATAGAGTAAAACACGAGAAATTCTCTGTGGTTTTTTAGTTGTGTAAAACCTAGAAGGTTTACACCTTTTTTTATAGGAGTTTCACGATGGTATTAGTGGAAACTTTTGACTTAATAGATCATTAATGAGCCTTTTAAAGAGCAGTTTCCAATAATACTGTCTTAATTAAAGGAAACTTTAATATTTATCATTTTAATTTCAAAACAGATTTTGACAAATATATGCTCTTATTTGAGAAAAATTATTTTAAATTTGGGTTAAAATATTAGCAAGCCCACAGAGGAGTAGACCAGTTCAGACATTTACGTTACCCACATCGTGCACGTCTGTACATTTATAAATCAAAAATTGGTTCTACATTTTCCTCAACAACGTTTGGATCAATTTCTCATTTAAAGCTCCAAAATTATCGAAATTTTCCAACAATTTTCTTTCTCCTTACCAGCACCCATGTGTCATTTTTAAGGATGTTACTGGGCGGGTTTTATGAAAATCTACTCCATTTCACACCCAGTTGTACACGAATGTGTATAAATTTTGCGAATAATAGGGCAGTGATGGAAACAAAAAAAAATCCCATGGCTCAATCTCGAAAAATCCCTTTCGCACCGTTCTCTGGTTTTTTGTCGTTTAGGTTCCATCACTATCATGTGTTTTTTTGTCTATTTCAAACAAAATTAAAAAAGTTGGTCTATATTTTTGTCAGTTTTTGCCTAAATGCGAATTTACTTTGCGTGAGTTGCAAGATATATTTTTATTCATAATCTTTGATAGGGTTATTTTACTAGATAATTTTCAAAAAGAAAATATTTATTTAATTTTACCATATTTAAGTTTCAAAAGCTTCCCCTCATTTTTCGACTTTCTTAAACTCCCACCATTTTTTGAATTTATTGAAGCTTCTACCTTTATTCTCTTTGGATTTTTTAGAACTTTCTTCTATTTTGAATTCCTAAAGTTCCCATTTTCAGGTTTCAAAAGTATACTTTTTTATCTCCATTTCTGTGTTTATGGTAATTATCTCCATTTTTTTTATTAAAGCTTCAATCTCTGGATTTTATAAAGTTTCTCAAGTACATTTTACTTCCATTTTTTTGAATTTTTGGGAGCTCTCCCGTTGGTGGTTTTCACAAACATATTTATTAACCATTTATGAGTTTCTTGAACCATCATCCATCTTTTAGTTTGTTAAAGCTTCCTCCATATTTAGTTTCCTTAAAGCCTACCTAAAATACTTTGCAATCACGTATTCACGTGTATAACTCACATCTCGCAGATTCGTATGTAGCCCAGATCCTATAGCTTCATCTGAAGTCCTGGTCTTACAGTCTCGCCCATCCTTGGATCACATTAACTACCAATAAAATAGTGCGACCAAAAACGTGGCCGCAATCTGTTAGAAATGTGATATGTGGTAAACAACGAAAGCGAAATCAACCTAAAATAAGACATGCACAAGAAACAAAATTTAACGTGATTTAGCCCCGTCTATCTCCACGGATGAGATAAACAAATAATCCATTATCAACGTAGAGAACACGAAGAGTATAAATACATGATATCTTAGGTCATCGCATTACCCGATATATATCTCAAAACCCGGTGTAACCAAAACACTCTCCCCAATGTTCCTACAATACTCATCTCTACAAAATATCATTTAAAGTAAACCCTAATTACCAAGTAATTTTCAACAACTAGAACTACAATAATATCTAACTTAATTAACGATTAATTTGAGTCAAAATATATCATCATGTTTGGGGCTGCTGACGAGATTGTAACCGTAGGATATCTGGATTACTTCACACTCATACAACAAGAAATGCTCTCAAGACATTCATTCGTCATATCACAAGAAAAATGCCTTCAAGGACACACTATTAAACAATGCCCTCAAGGCATACCACCATCTCACACAAGACAACAAGGTTTATCACTAGATAGCTCACTATTTTAGTTCAACCAAAGCTTTAGAAACTAACTTTACTTTGCTCGAGTACGTATTAATCAAATCTTAACTTACAAGTCATTTACCACATCAATTTCTTATCAACTCGTGATTATCAAATATTTGGTACATTATGAGACGTATTTAGTCATTCTCACTACTTAAGCTTTATTACCAAGTTGTCGCGAACATTTATAAAATCGAGTGTGAAAAATAGCCTGACAATTGATTCTTTTTGAAAATTAGGGTTTTTGTTCATTTTAATTCATTTAATCTTGAGATTAAAGTTTTTTTGTATTAAATCAGAATTCTCTTTTATTTATCCTTGAAAAAATCAATTTGGAGTCGCCACCGGTTACTTTGGTAGACCGGACACCATAAAAATAACCAGAGATTTTTTTCTTTTAAAATTAGGGTTCGAGAGTCGATTACGTGTGGGGAAGGATTAGCACCCCCACAAACGCTCGTTATCGGTACCTTATTAATTTCACGTGGCATTTTGGCATTTCGAACATTAATTTGAATTTAATTCAATCCTTAATTGCTAAATGAATTTTCATTCCGAATGGAAGTATCCCTTTGTAAGGAAATACATCCTTAAACGAATATGTGTTTTGAAACATCCAGTTACTTTAGGATACTTCAATTTATATTAAAAAATGTATCCCAACACAAAGGGTTTAATGCATGTTCATTTATTTTCTTGTCCATTTTAAGTCCAAAACCTAATTAGAGCTTCAATTGATTAAATTAATTAATCTATGAATACTATTAAATTTAGGGTTTATGTGATAACACCCAAATGATTGGGGACTATCCATATTAAGCCCTAAATTAATTATATTCTTAATCGTTAATGTCTCTAATTATTTATACCTAATTCCGGTTTAATTAAACTAACTATATGTAATTACCATTTTAATTTCAAATGAGATATTAAATATTCTACCAAAATGTTCCCTTGGCTAACATCTCATTACAATAAGACACTAGTCAATTTAGAACATTAAGGTTTCTATTTAATATTCATTTATTTTCTACAATTATCTTCCTATTTTAAACATTTAAAATTAATTAAAGAACCTAGATACTAAGGCTCTAATTAATTATACTAAGTGTCTAATGTTATCTAACAAATATACTATATGCTATTTAAAATCATGCAAGAATACAATATAATTAAACGAATATTTGTCGATTTAATTAAACCAATTAAATGAGATAACATGTAAAAATGGACTAAATTGAAATTTGTTGTAAACTGAAGAGCCAAATTACAATAATTAAGTGACCAAATTAAGAGAAATAAAAATAAAAGGGTTGCAGTATAAAGCCCATGGGAGTAGGGCGCGGGCCTCTACGGGGGTTCGCGAGCCCTGAAGCTCGACCTTTTGGTCTATAAAAGACCCCGCCAGACTCATTTCTTCCCTTTTTTTCCATGTTTTGGATTTCACCCTCTCTCTACTCTTTTCTCTCTCTCAAACTCTCCCGACCTAAACACTCTAAACCCAAAAAAACATGCCCCATTTCGATCAAAAACCCAAGTTCATCAATTTATCACCAGTTCATCCCATTTTCTTCGTTTTGATCCATGATAAACACTGAAACTCTTTATTTCTTTTTTTCAGATCAAACCCTCTAATTCTATCCAAACTTAATAACCGTTCTTCACTTTTCCTTCATTTGATTCAAAACAAACACTCAAATCTAACTTTTCCTTATTTCTAAACGATCAAAACCCTAAATTTCCTATAAACTCAAACCGAATTCTTTACCCATCCATACTTCGATCTTTCGCCGCCCTTCTAACCAAACTCCAGCCTGTTTGTCGACCGCCGGAGGCGACGCCGATCACCACCGGCCGCCGTCTCTGGTCATCTTCTGTAATCACTCCTTATCCCTGGCCACTGTCTGGTTCATCTTCGGCGACCAATCACCGCCGTAAGGCGATTTCTGGCCACCGTCCGTCGCTGTTCAAAACCCTAAAAAACTTTATTTCCCCCCGTTTTTCATCCTAAATCTATATCTAAGCTTGGATTCGATCGAATCCACCATTCTTCCACATCTTAGGTCTTAGATCTACCCAAAACCAGACACCCTTCCTTCATTTTCGACTCCACCGCTTCCTTAAACACTCTGGCCAACTCACTACCACTCTCCAATAGCAAGACAAGCTTTCAATCATTATGTTTTAACTTTCATTTTTAAGCTACTGTTTTTAGGTTTTTTTAACACCTAGATCTGATTTATTTATGTTTTTTTGCAGGGAATGAAAAGAAAAGGAGAAAATGTACCTTTTGGCGAGCTCGGACGGTGATGCGGTGGCTCCGATCATATTTTCGGCATCGAATTCAGCTCCCCGATGTCTCTCCAACTTTTGGTAAGACTCTCGAACTCTCTTCTCTCTCTCCTTTAATGATTGCAATAATTGTTTTTTAATTGCCTAATGATTGTTTCATTATTGTCTAATAATTGATTCTCTCTTTATTTATAGCAGGTGGGCATTGACGTCAGTATGGCCCTTTAATCCGAGTGAACCCTGAATAGACGAATAGGGACTCGCCACATGGCACTTTTGGCGGGCCAAACAAACACAGTTTGGGCCACTTTAATCAAATTTAGGCAGGAATTGCTTTGTATTGGGCTTAAAATTTGTAATTTGGGCTTTTTTAGATGTAAAGGAGGATTTAATGTATTGTTAGTGAATTTATACTATGTAATGGACTCTTTGTATATGAACATTTATCCTATAGACTAATTTTACTTTATTTATTTATATTCATTTATTGTTTTCTATTTACTTATTTATTTGGCTATACTTATAGTGAATTATATATATACATGGACAAAATTATGGTATTACACAAGTTATTATCAACCTATTAATCAAACATCACTTAATTCATTATCTATCGATGATTATTAAGCATTAATACATTATGGGAGTGAAATAATCATTCTCGCCAAATAAGCCTCAAAGTCACATTATTACTCCATTATGATCATCATCGTAGTAAATTTGTATATTAATCAAGGATTTTAATTATGTTATTAGCCATTAATCGATTAAGCATTGCATCTAAGTTCATTTGGGGCATTTCTCAACATTTAACAACAATTTTTACCCTCAAAGTTAAGGGTGTCGAAACCGCTTTCAATGGTTTCGAAACTTTTACCCTAGAAACCCAAATTTTTCTTCAATCCATAACTATAGTTTTACCACCAAAATTACTCTAACATGTCTCAAGTCATCCTCTATAAGGCTCTAATGATTACCAAAGGATATTAAGCCACATTAGAACATTCAAAGATCATTTATAACCATTTCAACTTCAATTTCACTAGTTTGATCACCATTCATGCTTAGCACATAAACACCCAACAACACTATAAAATCAAACAAGACATCATATAATGACTCAAATTTTGGGCTTTGCAAAATTAGGCCCCGGACCCAATTTATTTGGGCTTTTACGATGGGAGCCCAGTTAAGAATTTTGGATATGGACTATGGGGCAAAGGAAAAGAAGAGAAATGTGAGATTTTAATAAATTATTTTATCCAAAGTGAAGGAGAAGGGTTTTTGAAATTTAAAATGGATGTGGGTGGTGAAAAAAAGATAAGGTTGGATGAGATATTTTGGGAGAGGGAGAAAAAAATATATGAGAGAAAATAAGGGGGAGGCTTTAAGTCTAGATTCACCATCGCCGGAGCTATCATGGCTCTCACCATCACTGCCATCAGGTCCGGCTCTTCGAGAGGAGTCCAGCCATGGTTATCTCATCGCGGTAGCTGCTGCTGTTCGCTGGGGTAAAAGAAAAGAAGAAACAGAGTAGCTTGGAACCCTGTGCTCCACCGTCCTCCTGCAGAAATCGACGCCACCACGTGACTCACCAGCAGGAGAAGAGCGAACCTAGAGCTCACCGCCATCGTTCGGTCGTCGTCGGAGGGATCACGCGCCCTTACGCGCCACCAGTGAGGGTGGGCGTGCACCAGGCCAAGCGGGTGCATACAGATCTTGTGCACCACTCCACACCGAATCCCAGGACCAGTTTCATGTGGATCTAGCCATCACGTCATGCGGGTGTATGGCTATTATGGTGCGCTATGTCACACCAGATCGCCCAGGGCAGTTTACCGAAATTGTCTTTTTTTAGGGGACCCTACTTGGGGGTTTCTCGATGTTCCAGATCAAATGGCACAGTTCGTTTCACCAAATTCAAACCTGGTAAGCTTTTTTACGTATTTGACCCTTCGAATTCTTTAAAGTATGTGGTTAAGAGATACTTATGATATTATTTGGTATACGAGGATTATTCGGATTAGATATCGGGTCAAGTGGAATATTCGGGAAGCTTGGATAAGGATTTTAGCGATAATGGCTTAAGGTTAGTACACCTCAAACTCTGAAATGCTTCATGAGCATCATAAGTGTAATTGTCTTGCTTGTTAGTGGTTGCAGAATAAGTTGATGATAGATAAGCATGTGTTGAGACCGATATTACGAGACTTGGTAAATATTGAGACACATGATAAATTGAGAATATTCGAGACTGTTATGAGCTTTTGAGACCGTGTAGTGTCATTTGACTATTCATATAATTGTTTGATTGATTGAATTACATATTGTGATGCTTGAGATGTGACTATGCTTGTTCGATGGAAATTACACTTAATGGACTGATAACTGGTGAGATTCGAATAAATGATTATGAAGCCGGTAATTTATACTAATCGAATGGATGCGTTAGTAAACAAACCCTAATGACTTTTATAAGCTTTAGGGATCGAATAAAGTGTGGTAATATCATAATTCGAGGAAATGGTACGAACCCGTGAATAGAGTATCGGTTCGAGCTTTAACCGTACCGATAATTGAGGAAATCTAAGATTTCCAGTAAGTTATATTTGTATTGGTATGCGTATGAGCACTGATACCCACTAAACGGAATAATCTACAATGCTGATAAAGATGGGAATTGACGCGGGATGTAAATGAGATAATATGGCTTAATAAGACAATTAACGAGAATGATTAATGTACACTTCTATAATTTATTAATAAGTTGGTAAGCTTAATTGGATAGTTTGATGGTAATAGCAACCGTAGAGATCCTTGGTGGTTCGTGTGATGTTGTGTGCTGTGTGGTAGACGTATCCTTGCTATGTGCTGATATGGACACCTAGATGATTGAATCATCTTGATTGATGGGTTTCAGATACCCACTATGAGAAAGAGTGTTGCAACACCATGGTTGGAGATTTTCGAATGTATGAACCTGAGGTTTAGTAGGACCGGGACTCATTTGAAGATGCTTGATAAGAGATTCTGAGCATAGGTGTATGTATTCCGACGCTTAGTGGTACCGAGCCTTACCCCAAATAGTGTATGTATCCCAATGCTTAGGAGAATTGGGCTTCGTTTAGAGTGTATGATCATGAGGCTTAGTGGGACTGGGTCTCACTCCTATATTGTGATATAATGCTTATATGCTACGAGAAGCTTATGCTTTCTTGTTATGTTATATGATTTGGCGGGTAGAGGTAGTGCCATATCTATATGATGTTATGATGTCATGTTGTAAGTATGGTTGAGCCTTGAGTGCCATGTATGATGATTGCCTTGTTGAGAGCATGTGTTTAGGCGACTAGTGGTAGCACAATGTGTTTATTTATCTATCATTATTGCTCGTACTAGCTTGCATGCTTATGTTTATGATTAGCATGAAGTATAGTAAAGTATACGTGTACCACTGAGCTTTGTAAGCTCAGCGCTCAAAATCGTTGTTTCCATGCGTTGGTTGATCGTTGGATTGTGAGATCGGAGCACTATCAGTATGGGGTTCCAACATGTGGTGATATTCGGAGTACAGTACTTGTGTTTAGTGGGCTATGTATTCATAGGACCTTATGTGGTCGAGTTTGTATTTCTTATTTTTCAAGATTGTATTAATCAAGTCAAGTATTTAAATGATTTAAATTAAATTTGAGCTCTTTTGTACCATTTTGATTATTTAACTATATTTTTATTTGTGGACTTAAATGTTTTGGAAATAACTTGTTTGGGCTAAACCCAGTTTGAGAATTTTATGGTTTTTGGGTTGGGCTTGAGGCCCAATTATAACATCCGAGTCGAGGATATTACACATCATCTTCATGATAGGTAAGAAGTATTTTTAAAGTTAGAAATGTACTTTAACAATAATCCCGAAACTAAGCTTTCAAACAAACTTTCTCAAGCTTTCTTCTTGCCTTAAGCTTGGGAAGACTCTCCAAACTCTTCCACTTATCAAGCAAACAAAAAAAGATCAATTCAAAGCTTGATCTAAAAATTAGGAAAGGCTTAGCTACGAATTTGAATCATGGAAAATGAATGGAAACTCCCAAAATTCCAAACCCTTCAAAAACCCATCGATGATTGCCTTACATTTCTAACATAATACTAGACTTTTCTAAAGCCCCTGAAATGGTTATTACAATCTTGAATCCTGGATGAAGCAATTAAAGTGGAAAGTTGAGATTTTTAACGTTTAAGAGCCATGGTTGAAAGAAGAGGAAAATAACGTGTAGGAAAATATGAAAGAGATGAAGGGGAAGAGTGATCAAATGTTGTCTCCCCTTGCCAACTTGAGTACAAAGAAATCAAATGGGAAAGCCATAATTTCTCTTTAAAATTTAGTAATATGATACCTAAAACCCTCATTTATTCCCTTGTCACATAAAATGGTCATTTTCCATCGTAACCAAGCCGAATCTCAAATAGCAAGGCCTAAACTTGGCTCAAAGCGTTCAACTAATTACTCCAACGTGTCAAGTCGTAACTCAGGTCAACACTCAATCGTTGACTCAAAAATTTGGATCGTTATAAAATAATTAAAAGTTAATTAGACTATTAAAGAAAATCATGAAGTAGAATGTTAGGTGTCCATTTCTAATAATTTGATCCTTTTTTTTAATTTTTTAATTTGTTAATTTAGAAAACCCAATGAAAGAGGATTCCTACCCGCAGACATAAACAAAAAAAAAGGAAGGAAACATATACCTTCTCCTTCCTTGTATCAACATAGGTCGTAAATGAACCAAATATTTAATGAATTGTTCGTGAACTGTTTGACGAGAAATTTGTTTATTTATTAAATGAGCGAACATGAATAAGATTTTTCATTCGTTTAATTAAATGAACGAACACAAACAAAAGACTTGTTCGTTCATTTACGTTCTTTCGTAATCCGTTTGTTTATGTTCGATTAAATTTATTCACATATGTTCATTTATATTTATTATTTTCATAACAAAAGTATTATATTTTTAAAAAAATTTATTCACATATGATCGTTCGTTTATGTTCGTTTAAATTTATTCACATATGTCTTTTTATGTTCGCTCGTTTGTGTTCGTTTACGTTTGTTTATCATTTTAACAAACGGACATGAACAAACACGAACAAGCTACATTCCTTAACAAACAAACATGAACAAGAAATTAGGTTCATTTAGTTGTTCGTGTTCGTTCATTTATTCAATTAAAAATAAACAAATGAACATGAACATACACTCGTTCGTGTTCGTTCGGTTCGTTTAGCCTAATCAACCATCATTGTTTAGAGAAAAGTTTAAGGATTATATTTTGATATACAAACTGTGTAAAAAAAGTTTACACAACATTTCTATAAAATTTCAAACCCTAGCACCCTAAAACCTAAACCCTAAACTCTAAACTATAACCATAAACCTTAAATTTTACACCCTACACACTAAACCCCTAAACCCTAAATCCTAACCTAAAACCCTAGATTCTATAATTGAAAGGCTTGTATAAACTTTAAAGTTTTTTCCAAAGTTTAAACCCTACACTCTCTCTAAAATTCATGCAAATCTAGATATTGAAAATAAAATTCAACTACACATTTCCGACTACAAGATTTAACACCTTCTACACGTTCATCCCCTTCTTTGTCCATCACAATTTCATTTGTCTCTCCTTCAACCTTCATGACACCATTCAAAATTTAATACCTCTATATTTTCAGTTATTAAAAGAAAAAAATCACGATAAAGAAGAAGGCTTGTATAATCTGTCGAGAAATATGCATGCGCATAAATTGAAACAAGAAGCATCATAATATACAAAATCATTATCATATTAAAAGTATTGGACTAAATATAAAAATTAGAAACAAGTATAGGTTGATTTTGGATTAAATAATTTTTTTAAAGATTAAACTGAACAAAAATATTATTATATTAAAAATATTAGACTAAATTGTAAAAATTATAGAGATTTAAAGGTCAATTTTAGATAAAATAAAAAATTTAAGAATCAAACTGTAAACAAATTAAACATGACAGACTTAATATGCAATTTACCTTTTTTATTAAAGCAACTTACTTTTGATAAAAGAATTTTGACATATGAAACGTTCTGATTGGTTTAAAAAATTAACGGAAAATAAGTGAGACACAAAAATAATGTTGAAAGTATTTTTCTTCAAAAATAATGTTTGAAAGTTGAGAGAACCAAACGTCTAAAAAAATTGAAAGACAAATAGATACAAATGCTATAATTTACCTACATACATAAAGACATAGAAAAAGTTACAGAAAATTTTTTGTTCTATAGGTCAGCTGAGCACGTACGTACATCATGTTCCGGGGGCTTAGTTTCTAATGTGGGCCTCACGCACCCAAAAAAGGACAGTTGCAGCTGCAGTCTTAAAAAATATATAAAAAATCCCCCTTCTTATTACATAACCAATTCAAATTTCAAAAGTTCAAAAAATGAAGGAACAAAACACGATAAAACAAAGAAAGCTGCCATTGTTTCTCTTGAAACCGGAGCTATCTGTTCCAACAAATCTCCCCCTACACTCCAAATTTTCAAATCTTCCAACTTTCCAGTGTTTTTTACTCGTCTTGTTTAGCTTCATATCAGCTGAAAAGCCACAGATTAAGCATTTTTCTGGGAATGTAGTAGAATTTCTGTTTTCTCAAACTGTCTTGAAAAATCCTTCTTTTTCATTCATTCTCAAGTCTTACAATGAGAGAAGAAAACCCATTTGAAAACAGAGCCAAAGCATCGAAATTTGGTGATCAAAATCAACCACCGAAATCTCTGCACCAAAAAACCATTACCAATCAATCCAAGCCCAAGTCTTCATGGGGTTCAAACATTGTGAAGGGGTTTACAGACAAGAAAACTAAGGTTCAAACCATCACTGTCCAAACCAAGAAACCTCCTTTGTCGAATTCTGAGGTCCCAAACACTAACCAAAACAACCCAGCTCTGCATTCCCATTCTAGAGTTAAAAGGTCTCTCATTACTGATTTGTCTTGCTCTGTTAATCCAACCCAAGTCCACCCTCAAGTCCACCAAACTCACCGGAGACAGCCCTCGGGTTCTCGCGATTTGTTCATCGAATTAGACCATGTTAGGACCCTTCTTCAGGAGTCTAAAGATAGGGAGTTTAAGCTGCAAGCTGAGGTTACCGAGTGGAAGACGAATGCTAAAGTTTTGGATCTGGAAAGGCAGCTTGAAACAAGGAACATTGAAGTGGATAATCTTTCACACAGAGTTGGGTTGTTGGAGTCTGAAAAGACCAGCTTATGTGATCAACTGGCAACTCTGACTTCCATTTTGGAAAGGAATGAGGAAAATTTGGAAATTTCGAAGGAGCCACAATCGAATAGGGATCTTGAAATGGAAGTGGTGGAGTTGAGGAGGTTGAACAAGGAGTTGCAGATGCAAAAGAGGAATTTTGCCTGCAAGATTTCTTCTTTGGAATCCCAGTTAGCTTCTCTTGCCAAAGCTAATGAGGTAGTTTCATTAACCTTTCTTTTTGAGGAAAGTTTCCTTAACTTTTGCATTAACCAACTGATTTTGCTAATTCTTGCTGTTCTTCATGTCTTGGTTTACTTTTATCAGAGTGATGTTGTTGCAAAAGTTAAAGCCGAGGCATCGATGTTAAGACACACCAATGAAAACCTGAGTAAACAAGTGGAGGGTCTACAGATGAGCCGCTTGAACGAAGTCGAGGAGCTTGCATACTTGAGGTGGGTTAATTCGTGTTTACGAGACGAACTACGGAATTCATGCACAACATTGAATTCTGACAAGGCATTAAGTCCAGTTCAAAGCAAGGCTGATAATGTTGGCTCACCGAATTCGGCAAACAGTAAGAGCTCAGAACATAGTAGTGCAAGTGTAAAGAGATTGAATTTTATTAAAAAGATGAAGAAATGGTCTATTACTAGCCAGGAATTTTCGAGCGCAGAGTATGCAGCTAATGTTGTGGACAAGGAGTGGGTGCCTATAGAGGAGCAGAGAAGTCCCGGAAGAAGACATTCTATAAGTGGATCAAAATGTTACATACAAGAGTTAGTACCAAATAAGAGAAGGCAATCCGATGGCTTTATGTGTACCAAAGAAATGGAGAAGGAGGCTGAACCAGTAAGTTCTCAAAAGCCTGCGGCAGCTGCTCCTTTGGCTTCCTTAGATTTCGAGAAAAGGGCTTTGAGAATTCCTAATCCTCCTCCTAGGCCTTCCTGTTCAATTCCTAGTGGACCTAAGGAGGAAAGCTGTACACAAATTCCACCACCGCCCCCACCTCCCCCTCTCAAGTTTTCAGTCAGAAGTAGCACCGGTGTCGTGAAGCGTGCTCCACAAGTAGTCGAGTTTTATCATTCACTCATGAAAAGGGATTCTAGAAAGGATTCCACAAATGGAGGAATATGTGATGTGCCTGATGTTGCAAATGTTCGTAGCAGCATGATTGGCGAAATCGAGAATAGATCATCACATTTGCTGGCTGTAAGTGCTTGCCCAGTCCACTGAAATTAAGTTTGGATTTTGTTTATATAAATGATTTCGTTTTCAGCTCCGAAGTTGAAGTTTTTATTTGTTTTCTGCCTACTAGGAAAATATAGGGATCAAAGTCTTTTAAGTTTATGTTTTAGGTACTCAACATTTGTATGATCATCGTATTATAAAATATCAAACTTGGTTCTAACCATTGTTGGTTCATTCTTCATGCAGATAAAGGCGGATGTTGAAACTCAAGGAGAATTTGTGAATTCGTTGATAACAGAAGTAAATAATGCTGTTTATCAGAAAATCGAAGATGTTGTAGCATTTGTGAAGTGGCTTGATGATGAACTTTGCTATCTAGTAAGTTGCTAATTGTTAAAGTTTTAGTGACCAACTGTCGGGTAGGGTACATGCGAACTATGTTACTAGTATTCGTCATTTTTGTTAAGAATTATGTCTAACACCTATACTCGATACATAAATGAATGATGAAAATCGTCATACTGGGACACATATGACACACTCGAGTTCGAGTAATATAGATGCATAGAGGATATGCTTTTGCTAGTTTGCCGAGTGTTTCTAATGAGTAACGATTCTATATTGGTCTTCATTGAAATGATGGAAAGATATCTCTATGTATTAAAATTAACTGGAATGCATGCAGTGTTCTAATTCTTCCTTGGTTTTCATAAAATATAAAAAATCTTTTGAAGGTTGATGAAAGGGCAGTTTTGAAGCACTTTGCTTGGCCTGAGAAAAAAGCTGACACATTACGCGAAGCAGCATTTGGATACCGAGATCTCAAGAAATTGGAGTCTGAGGTATTATACTACAAGGATGATTCCAGAGTGCCTTGTGATATTGCCTTAAAGAAAATGGTTGCCTTGTCTGAGAAGTAAGAATGCTGAACACTTTGGCCATTTTTTTCTTGTGAAAGAACCATATTATTCAAGTTGAAAATCATTGAAAATTTCTTCTGAACTAAATTCCAGGATGGAATGTACTGTTTATAGCCTCCTACGTACAAGAGAGTCGCTGATGCACAACTGCAGGGAATTCCAAATTCCCACAGACTGGATGCTTGACAATGGGATTATAAGCAAGGTACTTGGAGACGAGTTATAATTTATTTAATCGAAAAATAACCGAACTGTATATGCCTTAATATGCACACCTCTCATATGCTTGTATATATAAGCATCATCTTAAGTGATGCCCCAATAGTATAGGATAGAAGGCTTAATGAGTGTTCACTGCAGATTAAGCTTGGATCGGTGAAACTGGCGAAGAGTTACATGAAAAGGGTAGCCATGGAACTGCAGTCGAAAGCAATGCTGGAAAAGGATCCTTCGATGGACTATATGCTCCTCCAAGGAGTCAGATTTGCTTTCAGAATACATCAGGTTTGTTCTAGAATTGGTAAATAATGTTGTAGGGTAGGTATATGAATGGATGGGTTCAAAAGGCACAGAGTGACCCTTGTGGTGGTTGTATGGGTGCAGTTTGCAGGAGGATTCGACTCCGAAACAATGCATGCATTTGAGGAACTCCGAAACCTTGCCAACCTCCTTAACAAGAAATAGTTGTAAAGGCCAAAGGGAGATTTTTGCTTTGTTTTCCTTGTGTGTTGGGGGCATAGGGTTGTAGTTGGTGAAACATGTGTGGTTTGCTTACCATCTCGGTGAGGATTTTTCTTATAAATTAAAAGTGGGGTTAGAGAAAGTGTTTTGATTTTCAATGTTTATGGCAAAGCAGCAGCAGCAGCATGGTTTGTGGCTTTGTGCATTTAGGAGGTAAAAAAAAGTACAATTGGAGAGTTGTTGCTGTTGTTCCAAGGTGAAATGTGAGGCTATGCTTCATCTGAATAATTCCCCATCACTTGTTTTGGATAGCAGTAGCTCTGAATTTCAAAGAAAGGATTCTTTGAATGAAAGAATCAATATTCTTCACTATTATGATTTATGATCATGTGTAAAGAAATTAAAGTTCACTTAAAGGGGATTATCTCCTACCTAATTCACAATATTTTTACATTCTGTTAACATTTTCAAGCTGTTTTGTTTGCCTAATTACAACACTCCCTCCTGCTACTGTTGTGTAAACTTATGCTGCATTCCAATCAAGGCAATCGATATCTTGGATTATGGCATCAGCTTAACTCCTTTTTTTTTTGTCTGTGCATGATACGTTTTAGTTCTAGTTATTCAATCAATACAGGGTTGAATATAAAGCACATGCGACTCTGTGCTATTTATTTATGGGTTTGAGTTTTAATTTTAGGATATTAAGGATTTTATTTAGGGTTTGAGTTTAAGTTTAGAGTTTAGAATTTAAGGTTGTGATTAGGATGTAGGGTTAGAATTTAGTATTTAGAGGTTAAAACATTAAATGCCTAATATAATACTCTAAAACCTAAACCTTAACCTTAACTTTTAAACTCTAAATTCTAACAACAACCTTTAAATACTAAATCTCTAAACTTAAACCCATAGATCTTGTAAAACCTATATTTGATTTTGATATAACTTAAAAAAATATTTTTGGACTTAAACAAATTTGCAAAAATATTTCAAAAGTCCATCAACTTGAAAAATATATTTGAAATATTTTTAAAGGGTTTTCACATGTTTAAATGCTTTCAAAATAGCCAAAGTGTCAAAAATATGGTATGAGTATCGATACCCTTTCCTAGGTATTGATACCCAGGCAACCGTACCGATATCGATACCATGTCAGCCGTACCGATACTCGTTTTACCCGTATCGATACGCCCCTTTTGTTTTCCCAAAACTCTATTTTTCAGTAGCCAAAATAAATATTGATATGTCTTAGCCCGTACCGATACGAAAGGGTCAGTACCGATACGCATGTATCGTGTACCGATACTAGTGTAAAATTGTCCAACGACTCTTTCTATTTTAAGTCAGGTACCGATACCCGAAGCCTGAGTACCGATACGCCCTACACCAGATTGCATTTAATGCTGAAAATAAAGTTTTCAACGGCTCTAAACAATCTTCAATGGCTAGTAACGGTCTTGAAGCCATTAGAGGGTTTAAAAAACCCCTCCAAGCATCCATGGAAAAACAAAAAACCAACTACCAACATTCAATCTTAGAGAGAAATTGTTTTAGAGCTCAAAATTGTCATATTCATTGTAAAAAAACACTAGTGAGCCAAATTGTCACATTTGCTAAGTGTTTAGGATTTGGGTAAACTTCACCAGAGGTCCCTTTTATTTGGGCCATATTCTTTTGGTCACCCATTTTGAAAAAAATGTTATTTTTTCCGCTTATATTTTCTATTTGTTTTATTTTGATCACTGTGTCGTTAACACTCATTAGTTTGATGACGTGGTACATTAGTTAAAAGAGTTAATATCTAATTTAACCCATGAACATTAAAGAAAATATTAATTTATCCACTAAATTCCCTCAACCTCACTTTATTTCATGTCGTGCTTCGGCCACCTTCTTTGGTGGGTGATGGCTCCGACAACCTCTATCCCTTCTCCTTCTTTCCATCACCTTTCTTCCTCTTTTGCCCTTTATCAAAAGCTGAAACAAACTCTATATTTTCCCGTGTCAAAGTTTCACTTTTTTTCTTTCAACAATTCCCTTAGTCAGCTTGTTCACACCCAATGCAAAATTTAGGGGCAGTGAATACCATTACATTTGTGGATAACAACAGGAGATTTGTTACTTCAAGTGATGACAAGTGACTTCGAGTATGGGAATTTGGAATTCCTGTTGCTATAAAGTATATATATTAGTGAGCCTCACATGCACTCTGTGCCATCTATTTCGCTTCATCCCAACACTAATTGGGAAAGATTTCAGCTGAACAAAAAGAAAAGGTTTGCTGGGCACATTGTGGCTGGCTATGCTTGCCAAGTCAACTTTTCATCAGATGGACGGTTCGTTATTTCAGGAGATGGAGAGGGTAAGTGCTGGTTTTGGCATTGGACGAGCTGCTAAGAATTTAGAACTCTCAAGTGCCTTGAGGGTGTGAGTGGCATCCTTTGGAGCAAAGTGAAGTTGCAACTTGTGGCTGGGATGGCTTGATCAAGTACTGGTGAGTAACCTTTTATATGATGACTGTTTTAATTGGATAATTTTATTGCTTCAATTTTTATATATTTATATTTTGCTACTGGCTCCCTCCTCCTATTTTAGTTGGTAGTATGATGATTCTTTATACATCATTAATTGGTTAGAAAATTTTGCTCTGCTGCAGAATCCTTTTATCAAGAGGATTATAAACATTTAAACTTCCGTGCTCATCTACACGCCCTATCAGGAGCATATCACCTCTAATTGTTTTAGTGCAATCAATCAATTTACTGTACTGAATTGTGTACGATTTTAGTAAAAATAATTGCAGTGGAAATGCCTCCAACATTATAAGCCACGTAGTTCTTAGTTCCACTAATATATTTACATAATACATTCCTACAATATTGCTTACTGCAAGCAACTCTTTGATAGTAAGCAGACATTGGCATCTTGCATCAGGTTTTTATTAGATAGCAATGAAGTTGAGCCTGTCATAATCTGTATTTTTGTTGGATACACTATCCTTGTAAAGGGGTAGAAAGAAGTTGACTAAGGGAATTGTTGAAAGGGCAAACTACACCGTTGACCACCGATACTTATTTTGACTACCGAACTAAACAACTCGTCAATAAGACCATCAAACTTATTAAAGTGACATATTTTGACCACCGCCGTTAAAAATCTAACAGATAGGTGACAGTTAACGAAAATTTGTAAAATTACATATTTAGTACCTGTTATTTACCTATTATATTAATTTAGTCCTAATTTTTAATTTAATTAAATAAAATTGCAGATGAATGAAACAACTTTGGGGAGAATTGAACTTGAGAAAGGGTGATATACACACACTTTTACCACTACACCAACCTACTCTTAGTGATATAAAATGCACCATTTTATATACATATCTTATAATGCAGTAAAGGTTAGAAAAAAAAAGTAAAAATGGTTGAAAGGTGACTCAAACTTAAATCACCTAGAATGTGTAAAATCACAAAAACCACCAAATTAAATCAAGTAATTAATTAAAATGAAAACATTTTAAATAGGTTTAAAGTAGTTATTAAAGCAAGATTTAAAATGAAAATAGATGTATTATTTTTATTTTACAATTAAATCGAATATTTAAAGTAGTTATTAAATATTCGATTCAATTTAAATATAAAAATATTAAATATTCGATTTAAAACAAAAAACAATTTAAAATATTCAAATATTTTTTCATAGTTAAATTAAATTGAATAATTTTTAAAATATTAAATATTCGATTTAAAAGAAAAGAAATTTGATTTAAAATATTTGAATATTTTAAATCAAATATTTATTAAAATATTAAATATTTGATTTAAAAGAAAAGAAATTTGATTTAAAATATTCGAATATTTTAAATCGATTTTTTTCTTTTCAATCGAATATTTTTTAAATCAAATATTTAATATTTTCATATTTAAATTACATCGAATATTTAATAACTACTTTAAATATCCGATTTAATTTAAAAATAAAAAATAATAAATCTATTTTCATTTTAAATCATGCTTTAATAACTACTTTAAATATATTTAAAATGTTTTCATTTTTAATTAATTACTTGATTTGATTTGGTGGTTTGTGTGATTTTACACATCCCAAGTGATTTAGGTTTGAGTCACCTCTTAACAATTTTTACTTTTTTTCCTAACCTTTATTGCATTATAAGATATGTATATAAAAGGGTGCATTTTATATTATTAAGAGCAGGTTGGTGTAGTGGTAAAGATCTGTGAATGTCACTTTTTGGTCCTAGGTTCGATTCTCCCCAAGGTTGTTCCATCTATCTTTAATTTTCCTTTAACCAAGTGGTGACACATGTCGTCATCTAATTGGTTGATTAATTTTATTTAATTAAATTAAAATTTGGACCAAATGTGTAATTTTACAAATTTGATATTAACTGCCATGTCACTCATCTGTTAGTTTTTTAATGGCGGTGGTTAAAATAGGTCAATTTAATAAGTTTGGTGGTCGGATTGACGAGTTGCCTAGTTTGGCGGTCAAAATAGGTATCCCCATATAGTTTGGTGGTCAACGATGTAGTTTACCCTTGTTGAAATAAAGAAAGTTTCAAAATTTGACACATGACAAACATGAAGTTTGTTTTAGCTTTTTGATAGAAGGCAAAGGAGGGGGAAAGGGGTGAAACGAAATAGAGGAATTAAAGGTGGTCGGGGCCATCACCCATCGAAGAATGTAGTCGAAGCCGTGACATTGTGAGATAAAAGTGAGGTTTAGAGAGTTTAGGGGTTAAATTAATATTTTGTTTAAAGCTCAGAGGTCAAATTAAAAATTAACCATTTTTACTAATGAGACACGTCATCACACTAACGTCTGTTAACAGCATAGTGACCAAAATAAAACAGATCGAAAACGTAAGTGGCAAGAATAATTTTTTTTCAAAATGGGTGACCAAAATAGAACACAACCCAAACAAAAGGGACCTCCGCTGAAGTTTACGACCTTGAGATCGGAAATTGGAGGAATGAAGGATGAACAATGCACAAAGTTGCTAGCAAAGCTTGAGCCTTGATGTTTTGATGAAAAACCCTCAAAGAATTTTAAGTTTGGTGTGATAAAACAATGAGATTAGAGGGGGTTTTATAGGGGTTTTCGGTTAGGGTTTTGAGAGAAAAGGAGATTTGAATTTAATTAAAGTAGATATGCTCTTAAAGGCCCGATTTAAAGAATCTACGTATAGCGTATCGATACGCTGACTAGGCGTATCGATCCACCGTATCAGTACAGTTTTCAAACCGTATTGATAAGCATGATCGTATCGATACAGTGCTGACTGTATCATTGCCCATTTAAGACACCGCATCGATACGATTATTGTTGTATTGATACCCTTTGCCCGAAAAATACATTTTTGGACAAGAATAAGTCCAAAAATTCAACTTTGGACGAGCCTAAATGCATGTGAATGATATATGAGCAAGATATATGGACTAAAACAGATGCATACTCCCCCTAACTAAAGGCATAGATGCATCAAGAGGCAAAAATTACATAAACATGGCAATCAAATCAATTCAAGCAAATTTTTGGTCTTTTGGGACACTAAAGGGTCAATGAAGGCTTGTTAAACCTAACTCTCTTATAAGGGTCCAAAAACGTTCTTTATCTAATGGTTTGGTAAATATATCCCCTAATTGGTTCAAGGTATCGACATACTCTAGAACTACATCATTTTTCAAGACATGATCTCTAATGAAATGATGTCTTATTTCTATGTGCTTGGTTCTAGAGTGTTGGATGGGATTCTTAGTGAGACAAATAGCACTAGTATTGTCACACTTAAGGCGTATGGTATCTACTTCAACACCATAGTCTAAGAGTTGTTGCTTCATCCACAGGACTTGAGCACAACTCCCTAAGGATATGTACTCCGCTTTGGTGGTAGATAAGGCTACACTATTTTGTTTCTTAGAGAACCAAGATACGAGCATACTACCTAGGAATTGGCATGTTCCAAAGGTACTTTCCTATCTATCTTACATCCCCCATAATCCACATCCGAATAAGCATGAAGGTTGAAGGATGGGTCTCTAAGATACCAAAGACCTAAACTAGGTGTATCTCTAAGGTATCTAAAGATTCTCTTAATGGCTACTAGCTGCGATTCTCTAGGACTAGCTTAAAACCTAACACACAAGCAAACACTAAACATGGTATCGGGTTTACTTACGATAAGATAAAGCAAAGAGCCAATCATTGAACGATAAAGCTTAGAATCGACACACTTACCTCCTTCATCTTTGTCAAGCTTAATAGATGAGCTCATTGGAGTGGCTTGAGGCTTTACGTTCTCCAAGCTGAACTTCTTGAACATATCCTTGATGTACTTGGCTTGATTGATGAAGATGTCATCCTTCCTTTGCTTGATTTGGAGCCTCAAGAAAAATGAGAGCTCCCCCATCATGCTCATCTCAAACTCACCTTGCATTAGCTTAGAAAATTCTTGGCAATAAAACTCATTAGTAGAACCAAAGATAATATCATCAACGTAAATTTGAACTACTAAGATGTCATTTCTATATCTTTTAATGAAAAGTGTAGTATCCACCTTGCCTTTTTCAAAACATTTTTCAATTAAAAAGTTTGAAAGCCTTTCATACCAAGATCTAGGAAATTGTTTTAAACCATATAAGGCTTTAGTTAATTTAAAAACATGGTTTGGAAAATTTGGATCTTCAAAACCCGATTGTTGTTCAACATACACTTCTTCATTAATAAAACCATTTAAAAATACACTTTTAATATCCATTTGAAAAAGCTTGAAATCATGAAAGCATACAAATGCAAGAAGCATCCTAATAGCTTCCATCCTAGCTACGGGTGCATAAGTTTCATCGAAATCTATTCCCTCTTCTTGAGTGTAACCTTGAGCAACAAGTCTAACCTTGTTTCTTACTATGTTACCACTCTCATCTAGTTTGTTTCTAAAGACCCATTTAGTTCCTATAGTTGATTGATTACTAGGCCTTTCAACTAAAGTCCAAACTTTACTCCTCTCAAATTGATTTAATTCTTGCATAGCCAATATCCAAAAATCATCTTCTAATGCTTCTTTAATATTTTTAGGCTTGATGCGTGAAATGAATGCTACATGGTTTATTAATCTAAGAGAGGATCGATTGGTTACCCCCTTGGATGGATCACCCAAGATTTCACCACCTTTGACATAGTTGAGTTCCATTGGGTAGCTCACTTCCTTTTCCTCAATGGTCTCATGTCCTTTAGAGCTTCAATGGGAGGATCTTGCCATTCTTTCTTGGTTGGAACCTCTTCCATCCATGATGATTGTCCATCATCAATGGCTTCAATGATCCCTACATCATCGTCATCACAATAATTCTTCCTCGGAATGAGGTTATCATCGAAAACCACATGTATTAACTCTTCTACAACTAAGGTTCTTTTGTTAAAGACTCGATAGGCTTTTCAATTTAAAGAATAACCAAGAAAAATTGCTTCATCACTTTTTGCATCAAATTTACCTAAGTTATCTTTTCCATTGTTTAAAACAAAACACTTACATCCAAAAGGATGAAAATATCTAACGTTAGGCTTCTTTGATTTTAAAATCTCATAAGGAGTTTTCTTTAAAATAGGTCTAATCATTACTTGATTTATAATATAACATGTCGTGTTTGTGGCTTCTGCCCAAAAATACTTAGGTAAGTTATTTTCACAAAGCATGGTTCTAGCCATTTCTTCTAAAGAACGATTTTCCTCTCAACTACCCCATTTCGTTGAAGAGTGCGAGGTGCGAAAAATTGTGGCTAATACCATTTGAGTTACAAAAATCATCAAAACCTAGATTTTGAAATTTGGTTCCATGCTCACTTCTAATATGACAAATATTTTAACCAATATCATTTTGAGTGATTTTTGAAAACGTGATAATTTTTTCTAAAGCCTCATCTTTAGTGCTTAAAAAGAGAACCCAAGTGTATTTAGAAAAATCATCAACAAGCACATATGCATATGATTTTCCACCCAAGCTAGTTGTCCTAATAGGCCTAAAGAGATCCATATGGATCAATTGTAATACCCTACTAGTTGAAACATCATTAATGGATTTAAATGATGTTCGTTTCTGTTTACCCTTAGCACAAGCATCACAAATTTTATCTAATGTGAATTTTAGCTTAGGTAACCCTCTAACTAGATTTTGGGAAACTAATTTCTCTAAAACACTTATGCTAGCATTCCCTAGTTTCCTATGCCACAACCATGCATCATTTTCATCATTAGCAACCAAGCATGCATGGGATGAATGTATGTCATCTAGATGCACCATGTAAATGTTACCTATGTGATGACCAATGAGCATTATTTCATTTGTTTTAATGTTCACAATTTTACACTCATTAACATCAAAATGAACATTAAAACCCTTGTCCCACAATGGACTAATGCTCAACAAATTATGCTTAAGACCATTGACAAACAAGACATCTTCAATAAGAATAGATGAGAGATTACCAATAAAGCCAATAACCTTAATGTGGCCCTTGGAGTTGTCACCAAAAGTCACCACTCCACCACTCTTTGGCTTGAGCTCCAAGAATCTACTATTGTCGCCAGTCATATGTCTTTAGCATCCACTATCAAGGTACCAAGAGTTTTGACTTGAAGCTTTGGCCTTGTAGCAATGCCCCCTACAAACAAAGATTAGTTCTTAATTTTTGGTACCCAAACCATTTTGGGTCCATGTGAGTTAGCTCCCAAGTACCTGGTTCCCTTAGGAATCCAAGAAGAAATAGCATGAATATTATTAGAAGTTACAAGTTCCATAGGAACACATACACTCCTAATTCTTTTACCTCTAGGATTCCTATAAGAGCTTCTTTGTTTGTAGTTAAAAACGTTTTTTACATAGTTCGTTTTGGAAGATTCACCCTTTTCAAAACTA
Organism: Hibiscus mutabilis; assembly: GCA_019671005.1. NCBI lineage: Eukaryota > Viridiplantae > Streptophyta > Magnoliopsida > Malvales > Malvaceae > Hibiscus > Hibiscus mutabilis. The sequence continues at coordinate 51,737,004 of CM033725.1, forward strand.
GAAGAACCAACTTTTAAAGAAACTTTGAGCTCATTCACCACTTTGTGGTGTTCATCATAAAATTGAGAAAGAAGATTGTTTAAATCAACATTTTCATTTTGAAAATATTTTAAATCATCTTTTAAAACCAAAATCTTCTTTTCAAATTCGAATTGGTTTTGGATAAAGAATCGTTTTGAGTTTTCAAATCGAAAATCAATTTTTTTTCAAAATCGATTCTTTATATTTTTCTATCAATTCGTAATAAACCCTGTGTAACTCATCATAAGCATCTTAAAGCTCATTAAATGTAAAATCAAAGTTAGATGAGTTGAGGTTTACCTTAGGATCGTCATCAATGGCCATGAGGCAAAGATTTGCTACTTCATTCTCTTCTCTATCGGATGATGATTCCTCATCGCTCCAAGTAGCAACATGGGCCTTCATCTTTTTCTTATTATCGAACCTCTTCTTCTTGAGTTGAGGGCAATCAGATCTAATGTGGCCCGATTTCTTGCACTCGTAACATATGAGTTGATCATTCTCTTCTTATTTGCTTTTGTTCTTGAAGTCCCTTCTTCTTTGGAACTTCCTTCCCCGGTTGGACTTCATGAACTGAGAGAATCTTTTGGATATCATAGCCAATACTTCAAATTCATCTTCTTCATTTGAGTTGCACTTCTCTTGTAGTAGAGAGGCTTTGAGAGCAATCCCTTGCTTCTTCTTCTCCACCTCATGCTTCTCTACTCTTTTCTCATCTATTTTCTTCTCTTCTTCTCTTCCTTGCTTCATGATCGCATGAGTAAGGAGAAATCGTACCAACTCATCGAGCTTCAATGTCTTCAAGTTCTTCACCTCGATCATTGCGGTTCTCTTCCTATCCCATGATTCGGGAAGAGAGTAAAGTATCTTCCGGGCAAGCTTGTCTTCGGGAATGATTTCACTGAAACCCTTAAGGCCATTTACTATAACTGAGAACCGGTCGAACATTTTGGAGACGATTTCATCTGGCTCCATCTTGAAGTTCTTATAGCTTAAGTTGAGGATCCCGATCTTGGTTTCCTTCACGTCATTAGTGCCTTTGTAAGTGGTCTCTAACTTGTCCCACACCTTCTTTGCATTTGTGCACGATGACATTTTGGCATACATGTCAGGACCGAGTGCACAAAACAAAATATGTAGAGCCTTGTTGTTGATTTGGAGTCTTCTCTGATCTTCACGGTCATTTCCACCCTTGTTTTTGGAACAAGTCTCCCTTTATCGTCTCTCTTCATAGGAATTGCCGGTTCGTCTTCCACTACATCCTAAAAGACATAGTCGATAGATTTGATGAAGAGTCTCATCTGATTCTTCCAATAAGGATAGTTATCCCCGTTGAAGTATGGTGGCTTGGTGATCGATTGTGACTCGAACAAGTTTTGATCGGAGGTAGATGCCATGGCTTTGAATGAATGGATGATCAACACTTTTCAAGGATCGCATTTATGGATGTGAAGCCTTCAAAGAGTTAGTCTCTGATACCAATTGTTGAGTGGATGAAAAGAATGGAAAATGGCCAAGAGGTGGTGGATTGGCTTTTTTAAATTTGGAGAGAGCAAAATAAAAAATGAAATAATAAAGATAAGGAAAATTATAGTGGTTCAAGCTTCTAACAAGCTCCACATCCACTACCTTAACTCCCACTAAGGATTCTCAACAATCTCCACTAGATGTTTTTCCCATATTCTAGGCTTAGGAGGTAACCTTTACAACCGGTTAATCTTTCTACCCAAAAATTAACCCAAAAGACTCTCTTTGTAAAAAAGTTATTGGAAAATAAAATATATCTCTCATAAGACTGAATATTGCCCAATTTACAATCAAACACTCCCCAAACTTGAAATGAAGATTTACAATGAAGATTACAAACAAGTTGGGTACAAGGATTTGACTCTATAAAGCACAATGGTTTGGATAATTGCTTGGATGTTGCAAGTAGGTTCAATAGTTGTTTCTGGTGCTTTGGAGGCTTGCTTTTATACCCTTGCATTGAATTCTAGCCGTTTGGGTGGTTGATATCATTAATCTAGTTGTTGGGCTGCATTTTTTGCGCAATAAATGCTCTTCAACTGCCCAGCGTATCGGTACCCTCGTGACCGTATCGGTACCCTCGTGACCGTATCGGTACCTATCTCAAAGAAGAAAAAGTCGTTGTAACTAAAAAACCAGGGGCGTATCGATACGCGAGAAGGCGTGTTGGTACGGTTTAAGTGTAAATCAGAAGGCGTATCGATACTCATATACCGTATCGATACAGATTTTGCTCACTGGAATCCTTGGTTGGATTTTAACAAAAAGTGTATCGGTATGCTATGTGAGCGTATCGATACGGTTAACAGACATTTAAAATTTTGTGATTCCAATAACTAACAAGCAACAGTTGAAAGTATTAAATGCAAAGATTTATCAAACATCATCAAATCGTATCGATACGGTAACCAACCATATTGGTACGCTATAGCCTTTGAAAACTTGCCCAGATGAATATCGTATCGATACAGTGTTAATCGTATCGGTACACTTTTATCAATTGGAATTTCAGTGAAGTAAAATCGTATCGATACGGCTTAAGCGTATCGATACGCCTGGGCGTAGAGTTAAATTTTGGCTTGAAAATACTTAGAAAAATTTGAATACTTGAAATATTTTTGGCTTGAAGGTTCTTTTGGTTCAAATGCTTGTCAATTAAGTGAGTCTTTGAAATACTTAAAAATTTATTTGTATATGCAAATAATCCCTTATACAATTTGTTATATCAAAATCAATATAGCTTTTACAACATTCCTTCAATCTAATACCCTCGTCTAATAATGGCCAAAACCAGGACCACAAACCGCGTCAAAACCAGTGCTTCACCGGTAACTCAAAAGACCACCAAGGAGAGTACGTCCAAAAAGACCCTTGCGTCGTCTTCCTAGTGAGCTTCACAAAGCCCACGAGAAACCAATCAATACATAAACTTCGCTACTCCAGAGATGGAACAACGATTTGAGATCTTTAGGAACATAGAGTTATTTCTAGAGAAAGGATTGGAGTTTGTAGGTATGCACAGAACCAAATTTGATAAGAACATTCGCTCGGTGATCGAGGCTCATGGGTAGGAGGAGTTTGTCCTGTACCCCAGACGAATCAATGTCTCGTGGGTACGCGAGTTCTACACTCACATTACCAAAGTGACAGACACCGCTGTAATTGTTCGAGGAATAACAATAAACTTCTCTGCTGAAACTATCAATATGTTGTATGACCTTGACATTACAGAGGATGATCATGAGAATTCCATGGCAACGATAACCAACACCACCCATGATGAGGTTCTACGAGATTTGTGGACATGGCAATCCACCAATCACAAGATTGTGAAATGGGTCGACCTGAAACCAGACCCTAAGTTCTGGATTCACTTTATGAACTCAAGAATATGTCCAACCGGACACCACTCTACCATCCACACCGAAAGAATGCTCCTTCTACACTCGATGATGACTGGCCGACAGATCAACATTGGTAAAATGACCCACGAATCCTTTGTTAACATACCAATTTCCCCTGGCAAGAAACGACCCCTACTTTTTCTTAGCCTGATAACGGCCTTATGTGAAAAGGCACGAGTTTGAACTGACCTAGATGATGAGATCATAGAAGCTTCTAAAGGAACACTCCCAAAGGAAATACCCCGACTCGAGGGACTGGTGTCTAGCTCAACACCATTTAGCACTATCGCCACGAATTCACTGCACCCCGCCTTGATGCGTGCAATGTCAAAATTCTTCCAGCCATTTTTTGAATATGTCCGAGCAAATGATCTGGCTATGAGAGTCGTGCTAAATTAATTATCCTCGGAGTTAACAGAAGCTTTCTCGATATTTCCATAATAGTATTTCGCCAAGTTCTCTACTAACCGATCACCGAGAGAAGACAATGACAGAGAATAAGAAAAGAAAAAAAAGAAAAATAATGAAAGGAGGAGGAAGAAGAAGAGACGAGCGACGAAGATGAATAAGAAATATGCCTCAATTCTTCCAATGTTGCCGCTAGGACAAGAAAGAGGAAGAAAAGTCTTGATACGTCCGTTCCCCGCTGAATGAGTAAGTGGATGAAAGCCAATGACAAGGACAAGGCCCCTATACACCCTGACCAATCAACTTCAACTAGACCAGTTGACCTGGTTAGCAATGACTTTGTGGAGGTGCAACAATTTGTGGGCCAGGCCACTCATTCCCCTGTCAAGACATCACCAACTCCATCTCCATCTGCCACCAATCTCAAGACTCGTATCAAGGTCTCTGTATGGCGAGTCCTCGAGCTAATTGAGAAGTTGCAAGCACACTTGGGGCGCCGACCCCAGTTATCTACCTCCTCTAGCTCCTCGACATCCACCATTTCTCCTTTGTACAAGGATGCCCCTGCATCACCTGCACCCCCTAAAACCCAAAAGACATCACCAGCGCCTACACCTTCTGTCCCACGCGCTGGCAAGCGAACAAAGAGCCAGGCTCACTGCGCACCCCCTAGTAACTCCCTGGGTTAGTTTTTCTTTTCTTTTCTTTTCTTTTTTTATTTAGTTTTTTTTTATTTTCTTTTATTTTTTATATAGTTTTTCATATTTTGCATTTGCACTTTTAGTTCAATTTGTTTTTGCATTGGGGACAATACTCTTCTCAAGTTTAGGGGAGTACATACCCATATAGATTAGGTTACATTTAGGATAAAATTTAAAATTTAAAAATTTTAAATTAGCTTATGTCCAATAGGTTCCCTTTGCTATGATGCCTTTGATTCTAAATCTGGTGTTGCGTTGATTATGATCTCTTATGATGAATCTATGTTAATGCTTTGAAAGGGGTTAGAACTTTCAAGTTTTTCAACTTAATGATAACTACTGTAGCCCTAAAGAATCACATGTTGCATGCAATTGAACACTTAAGAAATCTTAGGGATGCTCTAGTTCGATTTTTTTATGCTTAAGCATGAATAAAAGAAAATAAACTTAAATGCTCAATGTAGCAAAACAAAGGCTTAAACATTTCCTGAAGAAATCAAGAAATTAAACTTGATAATTTAAACAAAACTGTTGAGGGACACTCTTCTTTGCATCTTGCTATCTTAGTACACTAGGTGAGTTGTGTTTGCTCTATTTATCTTTCCCTGGTAAGAATGATAGTACTGGCAATAAAGTGAATAAAAGTCTTCATGAGATGGCACTGCTCGTAGGGCTCGGGGATTGGCTATTTGCTCCACTCCATCTTTAGGTACTGAAAGGTTAGTGTGATGAGCTGAAGCCCCAAGGATAGAGTTTTCAAACATAAGGAGAATAAGGAGTAGAGATGTGCTTAAAAAGGAAAAACAATATGTAGAGGCAAAAAAAGAAAGCAACCCTTAAGCTTCTCTAAGACTATTAAGTGATGAATGCATGTAACATTAGCATACACTACACCTACAATAGATTTCATCTTTTGAATAAAACTGTAAGCTCTAATACACTTGTTTGTCATCAACATAGCTGAGGAATGAATTACTGTTGCAGCATAACTTAGAATCACTGTAATCATAGCTTAGTGGAACCTTAGGACTTATGGGCTTTTTACTGTTCTTATTTTTCTTGTTTCTATTTTGCATCGCTTGAGGACAAGCAATAGTTCAAGTTTTGGGGTATTTGACGAGTGTATATTAGACCTATTTTATATGCCCTTAATCCTTGTCTTTTGCATGTTTTTAATCTCATTTAGGTTGCATTTAGGATAAATTGTACATAGTTGCATGTAGATAGTGAGTTACACCACTTGTGTTTTAATTGTCAAATATATTGGTACTTTTCACGGGAAATGTGGTATTTTGTGGATGTGCAAGATGCTGGAGGATTGCTAGAGCAGGAGAAGGGTGGATTGCATGGCTGGAGCTGATAAGGCATAAAGAGTTAGAGATGAATCTATCTTTGCCCACGTGGACTCTCTCCCAGATATGCAACATTGAATATAGCGGAAAATCAATGGATTTTCTTTAATGAAGCCACACAACTTTAGGGTACTGAAGCCCTAGTTTCACCACCTATAATAAAGAATACTTGGACATCACTCAAAGGGAAACGATCGATAGAAAGCAGGATTTAGACGATAGTCCTAGTTTAAGCTTACGGAGAACCGATGAGGCGAAGCTAGATGATTCTCTTCAACGAACGACGCCATCGAGAGAGGCTGGTAGAGATGAGGCTTGTAGTACATTTGGTTGGCTTGGAGGGAGTCTTGTCGAGGACTCTCGACTTTTCTTTTTCTCTTGCTTGAAAAATTGATGTACTTTATACTTTTAATTATGGTTGCTTTAGACTCGGATACGAGCTAAACTCTTTTAGTTGGGATTATTGTGTCCCAAGATTTTATGTTTTGATTATTTTATTTCAATGTTTAGTTGTTTTTATTTTCATCTATTATGTTCATGTGCTTAATACATAGTTAATCGTGAGAGCTATTCGAGATAGGCCTATTAACTATTGATCAGTGGCTTAATATTCGAGAGAGTTAAGGTATACAAACATGAACAGTAGGGCTAAGCTATCAACTTAGTCTTAATCTGACTTAGATATAAGTTTAGGATTTCAACGACTAAAAGGGAGTTTTTAACAAATAATAGAGTAGTTAGGGTTAACACAGACATGTATCACCTTAATTACAAAGTTATTAACTTCTAGCGTCGAGAGAGCTAGAAGTTCTTTAGAAAATCCTATCGAGTAGATAAAGAACTTAAGGGTTTACGTAGACATGTATTGCTCGGTGCTATAGCATTAAGATAGACAGTCAAGCATATATCCTTAGCAGTAATCTCAACCTCCATAATTAATTGTTAAGTCGTTGCAGTTGTTTGTCTTTATCATAGTTATCTATTGATTAGTCAAATTTAGTTTACTTAATTCAACATCCACTTATACTTGCAAACACATTCCTAAGTACGATAATTTGTATTTATTAATCTAATCCTCGTGGGTTCGACACTCTACTTTCACTTTATTACTTGATACGACGAGTATACTTACTCTAAAGTGCATCACTATTCGACAAGCATCAGCCATCCAAGATGAAGAGATAACTTCTAACTCATTTAATTTAAATTCCTATATTTTGATGAGTTATAAGAAGCCTATGATGAATTTGTTTTGGAATTCAAGGCTTTATTTTCTAAAAACAAAAAGTTGATTTCACAGTTAAAAATTGAAAATGAATTGCTTTCAAAAACTAATTTAGAACTTGAAAGCAAACTTGATCAAATGCAAGTTATTTTTAAAGATTTTGAAGTGAAAATTCCAAACTTGCAAAATTTACTTTCTAAAGTTTAAGAGGATCGTCAAAAGAAAATTGATGATCTCAAAAAGAATTTGTTTTATAAAAATGTTCAAAAATGTGAATTTGGAGGTATCTCCAAATCAAATTTGGTTAAAACAAATTTTTATCAAAGACAATCTAGTTCCCCTAAATTTATAAATGGAAAATGTGTTAAAAACATTTGGATCCCAAAAAGACTCATTGTTTCAAAGAAAATAGATGAAATTGAAAAATGAATTCCTAAGGGGAATAAAGTTTTGGGGACTAACTCTATTGGATCCAAAGCAATTTGGATTCCAAAAATTACTTGATTGTCTTTTGTAGGTGTGCAATAATGATCAAAGTTGAAATTTTGGAAGCTTATAACACACAAAAGAGGAATGACAGTTGGAGAATGAAGGCTTAACATCCTACCTTGGTTCAAGTGGTAAATTTAAATTTCATGCAATTGCTTGATCATGCATATATTTTTTTATTTAAATGATGATCTAAGCATGTTTGTACGACTCTATGATGTGCATATTGCATATAGTTAGGGGGTCTCAATTACATGAGTTAAATATTTTTGGCCTTGTATGCTCATATCTATTCTTATGGCCATTAACTTGTAATGTTTGGTTGAGTTTGGTGAAATTCATATTTTTGTTGTTCAAATGTGTTATCTTGAGAAGCGTGTTGTTGTTTGTGGGAAAATGATCAAAATGCATATCTAAGACTTAATAGTCTTTCTGTGAACTTTTAATTAAGTTGTAAGGACATTAAAGTTGCTTTTTGCTGCATTTTTACCATATTTCGTGCCTTCAATATTGATACCGCCCATACTGTACCGATACAGAATCTTCTGTACCGTTATGCACAATCAAAAAGGGACTGTTTTGACCCTTTTTGCCATGCCTTGTATGTTTTTTGGTATATTTTCATAAATGGTATATTTGATTGAATTTCTTGGTTTAATTGTTTTATTTATCTGAAATTTAATATATTTCTCTTGAATTGTTGGACTAACAATTTTCTTGATGCTTGAGTAAAGGGGAGCCTTTTTAAATTCTTTCATGATAAAAAAAATTTTGGCCTCTTTTCTCCATTGTTTTGAACTTAATGTGATTTCAAATTTATTTTTGAAATTATTTTTGATATAACAAAAAGGGGAGAGATAAGTTTAAAAAATTAAATTTCAAAAAGAAAAAGAAGGAGTTTTAGTATTTTTCAAAGATACTTTTTTTTCTAAAAATATTTTCTTAAGGGGGAGTTTTTAAAAAAATAATTTTTCAAGTGGTTTCGTTATATCAAAAAGGGGAGATTGTAAAACCTATATTTGATTTTGATATAACTTAAAGAAAAATATTTTTTGACTTAAACTAATTTGCAAAAATATTTCAAAAGTCCATAAACTTGAAAAATATATTTGAAATGTTTTCAAAGAATTTTTGACATGTTTAAATGCTTTCAAAATAGTCAAAGTGTCAAAAACATGTTGTGAGTATCGATACCCTTTCCCAAGTATTGATACCCAGATAGTCGTACCGATACCCTCGGTATTGATACTATGTCAGCCGTATCGATACCCGTTTTACCCATATCAGTACGCCCCTTTGTTTTTCCAAAACTCCATTTTTCAGTAGCCAAAATAAATATCGATATGGCTTAGCTCGTACCGATACGAAAAGGTCAGTACTGATACGCATGTATTGTGTACTGATACCCAGAGTAAAATTGCCGACGACTCTTTCTATTTTGAGGTAGGTACTTATACCCAAAACTTGAGTACCGATACGCCCTGCTCCAGACTGCATTTAATGCTGTAAATAAAGTCCTTAACGACTCTAAACTACCCCCAACGGCTAGTAACGGTCTTGAAGCTATTAGAGGTTTAAAAGACCTCTTCAAGCATCCATGGAAAAACAATAAACCAACTACCAACATTCAATGTTAGGGAAATTGTTTTAGAACTCAAAATTGTCATATTCATTGTAGAAAAACAATAATGAGTCAAATTGTCACATTTGCTCAAGTGTTTAAGATTTTGGGTGAGAGCTTAATTGTACGAACATATTTGCCTTGTGAGGTTTTTTATTTGTTTGCTAATTTGTATTCTCTTTGTAAAAGAAGGTTTCTAGACTTTGGAGTATAAGTCTAAGTTTGTCAGGGTTATCTTCTTGATCCCAAAAAAAAGACAAATTAGTAGATTTGTGGAAAATTCTATTTGTGAGGGTTATCTCCTTGATCCCAAAAAAAGACAAATTAGTAAATTAGTGGAAAATTCTTAGTGTGGATAGTCAACATTTTTATTTCTTAGCCATTCATCCCCTCAATCAAAAATTCAATTCACCTCCTCTAGGCATTCGGTTGATCGTTCTAGCGGCCCAACAAATCTTAAAGTCTGAATAGAATTCTTAACCCTGAAACTTAAATATTTATGAAAAAAAATTTGATTCCTACATACAATATTTTTCTTTTAAATGTAATGAACTATGATAAAATGTTCATTTAGTTATTTAACTTTTTAAAGTTACAAAATAATAATTAAACTTTTAATTTTTGTTAAAATATCATTGATCCATTTATTGCAAGAGTCGGGGTTACAAGACAAAATGATCTTATTAGAGATTTTTAAAATATTTTTTCATATATTTTATTAATAATAAATTTTAAATAATAAGTTAAAATTAAAAAAAATCAATAAGGACAATCTTCATAGGACAAATAGAGTATAAAATAAGTCCCATCATAGAAAAATACTAATAAAATAATCTATGGCATCACATAGTGTCCAAAATACAAAGAACTTAAAAGTTTAATGATTAAATAAAAAACTTTTAAAACTTCCATGACCAAAATAGGAGTGAAAAAAAAAGCTAAGCAATATTGTAATTTATCCTTTTAAATAAAAAATTATTACGAATGTCTCAATTGCATATCTCAGTCCAAGACTTTAAAAAATAAGTAAATTCGAATAATTAATATCAAAATCTTCTATGGATAGTACAAGTCTCAAATCCGGAATTACACTATGCATTGCCCTAACTATATAAAGAAATAAGAAAACCGGTTTTTAATCCATCAATTTAAGGGCATCTTCAACTAAACAAGAAGCATTGATTAACTTGATAAAAAAGAGGCAACAAGATTCACTATTTGGCCGAATGGCAAAAAATGTTCATGTTTAGGGGTGAGCAAAACTCAAATCGACTCGAAAAAACCGAATAATTCGACTCGAGGCGAAAATACTCGAATCGTCTTAACTCGACTCAAAATTTCATAAACTCGACTTAACTCAAAAAAAATTTAAATAAAATTTGAGTTGTAAAATAAAAATTCGAATATAAGAACTTGATATATAAAAGTATGAAGAAATATTGTCACATATGAAAAAAAAATATGAAAAAATATATATATGTATATATTATATGATTAGAGAATGTCGTATAAATTAGAATCAAACCGTATTATAACATGATAAATAATTACAATTAAATTTTATAGGAACTTGAAAACTCGACTCGAATCGAAAAAATTTAAAATAAAGTTTGAATTGTAAAATATGATGCGTCAACTTGAATAACTCGAAATTTTTTGACTCGACTCGATCGAACGCTCCCCCAACTCATCTTGCCCCTATATTATATGAGTTCGAATTCCGACATTTGCCTTTTTAGAGTGTAATCTCTCTACTTAATCAGAAAAGGAAGAGGCAAATAAGAAATTAAGGGTCAAACATTAGATCCATCAATAATTGTTCAAAATCGTATAAAACGAGAAAACAAAAATAAAGAAAATCCAATATAACATAATGACACTCCACAAGACTAAATGTTTCCCCACAAAACCTCAATACCAATGCAAATCACCTTTTAAGCAGAAGCTGCTGCAGCCTTCTTCCTTGGTGCTGCTTCAGTACCTATAGCTCACGACCCATTCCGGAATTAAAAAATAAGAACAATATGAAGAGAGAAAAAAACAAACCAGTTTCTTTTTGCAAGGAACAGAAAATGTTCATACTTCATATAATGAAGCTAAAATCAAAAGGCAATGATGTTAAGGAAAGTAGCATTTTCCTACCTTCTCTGAAACCGGTCTTGAACCTGCGAGGAACGTGGCGGAGATACCTCATCCTACCGGTTCCAGTTGTCTTTCTTCGGATTGACTTCACACTCCAGTTATCTGAATCCCAAGTTTAAAAGAAAATTTCCCTTTCGGTTTAACAATTAACACATGATCACAAAGCATACACAAACATCTAATATCCAATTTATAGCCTGATCTACTTGGACTCAGGTATATCCATAGCCATGTCAATGGTTACTTCAAGAAGAATGGTGAATCAGACCCGCATACCATATTCAAACAACCACATGTCACCCCATTGTCATTCACATAATCACCAATATAAGAACATTTATTGCAAGATTAAGCTAAAGAATACTAAAATCATAACAGGTAACTCCCAGGGATGGCAGTCGCACCTCCTAAAAAATTTAAACTCCTAAATAATTCATGTATTTTCTTTTCCTTTTTGTATTTTCCATCGATAATCTAAGTTCGCACCCCTAAAATTTTACAATTTCGCACCATTAAATTTTTAATATAACTCCCTAACAATTAGCATACTGACGTAAAATCCTACGTACATTCCAGTAACTACAATTATTATTATGCAAGTTCATATTTCAGAAAGAAATGCATTCACATTCTTGCAAGTATACAAGCTCATACTTTTACAAAGAAACAAAAATTCAAAGCAGGCCCCTTCTTTCTTCATTATTTTTAGGCAAATGAACTTTAATCAGAGCAAAAAAAAAAAACAAATTCAAGGGAAAAATACAAACCCAGATTCTCAAACAGCTAAACAAAAAGAAACCCAGATGCGGAAGAAGATTCAATCAATAAAAACACAAACAAAAAACTGAAGCTTTAGAGTTGAAAGAGAGGAGGGGCAGCAGGCAGCTTACATTTCCTCTTACGGGCAGCGGGGAAAGCACAGGCTGAGCAACGGCTCTTCTGGAGGTGGAAGCTGCGGCGGCCACATCTGACGCAAAGAGTGTGGGTCTTGTTCCTTCTTTTACCAAAACTCCCAGTTCCCTTTCCCTGCAAATCATCATATACATTTCATTGACGAATACATTCAAACAGATCGTGGGCAGAAGGAGAAGGAAAAGACGAGTGTCGTTTACCATTGGAGCTGAGTTGATTCGGGAGAAACCCTAAGTTGCGGTGTTGAGGTATGAAAGAGAGCGGCGGGGAAGAGATGGGTTTATATTGGGTGACGAACTAACAAGTGTTTTTTACTTTTATTTCTTGGTATATAACATAAATTGTCACTAAACTAAGGTTAAAATGATACTTCTGACCACTAACGTTTTGGAAATTGTAAAATAGTCATTAAACTTATCAAACTATTAAAAATGGTTATTAAAACTTATGCTTAACTACTATTGTCAAAAAAACTTAGGCTTAACTACTTGCTTAAACTATGTTTCTTTTTTGTAATGGGTGTCTAAAGTATTTTTTGGTTGAAATATGTGTCTAAAGTTTCATTTTTGGTTGAAATAGGTGCCTAGGGGTGCTTATTGAGTTGAGCGGCTCGCAAACAGCTCGAGATTGACTCGTTCAAAACTCGATTAACGCTCGAATCGAGTTGACTCGAGATCTTAATGAGTCGAGTTGATCAAGGCCCAGCTCGACTCGATAAGTTCACGAGCAACTCATTATATTTTTAATAAATTTTTAATGATGTTTGGTGCTACCTTAAAAAATTATGTTCCAAGAAGTTTAAATACTAGTTAAAAACTCTAAAAAGGTTCAGTGACTTGCTAGATAATTTTCCAATAAAATATTTAGTTTCAAATTTTCAAGAAAGTTGTAATTTTTTCGAGAATTTTTAGTATTATTAAGAAATCAAATTATATTAATAAAAGTTTTTTAGTTCTCATATAAAAAATACGATTGAAAATTAAAACACCAAATTCCCTACGGCTTTTATTTCTTTTTTGTACATCAAAGATTTTTGAGAAACTAAAAAGACTCTCACACTTGAATCTTGAATTCATCTCTAACCCAGTCATGACATGTTCTTTTATTTATCTCCTCAATCCTCGTGGATTTTTTTTCTTTTGAATTTGTATGTTTATATTAAGCGCTAATAGTATCACTAGATTTTACCTATATTTTAAAAAATAAGGTAAAAGTTTTGACGAACTTAACGAGCAACGAGATTTTTTAATAAGCACGAGTCGAGAAAAAATTTAGCGAGCTTAACGAGCAACGAGTTGAGTTGAGCAACAAAATTTTTTAACGAGCACGAGTTGAGCACTACTTAACTCGCTTGATAAACACCCTATAGGTGCCTAAAGTATTTTTTGGCTAAAATAGGTGTCTAATATTTTGTTTTTTGCTTGTTTTAAAGTCAGCTGAGACACCTACTTTGGCACCTATTTTCAACCAAAAATAAAACTTTAGGCTCTTATTTCAACAAAAAAATACTTTAGGCGCCTATCGCAAAAAAAGAGATATAACTTGGGCACTTATTTTATAGTTAAGCCTAAAACTTATAAAAATTATCACTATTTTATGACATGTCATGACCATTTTATAACAGTTCGATAAGTTTAATGATTATTTTGTAATTTTTAAATTTTTAATGACTAAAAAGTTCAATTTCACTTAGTTCAGTGACTATTTATGTAATTTATTTTTCAAGGGTCGAGAAGTTTGAGTCGAAGATACACTATGATCAGAGGTGTTCGAGTCAAAGGGTTGAGGCTTTCTAAAAAATTAATTAAGTCTCAAACTTCTTTAAAAAATCAATTAAGCCCCTTTATCATGTCACAACTTTTAAAATGTGGACTAACACATCAACACCGTAAATTGTCATATTATCATCGTAACGAAAACATGTCAAATTCCGTCGATCAAAGAGGTACATTGATTAAATTTCTAAGTTTAAGGATTTAGTTGGTGCAAAAAAAACTTCAAGTGCTTCATTAATTCCCCCCCCCCCCCAAAGTTTATGAGTTTTTGGCACCTTTATGCCTTGAAACTTTTTATAGTTTAGTGACTAAAACAGAATGTGATCAAAATTAAGTGGCTACAACAAAAATGTCATCAAAAGTGAGTGACTAATGTTGTAATTTATCCAATAAAAACCAAGCGTCAGTCCCTGGACTTTGTCTTCTGTAACAAAAAAAAACGCTTCGTCGTATCATACGCTAAAAAAAACTGTGTCTAGTAAAACCACTATAAAAACCTCTGTTTTTTCAGCTTTCAACAATAGCTCAACACCATTCGATTATTTGATTAAAATTCTGCTACATTTCGTGGGAAATTATGGGCTGTTCGCAGTCGAAGATCGAGAACGAAGAAGCTGTTACCCGATGCAAAGAGCGGAAACAATGCATGAAAGAAGCGGTCGCAGCGCGAAACGCCTTTGCCGCCGCTCACTCTGCTTACGCCATGTCCTTAAAGAACACTGGCGCCGCCTTAAGCGAGTACGCCCACTGCGAGGTCCAGAATCCCAATCACCCTTCTCACCCTGGACCATCCTTCGTGGGACCTCCAGTAGACAAGCTCTTACCTCCGCCACCTCCTCCCATTAACCTTGCCAGCGATCCGGGGGCTCCAATCCAACGGTCGGCTAGTATGCCGATACAGATGCCGTTGAAAGGGAAGCAAAGGGAGACGTCGACGAGCACGATCATGGAAGATGAGGAGGAGGACGAGGAAGCGAGTGGATCGTTGGTTAAGCGTAGACCGCGGAATTATAGGGGGAGTGGTGGTGGCGGAAGGAGTAGGAGGGAACTGAAGGAAGAAGAGGAGGAGGAGGTTGATGAGGAAATAGTGACGTCAACGATGGTTCATGCGCGTGCAATGCAATCGCAGCCGCCCCAGGATTCAACTTACTATTACTTCTTTCCCACGGCAGATAGTGTGCCGGGACCGAGTTTAGGGGTTGTGGAAGAAATGAGGGTGGAGGATAATAGGGAGGTTGAAAGGATGGTGTTTGAGGAAATTCCGAGAAGAGTTGAGGAAGAGGTGGCGGAGGAGAATATGAGGGAGGAGGAAATAGTTATGGAGAAAAGACAGAAGGTGGCAGTGGAGGTGGAGAAGCCGGTGCCTACGGCAGCTGGGGTAGGGAAAGGTAGCAAGAAGGGTGAAAAAGTGGGGGTTGGTAGTACAGTAGAGAAGAGGTTGGGGAAGGGGAGTTTTAATTTGTTGCAGGTGTTTACTGAGCTTGATGATCATTTTATGAAGGCCTCGGGAGTGCTCATGAGGTTTCCAAGATGTTGGAAGCTACTAGGTTGCATTATCACTCTAACTTTGCTGATAATCAAGGTAATGGGTTTTCACTTTTGTACTGTGAAACTCAGCATCAGTGCAGTACTTCAGATTTTGATTAGGAATTTTTTGGCATTTCTTGCATCCATAGTAGTATAGAACTGAAGTTTGGTTATTATTCAATTACATAATGTTTGGTATCAGCAATTCAGCTTGAGAGTTCTAATATTGGATTTCAAATGTTAATGGTTCTTGCATGAGGTTGCCAAAAACTATGGTACTTGTACTCAGGGTGGGAGTTTTAGATTTGGATATGTTTTCTACATTTGTATGTTCAATTTTTTGTATATTGTTTTCATGTATTTGAGTGGTGTTTTGAGAGTCATAACCCCATTCCATTGTCCAAAAAATGTGTCAGGTGTTAGATTGACTGCGGCTATAAGCAGATATGAGGTTTCATTCCTTTATAACATGAGTTATTAGAATGAGAATTTTCAAGGAATTGGATTTTGAGTGATGGATCTTGCACGAAGCTTAGAACTAGCGAGTACTGCATATCAGTAGTTTAAACTTCCTTAAAGATTCAGGCTATTTTGGCTTAGAAGTTTTTTACTCGGTTTGTGGAGAGCTCTTCTTTTCAAGAATGGAGATTGTTTTATCTGATTCTGTTTTAGAGTCTAACTGTGTTAGATTTACAAATATAAGATTGAGTTTAACAATTTGGCTAATAACTCTGTTCTTTTTCTCCTTCTGGAACTGAATAATTTGATTATATTATTCATGTAATGTAGCTTAGACTTAGTTTTTATTATCTTGATTATGCTTGCAGGACACATTGATCACAATGCGAGAGTAATGCGTGTTATTACTTGGAATCGGTCACTTAGAGGATTATTAGACAATGTTGTGTTATTACTTGGAACCGGTCATTTAGAGGATTATTAGACAATGCTGATAACATAAACGGCGATTTTGATTCGGAGGAGAATGAGACTCATGCTACCGTGTTGGATAAAATGCTTGCATGGGAGAAAAAGCTTTATGATGAAGTGAAGGTATATTAAAGAGTTTCTTCTTCTTGTTATGTCATTTGTCGTCTTATTCATTTTGTACTAATTGACTGATACCTTCTTGATAAATTAAACCAGCATAATATGGTTTTCTTTGGCTGAGTAACCGGCATAACAAATTCGATTTTTTTATAATGCTATTATTCATTATGTGATGATTGCACTCAAGAATTCAGGGCCAGCCTGTCCAAGTAGTTACCTTGTCTTGAATAGTAATTAGCACAAGGCTGTAGATGTTATAGTTGTGCATTAATTCACTCCTGGTACTTGCCTTTGGGCTCATAGTTTCGACTTTTATGACAGTTCAGATTGTTACTGCTCAACATCAAGTTCTTTTTGTCTTTTGTCCGAAGAAATGATACATCAAAATAATGAGTCACCAATGATATTGACACACGCATGCTTGTATAGACAGGGACCATCCGAAAGCTATAGCTACATGAAGCAACAAATTTTTGAGTCAGTTTTGGTATTGTATATTTGATGATGAAGTAATTTGCTCCTTTTTTGTGGAATCATTCATCGTGTGTTCTGTTCAAGTAATTGTTCCAAAGGGCCAATTCTCTTCTAATAGATAACTAGTGGGATGTAACTGTATTTTTCCTCTCTGAGCACACCAAATACAAAATGTACATTTCTTTGTTCAGTAACTTAGCTGCAAAGTGCAAACTCGAGGTCCAGTTTGGCTAGTTGGTCATTGCACCATCCCTAAACAAAATCTCATTTTTAGCGGTCATTTAAGTCCTAAAATGTGATTATTCTAGAGAAGCATCACATTGAAGATGGCTTTAAGGAGCATATATGAAGGATGGGGCCTTTCAAATTATATTTTGTTTTGCTAGAAATAACATGTTGCAGCCTTGTTGAAGGAAATGGAAAATGTCATTCTGGTCTTACTTTTGTTCAAGATACTGCACCATTTATTAATTTTTCAATTTTCTTTAATGCTAATGTCTGTTTTGCTTCCTCGAATATGCATATCTTCTGTCAATTTGCAATGAGCTTAGCTTCACCTTCTGGCATGAAATAGTGACTGATACCGAGTTGGTTGCTTAAAAGGCAACCTTACATCGGCACCTTTTGAAGTGACAGCATTTATGTGCTTTTGTTTGGTTCGTTAAATTAAGCACTTCTTTGATGGGTCTGGTTGTTTATGGACAGGCTGGTGAGCTTATGAAGTTTGAGTACCAAAGGAAGGTTGATACTCTAAACAAATGAGGTACCAACTCTGAGGCACTCGAAAAGGCAAAAGCAGCAATAAGTCAGCTACATACTAGATACATTGTCAACATTCAATCCATGGATTCAACAGTTTTGGAGATAAATCGATTACGAGATGAGCAGCTCTACCCAAAACTTGTTCAGCTTGTTGGTGGGTAAGTTGCAGTCCATTGTTTTAACTCTATACTAGACTTCCTCAAAAAAAGGCTTGACTTGATACAAGAAAGGATTTGAATGGCATAGCAGCCCTTTTCTGAGTATTAACATTCACTTACGGATACTTGTTACCTTACAATCTTAGTTTTCTTCCTTTTTTCCCCTTCCATCAGGAACTTTTCCGTAATATTTGTCATCAATTTACTGTGTTTGCACAGGGTGTATCTACGATCCTTTAGTAGATGATGAAGTCCTTGATTTTTTTTCTTGTTTGAAGTTTTGGTGATGTGTGTTGCGATGTGTCAATTTGCAGGATGACAAAAATGTGGGAAACCATGAGAGTTCAACATGAAGGCCAATCCAGGATAGTGGCAATCGTGAGGGATAATCTGGACCTCTCTCAATCACCGAAGGAGACAAGCGAGCACCACCATGAGCGTACAATCCAGCTGTTAGCAATTGTGCAGGATTGGCACATGCAGTTTTGTAAGCTTATAGACCACCAGAAAGAGTACATAAAAGCCCTGAATAATTGGTTAAGGCTAAATCTCATACCCATCGAAAGCAACCTCAAGGAGAAAGTTTCTTCGCCTCCAAGGGTTGAAAATCCACCTATTCAAAGGCTCATCCTTGCTTGGCAGGACAAACTTGAGAAACTTCCAGATGAGATTGCAAGAAGTGCCAATCGATACTATCATGCAGCATCAACTAGATGAAATGAAGCTGAAGGAAAAATGTGAGGAATCTAGGAAGGAGTTTGCGAAGAAGCAACGACAGTTTGAAGACTGGTACCATAAGTATATGCAGAGAAGAACACCAGAGGAGTTGGATCCAACTAGGACGGAAGACAACCTGAGCAATGATGCTGTTGCTGAGAGACAGGTAATGGTGGATACGGTGAAAAAGAGGTTGGAAGAAGAGGAAGAGGCCTACCGGAGGTTATGCATTCAGGTGAGGGAGAAGTCTTTGGTGAACCTTTAAACTCGGTTGCCAGAAATCTTCAGAGCAATGACAGGTATTGCCTTTGCTTGTTAAAAAATGTATGGGGAGTTAAAGGCCATCCCTATCTCTAGGAATCCAATTCACAGCTCATAAAACTTATTATATGTGTATGTAATTTTCTATGTATATGTAGGATGTCCCTCTCGCTAAAAAAAGTAGTGGTTTTTTGTGTTGTTGTTTTGAAAATATTGTCTTCCGCGTGGAGTTTTATAAAACCCGTGTTTTATTTAAAAATGAGTCGCCACCGGCCACTCAAGGTGGACTGGACACCGTAAAAACCAGAGATTTAAAATTGACGGGTTCGGGAGTCGGTTACGGATGGGGAAGGATTAGCACCCTACACCGCCCAAAATTGGTACTTTAATAATTACCGCTTTATTAATATTAGATTTTTCGGATTAATGTGACGATCAAATTAAAATTCGGTTATATGTGCGAGTAAATTTTAAAAGCCCTGTTATCCGAGAGTAAACGCCAAACCACCATCACTACGTCTGATACTGGCCCCGTTTGCGCACGAATAAAAGGGCACTGCATTGACAATTTATATTTCGAAATGCAACTTAAAGCATAGCAGACATAAATAAATATAATGCGATAAAAATGTAAATAAATAAAAGCATAATAAAATATTAATCTAACATAAAAAACTAATTTGAAACATGCATGAATATTAATCTAACACATAAAAATATAATAACAATAATAATAATAATAATAACAATGCATGGATTAGACTAAAATGACATGAAACTAGAGATTTAGGACTAAAATGCATGAATATTTAATTACATGGCATGAAAAGCAAATGTCATAGGACTAAAATGGAACAATTGCAAAATACATGAACTGGAAAGTAAACAACTTAAAACTTAAGTGCTGAAATTAAATTCAATATAATGGCAGTGACGAAATTGAAAGAAGACCGAAATAAAAAGCCACAAAAAACATGAAGGGATGATTTTAAATGCGCATAAAAACTCCAAGGGACTAAACACATGATTACACCATGACTAGTAGCTAAAACAGGATGAAAGTTTGAGGACTTAAGGTGTAATTAGACCTTAGGTTAAAACAAATGCGGGAACAAAATGGAAGGACCGATATGGTAAATATACTGTGGACAGAAACGAATGAGGAAGGAAAGTTCAAGGACCCGGTGTGTAATTTGCCCATTAAGGACATGCGGATCCTTCCCCGGGTTACCGGGTCACCGCGGGTTGAGGCACACCAAACGGCGTCGTTTTGTATGGCCGATTAAAACATAAGATTTGAGTTATTTTTTCATTCGAAACAGGTTAAAATAAGGTTGAAAAAAACCTAATCTTCCTTGCTCTCTCCCACTCTACTCACAGCGGCGGCCGCCACACGTTCCTCGTTCGCATCGTTCACCGGCCATATGGCCTCGCGGCGGCTTACGGTGGCACTCGCACGGTGGGGACTATCAAGGTAAGCTTCGAAACCTCTCTTTTTGTTTATTTTCGATTTTAAAATCAAAAGAAAACTTAGATTTCAAAGATTTAAAACAAAAAGAAGAAAATACTTTTGATTCAAAAATAAGATAGATTTGGTTCTGAACTTTAAAATTTTATTACCACTTTTTTGGTTTACAACTTCTAATCTCTTTTCCCCTTTTTTTCAATTTCCAGACTCTCTAAACTCTCTTTTTTTTGGAATTGAGAACCTCCTCTACTCTCTGTTTTTTTTAACTCAGCCCCCTTTTTCTCTATTTTTCTTTCCTCTTTCTCTCTGATTTCGAACGACCGAACCCCGTATCTGATTTTCGAACTAAAGAACCCCCTTTTACGTTCTCTGGTTTCGGTTTTATATCCAAATCCTACACACTAACCCCTAAAATTTTTTATTGTAGCAGATCTGAAGTTGGATGGATGGAGCCGAATTTTTAGGGATGTTGGTTGAGATATTGGTGATGCCAGAGTATGGGTGAGGGTATGGGTACTGCTAGGGTTTGGTATATTTAAGTATGGTGGACAAATTTAGGGTAGGTTTGGTCTATTATTATTTTTGTTTGGGGTTTTGAGATTCAAGCTGGATTTGGGGATTTTGGTGTTGCCGGAGACGGGAGGGGGTTGCGGTAAGGGATACGGTGGCGGCTTAATTTAGGGTTAAGGTTTTTGGTTTCCGGGTCGGGTTATGGATTTAGGTTTGTATGAGTGAGTGAGTTATTTGGTTGGGTGTAAAGGGGTTTTGGGTTCGAACCAGGTTTAGGTTGGGTCACCCGGGCTCAAAACGGGTTATGACAGTATAATATATTTTATGTGCTTAATATAGATGCAGTCAGACCAAAAGAAAGGTACAGGATAAACTCTAAAGTGCTATGTTACTAAGATTCTTCATTTTTCTTAAAGTACCCGTGTTTAGTATTTATATCCAACACATTCTAAAATGAGTATGAATATATGCTACTCCAAATACATTGGATGTTTTACCTCATGTCCCAACCCTCCTTTCTTTAATATTTTTGAGGATTGAGGTTCAAATGTTTTCTGTGGGGGAAATGATAGATGTCTAGAGCTGTTTGAACCAAGGGGGTTTTCCTAATGATGGCTGTCTTCTACCTTTATATGATTGTGTTCTTGTTTTAACTCCCATTTGAATTTTTCCCCCAATTCTGTCCTTTAGTTGCTGGTTGCAAGTTTCAAACGGTCACTTCTGTTGTTGCTATGCACTGAAAAACTGATATGATTAGGTAGCTTATATCATTTGGACTTTTCGTTATTTTAAAGTATATTGGTCGAGTGGTCAAGAATGTTCATCTTATCTTGTCCTATCTTATATAGGTTTGAATCCTACTATTTACCTTAGGAATACAAAGATCTCTCTACTTAATCAAAAAAATATATGTATATCATATCATTGTTCGATTCATATTCAAATGCAAGTACTCTGGTATATCAAACTTTTTAAAGAAAAAAATAAAATGCATTTATGTGAATTATACATTCACATGAATCTGAATAACATGTTTGTATGTTATTCGAACTCAAATATATCAATACAAATAACATACATAAATACTTTAAAAAGGGAAAGAAAAAGAAGAGACGTGCCCATATGGGAAAATATTCTATGCATTGACGGTGGAAAATTTGTTTCCCACAATTGCATAATTTTAGGGTTTAAATGTTACGATTTAGGGGTAGGGTTTTAGTATTTGTGGTTAGGTTTTAAAGTTTGAGAAAAAAATTTATGATTTAAAATTTAGAAGTTAAAGTTTTGTGGTCCGGAAAATGAGTACGTGGCAGCTTAAAAAGTCTGCTTGTGAAAAAATATCACTGGCGGTGCATCAAATAATTACCCTAGCAATATAATTCCTTTTGCTTACTTTAAACTAAAGCAATTCATAGGTTGTATCAATGTTGTACCTGGCATTCTTGAAACTTGTGAACAACATAGTGATAAAAACTTCATAAACATCTGTACAAACTAAGAAACCAGTATTTCTTTGTTCCAGTACTTAGTCAGTTACAACAATTTTGATAGCCATTGAGCTATTTATTTAGTTATTGAAGTAACTAAGAATCAATTATCCTGAAATCACAAATAAGAAATAGTGCAGAACTCCGAAAAGGGACGGAATACGACATGGCTCCGAAGTATTTGTCCAGGTTAAGATCGAAGATCTCGTCGTCGTATCACTTTCAACCTATGCAACAAAATCTCTTTTCCTGTGTTTCATTTCTTAGATTTACCTGTGACGGCTTGGAAGAGTAAGCTCTTGCCAGCTTCTTTGCTGCATATTTGAGAGCAAATAATCAAAATTTGCATGTCTGGAAAGGGTTAATATGTAAAATGGCACTGAATTAAGGTGAAAGAACAAAATACCTATTTCATAAAAGAGCTCATTGACATTATGTGCAGTTTTTGCAGATGTTTCCACGAAAAACATTCCATTCTCTTGTGCAAATTCTTCTCCATCCTGCAAACGAGTGAGATCGAACGTGTCATTGGGAACTTCAGATAAAGAAATACCAAGCCTTGAGATGCATCCGACGGGACGGCTGTTCCTGGTCGAATGGTCTAGTCGGTTTGGTTCGGTTTTTCACATTGTTAAAGCACATAAAAACAGTTGGCAATTCTGTTTTATGATGATGGGAAATTATGCTACTCGGGAGTGTTTTGCAAATACCTGAATCTGAACCTCTCTCTTTGAGTCCAAGTCTGACTTGTTTGCCACCAGAGCCATCACTGGATTTGGATTTCCTTAGCATCAGATATCGAATAATTAGCTGCTGGTTTGTGGCTAAGCAAACATTTCATAACCGAAAACCATTTCGACCTTGTATAACATATATACATTTGTATATGGAGGTCATGGAGAAGTTATAGCATAGGAGTAAACATAGATTTTAGAAGATTGGAGTTAGCCAGACCAGAATACCTACCGATATAAGACACGGTACGTATGCAACCGCAGAAAAAAAAAAACTAAATACGACACGAGTCACGACAGTATCTTTGTTACTGAGACTTCGATTTTCTTAAAACACACAATATCTTACATTTTCAAACATTGTACGAGGTATGATCTTCCAAATATATGGTTTGAGCACACTCATGATGGAGATATACCAAAAAAGTATATTACTCTACAAAAGATTGCAGTTCTTACCTTGTTTTTGCAGTTCTTGAACCCAATTCTTTGCTCGTTCAAAGGTATCCTGAAGAAAGAAAACAGAAACACAGAGAGATATGTATGTAACTGAGAAGATTTCCAATTTGGTTTAAAGCAATCATTACTGATATTATCATTAGAATTGCATTTAAATTGATGATAAATTTTTTACCAGGCTTGAGATGTCATAAACGACAACGGCTGCAGCGGCACCTCGATAATACATCGGAGCTAAACTATGGTATCTTTCTTGTCCTGCTGTATCCCAAATGTCAAATTTTACAGTGGCTTCACTTACTGATAATATCTGAGTGAAAAAGGCTGCTCCAATTGTTGGTTCCTACCATGTAAACAGATTTCATCAAACCTATGTTACTCGGACTAGGGTGAAAGCGGACAATAAGAGGACATGATAAAGAAGAGGACCTGGTGATCCAAAAACTGGCCTTTCACAAATCTTAATACCAAGCTGGTTTTGCCTGTTCCCATGTCTCCTAGAAGCACCTGCAATTTATAATCTCCTCATCCCTCACCAACATTCTCAATTAATATGCAATAATGGAACATCATCATCAGTTGCTAATATCTGTTTTTTAGACTTTTGTTATTCGGATTCAAGTACAAGTGCCGGACATAAATACGAGTCTTACATAGATAAGTCCAATATTTTTTAAATTATTATACATTTCAAATTAGTTCAGAGCATGTCTCATACCAATTCAGTTATATGTTCAATCCAAATATTTAGTTAAAACACCGAAAAGTCGAAACTCGAAACATCACTTTCTAGTATTAAAACCAAACAAATTATAAGAGAAACACTACAACTTAGGTTGATAATGATATATTAGAGATCAAAGAGGGAATGGACATAAAAATAAAAGTAAGTGTAAGCCATACCCACCAGCTTGGGTTGTATGATCTTGTTGTCAGGTCTTGCCATTGATTGTCCAATGAAGCTTAGAAAATCAGACAAAAAGGGAAAAGAAAGTTTTAGATCATAGAAAAGGCAAAAGCAAGCAATCATGGAATTGAATGGGAATGGGAATGGTAGGTTTGAGACTTGGAGTTCCTAAAATACTAAATTATACACTAACTTTGACTGGTAGTTTTGATCCTTTAAGGTATGGTTCATGATTTCTGTATCTCTACTGTATATTGGTGTTTGTGTATGTTTGTCATGTCATCTTTGTATTAAAGCTGTTCATTTTTATTTAATTTTTGATAATTTAGTAATTTATATTATATTAAAAAAAATTAATATATTTATGCAGGGGCGGATGTATGTATGTGACTGGTGGGTTTGGGGTAAACTACAATGGAAGTCACTCAATTATGAGTAATATTATATTTGGGTCATTCAATTTTTAAAAGTTACATTTAAGTCACTTAAATATGGTAACGTGACATTTGAGTCACTCAAATATGGGTAATGTTACATTTCGGTCATTTAATTATGGGTAAGATTACATTTGGGTCGTCCTTCATACTTAAAAAAAGAAGATTTATATACAATACACCGGCGGTAGAAACTTTTAGTTTCTACAAGTGCCTTAGTTTTAGGGTGTAGGGATTTAGTTTAGGGTGTAGGGTTTAGGTGTAGGGGTTTAGAATTTAAGAGTAATGGTTAGAATTTAGAGTTTAAGGTTGGGGTTTAGGGTTTAGAAGTTAGGGTTCAGGTTTTAGGGCAATATGTTGAGTATTTAGGTTTTAATTTGTAAACCCTAAATTCTAACTCTAAACCTTAAATTATACTCACAATCACTTAATTATAAACTACTAAACCTAAACCCTAAATTGTATTCCTAAACCCTAAAATTAAGGCGCTTTAGTTTACATCGCCAGTGTCTCAAATAATTATCCTAAAAAACCTATTACTACAAAAATTACATTTGGGTCAATCCTCAAATGCTCGAACTTTTAATAACATTTGTCTTTGAAACTCGGAAGAATTTTTATGATATCACACTTATTTCTTTAGACGTTATATTCAACAAGAAAAAATGGTTGATCTCGAATTTCCCTACTCACCCCTTTATCAATTTAACTTTCTTGTCATTTTTGTGAATTGAGAATTGTTATTACTTTCTAAATTCTTTTTTCAAGTAGAGATTTCTTTAATAAAATGCATTTTTTATGTCTATTTAGTCTGTTGTAGTCAAAATTGTTGTCTGTAAGAATTCGAAGTCATAAACCTCTAACTAAGATAAATAGGTAAACCACCAAACTTAAATTCTTGGATCCGCCTCTATATTTATGTTTTCATATTATATTCGTGTTTCATGTTATATAAAATTCTATGGACAAGTGGAGATGGTGTAAAGCATGTATTTTACTAGAGGGGTTAAACCGTGTTTTTACCAAAGCTCCACATTTGTCGTAATCAGGGCTTGAACAAAGTGTTAAGAAAGATTAAAAAAAGGATGGAATAGAAATAATGTTCTTGTCGGGGCTATCCCGTGTTTAATCATAGTTTAGATACGTAAATAAATCAGTTTATTACACTTTCTCAGATGATAGGAGGAAATTATGGAATAAAGAGATCTTGTATTGAGTCATTTTTTATAAGAAACAAAGGATATTAAAATTTATACATTTGGAGCTCATGAAACATGGGAAAGTAGCTCTAGATGATTAGGGATGTCAATGTGGTAAATTTCGGGGATTAACATATTTCGTATTCAATTGGATAGAGATGGATATATGTTTCACGAGTGTTAGGGCGAGAATGAGGGATAAAAATTACACCAACCGTGGATGGTAGACAAGATACATATGACTTGTATTCACTCATCTCCACCTTTCCTCGCCCCATCCTCATCTTCTAGTATACATAATAAGCATATCTTGAAAAATATTTAAATAAATTAATTTTAATAATATTCAACTCACATTCTTTATAAAAAAGACGTTATTCACGGAGTTACAATTTATTGATTCTCATCCATTTAAAGGGTTGCGGCGACTTATTATTATTTTTAAAATAATGGCAGTTGAAATGATGTTACATATGTGGTGAGAATTCGAAAGACACGTATTTCATAATTTTTTATAAAAATATTTTATTTTTTTACTTTTATATTTATTTAATTATTACTTATAATTGTTCAAAAAAATTATTACTTATAAATACATTATCTGAAGTAGATCGTTGGACGTCTATAACAAAAATTAAGTGAATCTCAAGACCTATATAAATAGTAGGACGGAGATGGTTCTACTCTTACGGACCGCGGGATAGGAATTGAGATGAAAATTATTGACACAGATAAATGTAGGGAAGTACCCTTCGCACCCGCCCATACAATTAACATCCCTATAATTGATAGGTTGGTTTTAAATTTCAAATTTATGAAAGAGTTGTAATTTTTTTAATAGTATTAAGGTGATTAAGAGGTAGTATATATTCATACGGATTCTTAATTCTTTGACAATGCACATAATCCTTGCATACAAAATAATTTGAATCGGGCCTCTTAAAATGTACACCATCCTCTTTTCTATTGAAACTACTTATTGAGTTCGGTTGTAATAATTTTCAATTAATTTTTAATTATAAAATGTCATTGTTGGTTGATTCTCTTTACGTACCAAAATGAATTTCAGTTTTGAAAATTTCAACTTTGACTAAACCATAATTTAACAATTGAAATTTGAGTATCGAACAACTCAAGTACATTTTTGTCTTTAACAACTTGATTCAATTCAGTAAGTTGATCATATGTCCATCCTTTGTGGTGCTAAAATGAAGGCAAGATAAGTGTGGACTTTGTTTAAAGATAATGTTAAAAATACCAATAAATAATTATCATTAAGATAACGAATGAAAACAATATGGATGAGTCTACCACGTGCGACGAACACCGCTGAATATCACTAACGTTGAACATTGCTGAACACTAATAAATTAATTATTAAAAATTAAAAATTTTAAGAACTCAACATACAAATAATAATTATTTTAAAAAATTAATTAAATTATTTTCCATATATGTTAAATTTTTGAATTTTTTAAATAAATTAGGTAAATTACATATTCAGTACCCAACCTATTATAATATTTTTGTTTTAGTACCCATCAATTTTTTTTAGTAAAATAGTACCTTATATTACGTTTTTTTTTTCTGTTTTAGTACCGGCCATTAAAAATTAACAGAATAACATGACTCGTTTTTAATTGGGATAATTACAAGTTTAGTCCCAAAAATTTACACATTTTTTTATCAATTTAATCGTTGTTTTAAATATTTGAATTAAAACTATAAATTTCACTTTTTTTTCTTTCTTCATCTATGAAATCCCTAGCCCCTCTTTTCCCTAATTTTGTTAACTAAACAGCACTGGGATGATGTTATCCGCCGGATGTCATGACTTTAACGATTGATTCACTTTGAAAGATATGACATATTATTGTGACTTTTAGTCTGTTTTGGACCCATGAACCAGAACTATGAATCGGTCACTCGAACTCAATACTTTGAGTTTGTGTGCTTCTTCAACAATCCCAACCCCCCAGTCTGTCTTTACGAAAGTATGGAAAAAAAAACAAAAAAGAAGCGGCCTTTGGTTTCAATTGTGGGTTTGATTTTTATTTGTGAAACTAGTACAAATTGACGGAGGTTAACAAAATTGGGGAAAACAGAGATGGTTTTGGGGAAGAAGAAAGAAAAAAAAAGAATTTATAGTTTTAACCCAAATATTTAAGATGACGTTTAAATTGATAAAGTTTGGACCATATTGATAAAAATGTGTAAATTTTGGGACTAAAATTGTTATTATCCCAATTAAAAATGAGCCACGTCATCAACTTTGTTAATTTTTAATGGTCGGGTATCAAAACAGAACAAAAAACGTAACATAAGGTACTATTTTGTAAAAAAAAATGATGGTACTAAAACAAAAATACTATAATAGGTTGGGTACTGAATATGTAGTTTACCCAATTTATTAAAAAATCAAAAATTTAACATATATAAAAAATAATTTAATTGACTTTTTTAAAATAATTATTAATTGTATGTTGAGTCTCTGGAATTTTTAATAATTAATTTAATGGTGTTCAGCGGTTTCAACGTTAGTGGTGTTCAGCAGTGTTCGTCGCACGTCGTAGAATTTTCCAAACAATATATTTTTAATGCAATCAGCAATAGGTGGCAAACGAGTCATTCGGATCGGGTTCGGTTCGGGTCATTTCGGATCGGTTTGACTACATTCGATTTCAGTTCAGTTCGTGTCAGATCCGGTCTAGTTCAATTTTAATTTTGGTCTATAGTGATTCGGATCAGATCGAGTCACATCAGTTTGGTTGATTTTTGGGTTGGTTGATTTCGATTCAGGTCAAGATCGGTTTAATAGAAAATCGATATGTTTAAGTCAAGTTTTCAAGCCATATCAATTTTTAAACCCATATATAGCTTTATAAAGGCAATATATTTGTTGTGCGACAGTTCACATCAAACCTTTCATTATTTCTTTTAATATCTTTTCTTTATTTCGGGTTGTCTTCGGTTCGGGTTACTTTCGGTTCAGATGGTATCTGGGTCCGCTCGTTTGATTAAAAATCAGATCGAGTCCATATCGGTTCAACTAAAAATCGTGTCGGTTTTAGTTTGCTTCAGTTTGTTTTGGATTTCGGATCAAATTCGAATCATCATATTTAGGTCAATATCGAGTCTCAGATCGAGTAAAATCAATTCAGGTCTCGAGTCAGTTTGCCACCTCTACAATCAACATAAATGATTCATATTATCTACAATTATAAATAAATTGACAATAAATTTTAAATTATATTTATAAAAAACATTATTCAAAAAATGGTTTTCGACAATTATTTTTCAAAAAATATAATATATTTTTGGGTAAACATCACCACTAGTCACTAAACTATTCTAATTTTCTTATTTTGGTTATTAAATTATTATTTTTAGAAAAATAGTCACAAATGTTATGTGTGTTTTTTTTCCTATTTTGGTTACATGTTGTTAAGAAACTCACGGAAAACTGGAAAGCATGAATAATTTAGTGACCAAAATAGGAAAGAAACAATAGATTAGTGACCAAAATAAGAAAAAAAAACTATAATATTAGTGATGATTTTACATAAAATAATAGTTTGGTGACCAATTATGATGTTTACCTTTTATTTTTTTAGAAATTATTTTTTCAGAATCTGTTTCAACAAAACAAGCAGACATTTGAAATAAATCTCTACGTGCTTTACATAAAAATTCTCGAATAAAATTTTGTAAGATTCTTTCGACCTATTGGACATGGAGAATACCCTGTCTATTAGACTATTACAATTTATAACGTTGTTTATCTCTTGCTTTTGTTTTTGAAAAAAATACAGCGGCGGAACTTGAAAAAATAATTTAGAATTAATTTAAAATTTTGAAAATGTTAGAGGTTAAAATTTTAATTTTTTTAAAAGATTTAATTTACTTTTCCTTTAAAAGAATTGAGCACTAATTAAAATTTATAATAATTAGAGAGGCGTATTGAGTTTTTTAAAAAAAAAATCAGAGTAGATTTAATTAAAAATATTTAAAAATTTAATAAAAAGCTAGAATTTTGGAAAAGCCATATTAATTTATTTTTAAAAAAAATGGAGGGGCCAAATATGAATTATTCAAAACTTTTGGGGACCGGCACAGAGTGTTTATATTTGAAACGTACGCAGGGAGGCCCCAAGACCGGGAGGGGAGGGGCCTGCTCTGCGCCTCTGCCGCATTGCTTTGCCTTGCCTTGCAACGTTTACTCTCTCTCCTTCTCACGTTTTCAATCATCGTGGGTGAGTTCTTTCTTGCTGTCTCTTTTAATAAAGCATTTAATTTTCATATTTGCATGCATTACAATTGTGATGTTTTGATCCTTTTTCCCCTTCTTTTGTTTTTTTCTTTCGATTTTTCTTCGCCTCCTTCAAAGCCTCATTAATGTTCTTTTGTTTTCATTTCCAAACGGTGCCTCTGCCCTGAATTTCCTGCTTTTGGTTTTGAATTTTTCTTTTGATTTCCCATTTGAGAATATGATCACATTTCTTTGATGGGATTCTTTTTCTTTTTTATTGTCCTGGGTGATTTCAGAATTCAGAACTAGTTTTTTTTTTTTTTTTCATCTCTTTAGTTTCCTAATGTACTTGCTGGTAATATGGAAATAAAAATCCAGATTTTTTCCTCTTTCTTCATTTAAATTTTGTGATAATTTACCAATTCATCTTTCTTGATGTCCTTTTTATTTTCTGAAATCAATGGATTGTCCATTTATAAATTGCTTTTTTTATTATTTTTTTCTGTTTATATTATGTCTCTCATGCTTTCTTCATTTTTTTTTCAGAAATGGTGTAATCATTGTTAGCATTTTCTGTTTTTGCAGCACACTTGCCTCAAAACCATTTTCAAGGAAGGTTCTTTGATTGATCACTGAAATTGAAACATAAATTGTGTTTGTTGCTCTTCTATAACACAGTTCATATCACAAGAAGCTTTTCCGAAATGCTAAATTTTGCAAGAGGGAGAAGCCAGCCAAGGTCTTCTAGATCCATGCCATTGTCCGGTAACATTTTCTCCCAAATTCATTTTCTAAGCTCACAACCCATTTCTCCTTGGTTATGTCTTGGTTACATTTAATTGCAGAGAAGAACTGATGATGATTTAAAATTGGGAAAAGAAAATTGTTCTGTAAATTTAATTTTGTTGTTTGTCTTTTGTTTGCAGGAATGGAATATCCTGATCCCAAGATGAAGAACAATTTTGTAGGAAAAGTCCTTATGGCTGCAACCCTTACAGCCTTATGCGTTATCATGCTCAAGCAGTCCCCAAAATTCAATACTCCGAGTCAGGTACGTTCTTGATTATGCTTTGGTTCTCTCTTTCATCTCTATCATGGTATGCTGAAGTTAAAATGCAATGTGTGTTCTTTCCATCACAAGAGAAAATTGGGGCATACTGATCCTATAATACCAGGTTCAATCTATCAAAAGATTATGCCACATGCTTCCCGTGCAGATATTTTTGTTGCTTTAACAATTGAAGAACAACTAGCAATTAATTTGTTGATTTTTTTTTTCTTTTATTTGAATTTCTTTCAATTGTTAAGATAGTTCTGATGCCCGGATATACTTCTGGGGCTCCACCAGCTGTTATATCTGGACCCTGTGCCATTGTCCTTAGAATTCATCCTTGCATGTTGTCATTGCCTGCTGCTGGCTTAGTTTCATCAAACTGTTCACTTGACGATGGATGTGTCTTTTGCCCTTTGCTTCTGGTTAATATAATCTTCCCTTAAGTAAAATCATAATTGATGCTACTTTATATGAACACTTGGGAGTCAATCCTGTTGTTTCGTATTCATATAGTGTTTCAACTTCTGAAATCACTTTCCATTCTTGACCTTTGTCTTTCCAGTTCTCGCAACATGAAGAAGGATTAACTCATGTTCTCGTAACCGGTGGTGCTGGCTATATTGGTTCACATGCTGCTTTACGGCTTCTGAAGGAATCATACCGTGTAACTATTGTGGTATGTTTTATAGTTTGGGATTCCTAATCTCACTGCTTGTACATTAGTTCTGGTTTTATGAAAGAAGTTTCTCTGTTGCAGGACAATCTTTCACGTGGAAACATAGGCGCTGTCAAGGTTCTACAAGAATTATTTCCTGAGTCTGGGCTGCTTCAATTCATTTATGCTGATCTGGGGGATGCAAAAGCAGTATCCTTTCTGTGAAATTTGTTATGATTATTATTTTTCACATGATCAATTTAATGCATTTAAATGTGGATGTGGTTACTGTTTCCTTGATTTTAAATTTAGGTAAACAAAATATTTTCAGAAAATTCATTTGATGCTGTAATGCACTTTGCAGCTGTGGCATATGTTGGGGAAAGCACACTTGATCCTCTCAAGTAAGTTTCCTAATCCTTAACTGCTTTATGATATTTAATTGGCAGAGTTAATATAGGCCAGATGAGCTGTGAGGTAGATTGCTCATTTTAATTTTATACAAATAAATATTGATATTTTGACAAGCGCATATTTGGTCGAAGAACTCAACTGTATGATATAGTACTCTGAAATTAGTATAAGGAGGTGTATTGCTTAATCAGTGCTGCCGATGCAACTCTGTGGTTTGTACCCTAATTGGCTGGATAACAGTTCCTCTAAGGTCCATTCAATTTCATTAGTAAATTAAGCTTTTGTACCTGCCCTTACCATGATTTATGAGAGCAGTAGAAATGAAGCTAAAACTTTTCCATCACCAAAAGAGCAATAGGTCACTACATTTTTGAAAGAAATTTTTTGGATTTGTTTTATAGATGGATGTTTTTCTACTAGCTTGATAAATACCGACTTCCACGTATAAAGCCTAGTGTCCTTTCTCCTGCTTGAACTACCCTTTTGAAATAAAAAAAGGATTGACCTTGGAATCTGGGATTTGCTTAACTACTGGCATTCTGGCACTGCCGCTGCCATTGCCACTAACAATCTAACATCACCACTCAAATGTCCTCTTGTATTTGCATTAACTGTGTTATTAAAAATCAATTTCTTTTGACCTTTAAGATCAACTCCTCGGTCTTTGATTGAGAAGTTTTTGCATGATTTAAACTAATCTCAAAATTATGTTCTTTATGGTATATTGCCATGATTTGTAGGTATTATCACAACATTACTTCAAACACCTTGGTGGTCCTAGAGTCCATGGCTGCACATGGTGTTAGGATTTTGATATATTCTAGTACATGTGCCACATATGGGGAGCCTGAGAAGATGCCAATTACTGAAGAAACCCTACAGGCACGTTGCAAACTTGGTTTTATGCTTGACCACTTTCTAAATTTTTGTTTGAGGTCAAATATTAAAGGATCAACCTTTATCACCTTACGGAGTAACATAGAGTTATTAAAAGGCAACTGATCTTTGTTTTGGAACCAACTCAGGTTCCAATCAATCCATAGAAAAGCTAAGAAGATGGCAGAAGATATCATCCTGGATTTCTCTAAGAATTCAGATATGGCAGTAATGATCCTAAGGTTTTATTTTAGTTTACTTTTAAAAGCTTTGAGTTTACTCTATGTTTTCTTTTCTCAGTATGCATAATTTTGGCAACTTAACATCCCAGAAGCATTCCACCAAAACTAAGTATTTTAGATCTTTATATTTTCTCATTGGAGGGGATAAGTTATCTTTGTTCTGCCAGCTAACTGCTGCATATATATGACATATATATGGAAGGTCTACATATTCCTGTTTTTAACACAGGCATTCTGTAGTTCTAGATTATAGGGAAACCTTAGAAGGTAGATTAGTTCAGAATCCAGATCGTTGTAACTATGAATTTAGGATTGCTGAACTTTGTAGACCTTGAAGGGTTTCTACTATCATATTCAATGTGTAGAGTTCTGATGCTGATAGTCCAACAATATGCTCCTTTTTATTATTATTATTAAAAACTTGAACATTAAAAGGAATTTGCAGCTGTTATGATCCTTATATTTCTATTGAATTTTAGATACTTCAATGTGATCGGGTCAGATCCTGAAGGAAGATTAGGTGAGGCTCCCAGACCTGAGCTGCGTGAGCATGGACGAATTTCAGGTGCTTGTTTTGATGCAGCTCGTGGTATTATTCCTGGTCTCAAGGTGTGTTGTTCTTTTTATCCCTTCACTATGATTGTTTAATGATTGCTACATTTCAGCTACACCTGGGGTCAAGAAGTAAACTAGCCCCCGTAAAAGAAACCCTCGACCCCTGAACAAAAAAAAACCCAGAAAACATCAGACAGAAAATGAAAAAGCAAAACGAAAAAACCAAAATATACCTACGGTCACAACTATCACACCTAGCCTGAAATGACCGATGACGACTCCCATTTTCAAAACAATCATATTTTTGTCAAGAAATATTTTTGAACCTAAAAAAGGTTTCGATAGTTGATTTTTTGCGTGTGAATATAAAAAAAAGGTTCATTAGAATGAAAACTATATACAAGTGATTCTGCAGTTTGACAGCTGCTAGAAAAATTTCTCTAGGCGTTTAAAATGCCTACATTTTCATCTTTTCCTTGAAACAAGTTTGTTGTAGATGATTTTTCATAACTGGATGCTCTGTGTATTTGATGTAATTACAACTGTACTTTGTTGTGTTTTTTACATGTTTGTTTCATTCTCGTAACTTTTATAATGTTATCATGCTTGTCACCCAAAATGTCCATAGTTTTGCATGTATGGTTCAAAACTATTTCAGTGAACTTTGTTTTGGTTATTGGAACTTTCATGCAGG
Organism: Hibiscus mutabilis; assembly: GCA_019671005.1. Lineage (NCBI taxonomy): Eukaryota > Viridiplantae > Streptophyta > Magnoliopsida > Malvales > Malvaceae > Hibiscus > Hibiscus mutabilis. The sequence goes on from CM033725.1 coordinate 51,771,967, forward strand.
TCAAGGGAACGGACTACAAAACACATGATGGAACTTGCATTCGTGATTATATCGATGTTACCGACCTGGTCGATGCTCACATGAGAGCTCTTCAAAACGCAAAGCCCCGAAAAGTGGGAATCTACAATGTTGGCACGGGAAGAGGTAGGTCTGTGAAGGAGTTTGTGGAGGCATGTAAGAAAGCCACTGGGGTGAAGATCAAAGTTGACTATCTGCCCCGCCGACCTGGAGACTATGCAGAAGTGTTCAGTGATCCGACTAAGATAAGGCGGGAGCTGAATTGGACAGCTCAATTTACCGATCTCCAGGAGAGTTTACAGGTTGCATGGAGATGGCAGAAGGCACATCGTGACGGGTACGCTGCAGCCTCTTAGGTGATAGTTTCTTCTCTCGAGTAATTCACAGCCATTTTATTTGTTATAGCAAATGGTACATTGAAGACCACCCCTGACGGGGAGGGGAGGGAAATGGAGATGAAAAATTTTCACTTGTTTAGAGTGAGCAAATTAATTCATTATATATGGATTTGAAGAGATAAATGATAGTTTAGTTACTAATATGATGATAAAAGCCCAGCTCAGGTTCAGTTATAGCCTTTTTGATTATCTTCGTTAGCCCATATTCTGTTCCATGCTTCGTTATCATTACCGAACCATTGGAATATAATTTATTGGATGACTAATCTAAATTAGTTATTAGGATCATTTTTCCGACCCAATTTGTTATATTCACAAGACTAATAGTCGAACCTCAAACGTTAAAAAATATTTAGTGTTTCATTCTACTAGATTAATTGGTTGTTGTTCCCGTTAGGGGTGTGTAAAAATATCTGATTTGACCGATCTAATTCGTTTATCTGTTGATCTAAAAATTTAGATATTCGATATGATTTTTTATTTTCGAATCGAATATGAATCATAATATTTCAAGTTTCATATTATTCAAAATATCCAAAAATTAAAAATTTGTTGGATACGGATCTTGTTATATTTAATAATTTGATACTTGTTACATCCGAAAATTTCAAAAATCAAAATTTTTATACATGCGAATTTTGTTATATTTGACAATTTGTTGTTTGTTATATTCAAAAATTCAAAATTTCATAAATATGACCACCAAATCTAAAAAATACTTAAACCAAATTATATATTCGATTTTTCAAATCTAATACATATCACTATTTTATTGATCCGGAATTTTTGATATCTAAATGCACACCCTTAGTTATTGTACTGCGACTTTAAACAATTTTTACCTTCGTTTGGATAAAAATCATTAGTCAACTAACGGTCAATGCAATTCGATAATGTGGCATCAATATTTTTTAAGAAATATATTTTTATTATATTTATTTTATATTAATTTTAACCAATCAGATGATGCCACATGTCATCATATAATGATTGGCTAAAGACAAAATAAAAAATGAGAGAATAGCAATTGGTGGGAATCAAACATGGGCTTAATGAGTGGAAGGAACAATACCTAGCCACCAAATTAACATGCTAATTTGTTGAAATCTTTTCAAATATTATATTTATCCAATTACATATCGTCTTCCCATTGCTTGCCATCCTGGACGACAAAATAGTGAAAGCCAACGACAGTGCCTCCTGTCTTTGAGGGTGAATAGTGACGGCGTTGAATAGTTTGAGTTAAGTAGCTTACATTACTTTTCCGAAATGCTGTGAAATTAAAATGAAATGCAATTTGAGTTCTTGTAATCTCATGGCTACTATGAGAGAAATTGAAGCGAGCAATATTAATCCTGGCCCTTAATAATTTTTTAGTTTAAACGATATTTGTTTGTTGATTTCATAATTTTTTCCCTATTTCTATATTTTTTTCAATAATTTTTGTCTTAAGTTCCTATTAATTTCCTTGCATCTTACTTGGATCTCGTTATTTTAATTTTTTAACAAAAAAATGGGTGCTAATTTATTGTAGGCAGCAATGAAAAGCAGAAAAGAGTTTAACTCATCATAATTTGAAATTTTGAAAATCACATAAAATTATTTTAACTCATTATAGATTAATTAACTGACCGTAGGAATTTTTTGTTTCTACAAGCGCTTTAATTAAATTTTAAGGATTAAGGATTTAGTTCAAGGTTTATTGATTTAGGAATTCAGAATCTGTGGTTAGAATTTAGGGTTTAGTGTTATAGTGTTTAGAGGTTAGAGTTTTAAGGTAATACGGTAGAGATTTAGGTTTTTACCTATAACTCTTAAATTTCAACTCTAAACTCTAAATACAATCCCTAAATTCTAAGCACATAAATCTTAAACCCTAAACTATCAACCCTTGGTGAAAACAAAATTACCATTTATTTAAAAACCGCAAAATATTTACTTTCACACTATCTTAAACAGAATTGTACTTGGTATTTTAAACAGAAATTTAAGACATGATCTGAGAAAATAACTCAATGAGTTTTTAAACAACGTTTTCTTTAAGTTTCTCATCTCAATATAATACCTCAATGAATTTGAGTCGAAGCATGCTTAAAGAAAATTTTCCAAATCCATAAAAGCTAAAAACTGCAAGTTTTTTTCTTGGAGTTTTCTGAGATGATTTGCTGAAAAATTCGTATTGAGGGAGTGAGCTAGAGATTTGACTCATATTTGAAGTTACTTGAGAGTAGGAATATGTTGGGAATCATTATTTGTGTACGTGACAGTGTGAAACCATTATTGATGTGATGTAGAGTGATTCAAGAGGATCAAAAACCTTGTAATTAAGTTTTATATACCTCATTAAGTACTTAATGAGAAAGATTAGGTTGTTAAGATGGGTAAGGTAAGAAGTTCAATGTTTGAAGAGAAAAGGCTATATTATATTAAGCATCATTGAAACAAGACTATGGCAACAAAATAAACACAGAAAAAGTTGGAAGGAAACAAAAGAAAACAAAGGGCATCAATGAAAAGCCACAACAATGCAGGAAATATCACCCCGACTCCCCCTGCCTAATGCTGTTTTGATCAGCACTTGGGATGCTTGTTGGGCATCATCCAACTCCCTGATCTCATCATATGCTTCTTCATTCGACATCACCTGCATGCACGTATTCTCAATTTCATTATATTGTTACAACCGGAAAATGTGAGTACATTAATTACACATTGTAAAAGAAAAAGGTTTTAAGATATAAAAACGGTGTCGCTGCACATCTTAAATCTTAGAGGATGAATGAGTAGATAAAGTGGAGTAGGGAACAGAAATCCTGTCTCTATGTATGGAATAAGGTTTAGGTTTAAAAAGGACAGGACCGTACCTTCCAAAGGCCATCACTTGCCAAAATGATGAACACCTCAGAATCTGGATCCACCATTTCAGTCCTCACATCGGGTTCTGAACTGATATGTTCCTTCAGCCTCCCATCCCCAAACGCCCTCGTCATAGCCAGTTGCCCATCCACTCGAGCAACATTACCCGGCCTTTCCGACACAAATCCTCCCCTGCTTTCAATCACTTCTTTCTCCTTACAAGGCTCGTGATCCGTCGTTACTTGTTTCACTCCGCCGCCGCATAAGATGGCCCGAGAATCACCCACATTTCCCACCATCAGCTTCTCTCTGTCAATTAGTATAGCCGTAACAGCAGTTGAGCCACCTCTTGAACCGGCAACATTCTCCAATATCTCATCATCCATTACTTTGTATGCTCGTTTGATCGCTCGTTTCGGTTTTGTCCAGAAATCAGGCTACTAATTCATTAGAACAAGGGCATACCATAACATAACAAATCAGAAGATGGGGAAATGGAGCTGGTACAATACAAGTTGATATACCTGGCTCAATATCTTGTCAAAGAGACGAGTATGCAAATATTTGGCAACATCACCACCCGAATGTCCATCGAAAATCGCATACAGTCCAACGTCATGGCCGCTGATTCTCCTACTTTCCACGACAACATAATCTTCCATTCCATGACCCATTTTTCCTTTCACCAAATCATAACCATGGGTGACACGCCGAACCCGCCGCTCCTCAACTTCATCTTCTTCTTCTCCAGAGCAGCGAGGTTCGCCCTACATTTTCATACATATGCTGTAGAATTTGATATTCAAACTAAAGCCGGACGTACGGCTACAACAGGACGTAGGTAAGATTTTATATTAGGGGCAAAAGGGCGAACTTATAAAAATTTAAGGGCGAAAATAAATTTTTGATAGAAAATACATAAAAAAAAATTAAAATTATATATGAATTTTAAATTTTTATTTTTAGGGTCGACATTTTAGTACCTTGCTGTCATTGTGGGAGGCTGCTGCTGCACCTTCTGTTGCCTTTGATCTCTTCTTCTATATATTGAACGAACTTATAAAAGTGGTCAAAAATGGATGGATTTTAAACAAAAAGAAACAAAAGTGAATTAAGAAGGTTCAGAGGCTAAAATACATACCTTATTCTCACCTAAGAGTTGGTCTTCCGGAAAATGTCTCACACTCTGCAACAAGAATTTCCATAAACATGATCAGCTAAACGGTCTGATGAATCAAAGAAAGGATATTTAAAACTTCATCATAATGTAGATGTAACAAGGAAAGTAGGGTTAAATTACTTTCATTTTGAAGAATCAGATGAATCGAAGATATTAGTTTCAAAGTAAGATTTAGATATATATATCCCAACAATCTCAGATAAACATGTAAAATGCAGACACAGAGTTAAAGGAACAGTCCATGTGTCTGTAAATAGAGGATTACAGTACAGAGCAAAGTGGTAGGTGTAACTGAGGTTCTGGAAGTGTTGCGGTTCGGCCACCGCCGCTTCGGTATAATTTGTAACAGCAAGTGGAACACCAGGCGTAATGTTGCTAAGATTTAGTATTAAGTTATTGTTTTAAGTTCCTGCCTTATTAGGAAATTTCTTTCTCATCCCAATTTAATTAGGGTAAAACTTTGATATATAGGCTGTGTAAAGCTAATTTTACACAAGTTTGTATTTTTACTTTTATAAAACATAAATTTTAATTTTTTAACCCTAATACCCTAAACTCTAAATTCTAAACCCTAAACTAAACTCTTAACCCCTAAATTTAAAAAGCACGTGTAAACGTTTGTTTACGCATTGTGTATCAAATTTTTTCTCATTTAATTATACATTTTTGTTTAATTTGTGTTCGACTGTGAATGCAATTGAAATTTATAAGTCGGGCTATAGAATAATTATCTTCTCTGAGGTGTTGCTTTAAAAATTTTATCTTTTAATATTTTTGTTTTGTTATTTTTGTAGGCGGTCTCAAAGTCGCCGGTTAGAGTTCTTTAATTTTTTTCTCTTTTTTTTTATGTTTTTTACTACATTCTTTATGTTTTTTTTTTGTCTGTTATTTTAGTATGTTCTGTCTATCGTTATAGTTTAAAGTTATCATGTTGTTGCATTGCAATGTGTAAGATTATTAGAGTCCTCTAGTTTAACGAAGATGTTTCATTTCCTTTGAAATTTACTGTTCTCGATGTGATCCAAACTCTTCAACAGTGAACATTCCACACTTTTAGCGATGGTATATCTGTGTCTTTTAGGCGTGCAGCGAGTGCCTACCGGTGTGCGGAGGATAGGAATCATAGGGTGCTTGTGGAGGAGCATTTGGGGTGCGCGGAGGTGGTCTCCGGGTACACAGTGCGAAGAAAGCCTTCGAGGTGGGGAGGATAGGCACCATAGGAGTGCTTGCGAAGGAGCATTTAGGGGGGGGGGGGGGTGTCGTACAGAGAATTTTATTTTAATAACATCATACCAGAAAATATTTATGCTCGGATTTTGCATAGAATATATGAAAAATATACTATATTCATCAAGATATTTGTGGAGATCAGGGTAGATAATAATGAAGAAAGTTGAAAGTAAATATTACCTAAAGATTAAACCTGAAGAAAATTGTCATTAATTGAATCAAAATTAAGTTTAAAATATTTAACATGTATAGTTATTAAAAATAAATAACATGAAAATTTTTAAAAAAAGTAAATTCTAAAAATTAGAGATTTTTTAGAGTTTCCGTAACTTTTAAAGCCTTCTAGCAAAAGAAAAAAGGAAACTACTGCCTGCCATTCTACAAAAAGGAGAGTTTAGTCATGGTTGTTGTCTGCCGATAATCGACCTGCCATTCTAAAAATTAGACAAGACACGGATGTACAGCATTGAAGTACAATGAAGGCACAAACATAAGATCCATCATTCTTTTACCAACCTAATTTGGCAAATTAATAAGACAAAAATGAGTTTTACCATGTGTTTGAAGGAGTGATCCAAGCTTATTTTACAATTTCACAAACAATATAACTTGTAGACAGCTCAAGTTCAGGTCGCAGGTTTCCCTTCCCTCTTCAGAAGTTCCTGTTAAGAAGTTGATCTAAACAGTTATTATTTTGATTTTACACAAAAGCGATCAATATGCACTTTGCTATATACCTGTTTGGTAGCAGCAATCGAGGCGCGCTGTCGTTCTTTTTTCTCTCGTTGGCACTCCCCACACCAGCTTGAGAAATCTTTCTGATATTTCCTCAGCTCACGGAAGACCGAACTGGAAGAAAATTTTGCATGCAGCTTAAACAATTCACAATTGGCAAAATAAATAAAAGCACTGACGCTAAACTTACAAGTCAAATTAAGAAATGCGCACTGCCATGAAGCCCAACATTTACACAGATTAAAAATCAGAAAATATCAAATAGCACCATTCTCTGAGGAAAGAATGCAAATGGAGGCTAAAATTAATTTTCAGTTCGCTGCAACCTTATTAGTTATTACATTTCAACACCAAAACAAGTCCCAGAAAATACACACATGTCTAGATTCTTCGGCTTCCTCTATTACTATTTCTTTAAATTGTTCTTCATACTTCAATTCGAACACAGGCCAACGAATAAGTTATACTCAAGAGGCAATCTCTTTCAATCTATAGAAGTAACTCATGGTTGCTATCGCAACTTTAGGAGAGACCAACCTAGTGATCCCTCCAAAAGGTTTCTACATGGAGGTAGATTTATGATAAGGGCAGGAGAAATATACCTTCTACACCACAAAAGTAAGTTGCACCGATGACCAGATGTTGTGGCTCTTGCACCATGCCTATGGCGCCCACGATGAAGAACAGCTCGTCCTGGAACATGTGAATAATCCAAAATTTCCTATAATGCACAAGAAACACATCACGTTAAATGAGAATTTGTCACGGTAACAGTAATTAGAAAAACTAAAAGTATATATCTTTTATTCTCGGAACCAATACCTAAAAAATCTAATTAATACTATGCCTACTCCCTCTTGTCCAAGGAAATTACAAAATGAAAGATATCTTCACGGGAAAATATATGATGCACTAACGGTGGAAACATTTTGTTTCTACAAGCGCCCTAATTTTAGGGTTTAGGGATCTAGTTTCAGGTTCTTCAATTCATTTTTTAACCAATTTGTTATTTCACGCTCTCATTCACAAAAGGAAGTAGCCAGACTAGACTAAAACAAGCATAATAGGCTCTTTTGATATTCTCATGATATTTCACATTTATAGAAAATAGGATGGGACTTGTCGGAGACAAGGTTGGTTCTCCTTGTTGACTTGCTACTATATGGAACTTTTTTATCAACCTATGCTTTGTCCCGATGCAATATAGAACATATAATTAAGCTTCGTTACAGTAAATTAGAATTAATAAAGGAAGAATGGATTAGAAGGATTAGCATACATCTGACTGAGTTTCTGTATTGACATGCTTATCACACCTAACACCTCGAAAGAACAAGTCCCCACCAGAGAATTGTTTACCCAAGCAAACATTTAAGGTGACTTCTGAATCGTCCACATGGAAACCTACAAACATAAAATTACGGAACTTTGTGAAGGAAAAAGTTTAACATGAAGTTACGAGGCTAAAAGAACAACAATATTCACACCAAAAAAGAGGTAGTGTTATAAACAAGCAGGGCAAGCATTCAATTAATAAAATTTTTAATGTTCACAAAAATAAAAATATAAGGGAAAAAACATAGCCAAGACAGGTGAAATTACAATCATCAGGGGATAGGGAGAATAAGATGATGAGCGTGAAATATAGAAGAAAACGGATGACACCATCATTTTATAAGAAAACAGAGTAACAAGCAATGGAGAAAGCAAAGTTAGAGGACTGAAACAATTAGTTTGTGCAATACCTTCTAAACACTTTAACAGTAGACAATAGAATCATCATTTTCTATCTACAAATAGCTAATGCTTTAATTTCCCCAGGTAGTGCTTGATAAATAGCACAGTTTACATTATATACTAGAGACTTTCATCCTTCAGAGAACCAATGGAAATGGTTTAATTAAAAAGAGAAAACAGAAGTCAGAACATACCAAGCTCAACGTCCCTGTCAATTCCATATTCAACAACAAAACCATGATGAGAATCCAACGTAGATCCACCCATGTCAGAATAGAATACTGCAAACCATTTCCCAAGATATATATAAAAAACATGATGGTCTAAGCTTTAAATCTAAATATATATCAGCAAGCATTTACAATCTCATTAGGAAAGAAAAACTAAATACCTCTGGATATAGGTCGGATAAAGTCCTCCGTCAACTTGTCAAGCATGGTCTCTAGGCCAAAGTCATCTAAAACAGCACCAAATTTGTTCATTGTGTTTGGTCGCATAATTCTGAATTTCGTCTCATGGACCCATTTTTCAAAGTTTTCTACCTAAGCAATCAGATCCTGATAAGAAAAATATAAAAACTACAAAACAAGAAAGCTAAGTAAAAAAGAGAGAAGGAGAGAGAGAGAAGGCAATGATATTAATACCTCAGATAACAACAATTCACAGAAACGGGGCTGAAACATTTCAAAAGTAAAAACCCCAGGAATAGGTTCAGCCATTATACTTCTAAAGCCTTCCTCTTTATTCTCATTAATTGCTTTGAGAAATGAAGGGACAAAGAAGTTTGAGGCATGCATGGTATATAATTCCCTATGCAGAGGCTGCAAAGAAAAGTGATCAAATAAGCAGAGAAGAAAATAAACTTTACTACGAAGACAAGACACTACGAGAAAATTTATGTAGTTTGACCATGGAACCTATAAAGGGTCAATCGTCATATATCTCAGAAATCGGTATAGTTTGGAGTTTTTGCAGGCATAAATTAATTGTAGTCAAACAATACTTATACTATGCACCTGATAGTGCGAGATAATCCTCTGCCTGTATTCCCGATGCCTTTGAACCTGTTCAAAAAATTCTTAAACAATGAAAAAAATGGTACTTATAAATGGAAATGGAAAAGGAATAGAGATTAATATCTACCACCAGATAGCTAGCTTCAATTAAAGGCTGAACACAAAGCATGTAATGACAAAAATTGACCAACATAAAATGCATAACATTGAAGGAAATTACTGAAAAAGTATATAAGCATATAGATCAACAACAATAGGATGCATAAAATCCCCGTACATATCAATAGATATATCAACTCCTCCTGATCCAAACAACATTAGGCAGCTCAAAATTCAAAATTAGAAATAAAAAATATCCCCTTTTTTCTACATTTTCCCAGTATACATCATCCACTTTTTTCCTCGATGAATCAAAAATTGATTCAAAAAGGCACTAACCATTTTCAGTTTCCAGCGAAAATGAATTTTAAAAGAATAAATTTATATTTCTGATATCGCATTATAAAAAATTCAACTGATTTTCACCTTCATGAACATAATTCAGAAGTTTAAGTGAATCCTAACATAATAAAATTTCTAAAAAAATACATATTATCATCTCATCGGCAATCAGAAACATAATATACAAGGTTACATTCTAAAAGAAATAAACTATCGACCCTGCAATAATAAGCAAACAAAAAAGCTTACGCGAGTACGTTCGCCATCAGGAGAGTAACGAAGGATGATATCGCGCATGTAATGGAGCTTGGAATCGCGAGAGAGTGCGAGCATCGGAGGAGGCAAGTAACGCTCCAGGGAGCTGAACAGAAGCGGATTAAACTCCAACTGCAAACCCTCGTAGCTCTCCGGCTTGTGCTCCGTGTTAGGATTCAGCCGTAAACGGTGCGCCGTCGCCATGCTTGGCACTAACGCGACCACATTGCCGTTGTGACCAGTGCTCGGCGGCGCTGGTTGCTGGGTATCTTTTCTACTGACACCAAAAGACATGATACCTCTTATCTGAACAAATACATACACGTTTGCATCAGCCTTGCAGCAATGTCCAACCAGTGCTGTCAAAGAAACGAATGGAGAAACTAAAACTAGCCGAAGAACAAAGCCGGAATTTGAGTTTACAAAGGAAAGGGTCCTCTTTTTTTAGTTAGGGTTTAAAGTTTGGCAATCTGATTTTGTGTTATGAGATAGACGACGATGGACATCCAGGCCCGGAGTCTGAGAGGGTATTTAATTAAGGCTTATATTAAGTACATAAATTATAATAATTTTTTTATTTACGTATTTAAAGTATTTTTATTAAAATAAATATTTAAATATATTCTTTAGTTAAAATAGGTATCTAAAATATCTTTTAGTCAAAATAAGTACTTACAGTATTTTTAGTCAAAATAGCTACCTAAAGTATATATATAGGCTTAAATGAAAAAGCAATCCTTAAATTATACATTTTGTTTGCTTTTAGCCCTAAAATTATTTTCTGGTCAAAATAAGTATATAAAATGATTATTTTTTGTTACTTTAAGTCCGATGGTTATCTAAATAAAAAATTATTTCGAATAATAAGATGTTGACACATCACAAAGATTTTTTAGCCAATAGATACTTTAAGGACTAAAAGCAAAATATGGTATAATTTAGGTAAAAAATAGTGTAAGGACTTAAAATTGCAAATAATAGTTTAGGTACTTTTTTGATAAAAAAAAATAGTTTAAGGGTTAAAAGCAATCAAAAGAAATAGTTTTAGGGACAGTTTTTCGTTTAAGTCATATGTATATATATTAAAAAAATAGGGTAAAGTTTACAAATGATAACTGAATTTTGGTTAATTATTTAATTTGGTAAACGAACTTTTAATTACTTCAATGTTATCATTAAACTTTTAGTTTTGTTTCAATGTTACCACTGACTCGTTAACAGCCGTTAAAAGAATGATGTGGTAGTTAAATTTTTTTGTATAATAACACATTTAATCTACCACATTTGTACATCCAAATAATTTAGTCCTAATTAAAATAAAAAACTTTTAGACAAAGAGCGGACAGAGAAGAAACAATCCAACAATGGCTTCTACTTCAGCTATTTCAATGGTTCTGCCATTAACCAATGCCACCCATAAGAAGATGTCGGGTTCTGAGGCTTTGTTAATTTGAATCGATTTTGAACCACTGAACTCAGCTACTTAAGCCTCACTTATAATCCCAAATGATCAGAACTTAAAAATACAAAATTAAAATGCATTAATCCATATCCATGAAACAATATTTTTCAGTAAAAATGATACAAATAGTAAGGACAAATTGATGAAGAAATGAGGAAGGGAGAATGGGCAATACCTTTCGTTTCTTGCTGATTTGAGCTGTTGGCAGGCGTTTAACAATGAGTACAGAGTCTAGCAGGGTTGAAAGAGTTACACGAGCATCAATGGCTTCCTTCACTAATTTCTAGCTTCTTCAGTGGGTTTTGCTTGGAAAACACACAGAGAAAAATGAAGAAATGAAGGGAAGAATAAAGAAAACTTATTCTTTAGCTGTCATTACCGCTGCAGGGATATCTTAGGAAATCTAGACCATGTGTTTGTTTGGGCACTTTCACAGCTTGTATTTTCAACCATGGTGCAAGTATCTAGTGAATCCTTGGCGGTTTTTGGTGAGGAGCTTGCATATTCATTTGAACCGGTAACATTGAATTTGAGGTTTAGGGTTAAATTATTTTTAATTAAAAATAGGCTTAAATTGAAATAATATGGTTAAATTTATTATTATTTTTTGAATTAGGATTAAATTATTTGAATGTGCAAATGTGGGGACTAAATGTGTTATTATACAAAATATTTTAACGAACGGTCGGTGATAACATTGAAGCAAAACTAGAAGTTTAATGGTAACATTGAAGCAATTAAAAGTTTGATTATCAAATTGAATAATTGACCAAAGTTCAGTTACTATTTGTGAACTTTACCCAAAAATTTACACAACATTTCTATAAAAATTAAAACCTAAATCTCAAAACATAGCACCATAAACCCTAAACTCTAAATTTTAACCATAAACCTTAAATTCTATACCTACGCACTAAACCCCTAAACTCTAGCCTAAAACCTCTAAACCATAGAATTGAAACTTGCTTGTATATCAAAGTATTTTTCATACATATATCATCTACGTTCCTAAAAGTTGTCATGTGACACTAATTTTGACAATATATATATATATATACACTTTAGGTATCAACCTTGACAAAAAAATATTTTACGTACCTATTGTGATCAAAAAGTATATTTTAAGTATTTATTTTGATAAAAAAATATTTTAAGTGTTTAAATAAAAATATTAATATATTTTAGTTACTTATTTGTGTTGTAGAAAAAAATTGTTTGTTAAACTATACAAGTAATCACCCTATTATTTGCGCTTTTCTCCTTTAATCACCGGCTATCAAAAGTTACAAATTAATTATTTTATTTATCGATTTTTTTAATTCATTTCTCATTTTATTGTTTTGATTTTTCTCATTGGTGCAACCCCTACCGACACAAGATCAAAATCGAAAACTTCAAGCACTAGACGTGGTGAGGGTCCGAAACCACATATAAAATTACAAAAATTACTAATTCTCTTTGCCCTTTTCGTATTTTTGTATTAGTCAAAAACTGAAAAATATAACTCGAATGCTTCTTTTCTCTGTATTGATTAAAACGTATCCTTTACATTGATTTTTATTTCGGTTTTATAACCGATTTACATTTGCAAATAAAAATAACAAAAAAATCCGCTGAAAAAAAAAAGCTATCGATTGCAAATAAAATTAACCAAAATTTATTTTGATTGTAATTGTGATCCTCACCATCATTTCTTCTGGGATCATGAAGCAGGTTTTATTTGTAGTTTATATAAAATATGCAGTACTTAAGCTTAATTATCAACTGTTCTCTAAATTTTCTTAGGACTCGTTCAGCAAGGATTTTTTTGAACGGCCGTTTTCGGATAAACTAGAAAAATCAGCTGTGGAAGAACATCTGTTTCAGGCACAAAATCAGGTGGAGAAACGGGAGCAACACCCGTTCGACGCCATTGATACCTTGTTCAACATTACTTTTCCGTGGCGCGCTCCAACACTTATGGGAGAAGTTGTGCTGAACGCAGCCTTACTAACTTCTGTTTATATATTTAACGTTTTCTGTATGAATTTTTAGTTACTTGAACCCCCAAGGTTTAAACATAACAAAGAGCATCGAAATTGACTCATGAGAATCTATTTCTAATAAACTTTTATTAAATTCCTGGAAAAAATTTCAAATTCGAATGGTTAAGCTTGAATTTGAGAACCAGGACGAACGGATTGAACACTTCAAGAAACTTCCATGTCCATGGACCATACCAGCATTTTTGACAATCTAAACGAAACCTGTATTTCATGTGAAACTTTTATAATCCCATACCAACACTTTCTTCCGGCTACATTTGACTACAAGGACATACTGAGGAAACAAAAAAACATAAAGGGCTGCAAGGATTTGTAGATGTCGGTTTTTTGTTTTTCGAGAGACTGTAAAAGCAGATGCATTCGGGATACGGTTTTACCGGTAGCTTCTATAAGCAGGGCAGTACATGCAGCTCTTAGCATACTTCACAAGATCCTTAGGCCGAGGCTGGTGAGTAGCCAAACCTATGAAACAACAGGAAAAGTTTATGATCGAGATTACGGAATTTCGAGTTTTGCATTTATATATTATAAACAAGAAAAGGTGTTTACCAAGTTCGTACGCTTTAGCTGCAACATTTGCAGCAATATGGGCTGATATCTTTCTGATGTTTTTGAATGGTGGGTAAATGAGTCCCTTGTCGAAGCTCTCTTGTGTCACTTGTGCAGCCAAAGCTTCCGCTGTAACCCAAAACCCAAAGAAAGAAGCTTAGAAACTAGGAAAACAACCTAGTGGTACCAATTTTAAATCTGTGAAAAACAAGAAAAAATTCGAGGGGGCTTATGATGTGGAACTTACAGGCTGCCAGAAGCATGTCGTCATGAACCCGGATTGCACCGGACATTATTAAACCAAGGCCAAATCCAGGGAAGATGTATGCGTTATTTGCCTTTAAGACAGATATAACAACTAAAATCAGCCCTCGATGGAAGACATTACTGAACATAAGGTAAACCTACTTTTAGGTACTACCTGACCAGACACGAATACTCTTCCCTTGTATTCGACAGGGTCAAATGGGCTTCCGCTGGCAAAAATAGCTCGGCCCTGAAAGTAAACAGAGAAGGCAAAAACCGTTAGTTACTTAGTTAGTAGTCATATATAAGTATGAATAATATGTTCTTTTCATGGAAATAGGTAGTAATATATTAAATGTCGATAAATGATAATTCGCAAGCAGCATGACTGAATTACCTTGCTCCATTTATAAGCTTCTTCAGCAGTACATTCCGATTGTGAAGTTGGATTAGAAAGAGAGAATATTATAGGTTTCTACACATAAACGATGGATCGGTTTAGCTTAATTCTTTCACTGATTCATAAAGAAATTCAAGAGAGAGATACGGTACATCATTCAAGGCAGCCATTGCCTCAACAACTTCTTTAGTGAATGTCCTTCCTACTCCCGATGTTCCAATCAACACAGTCGGCTTAATTACCTGACAAAATAAGATAAAAGTATGAATAGTCTATGAAACAGTTTTTATTTATTTGGTTCTTTAGGTTGGAGTTCAGAAAGTGAGATTTCACACATTAACGGCATCGACAAGTTTCTTGATGGGTTCATGATCGTGAGCCCAGGGCTTTTTGAAATGCTGAAGAGATTCAATGCGAGATTTAACAATCAATCCCTGCAGCAAAAAGAACCAGATCCATGCAAAATACAATTACTAGGAAGTAAAGAAAGAGAAAAGGAAGAACACTCTGCCTTGTATTAGAATCTTATTACCTTGGAGTCCACAAGCGAAATCTTCTTGCGAGCCTCTTCCAGTGGCATATTTGTCTGCATGTATGATCAAGTAGTATTGGGTGTCACGATGTAATTTAAATATACTATAAAACATATTATAAAAACAGCAATCATTAACACTAAAAGTAAAAACCTGTTTCGAAATTTCGAGGGCGATGAGTTCTGCTATGCCAGTACCAGCCTGTTTATCACCGAAGAAAAAGTAATCAGATGAAGCAATAAAATGGCAGTGCATAGTGTAATAAAAAAATAAAGCAAGAAAGGAACCACTGAGAAGAGAAACGGAGACCACGATTCTGCAATTTCCCAACTCAACATTGGGTAGAAACTTAAATATGTTAACTTTTCAGTAACAGTGTAATTTTTTTTTTAGGAGAAAGTAACAGTGTAATAGCAGTAAAGCAAAAGGATTTGAGAGATCTACCTATCTGTCAACCTTTCAATTATAAAACAAGTACAATAATGGAGTTCATGTTCCTCGTCTTTTCACAGACTCGAACATGACTGAACTACTACAATGAAATTGATATTGTTAAGAATCATTATTATTAAATCCCTATACCAATTGAAGAATTTAATAAATAATGGCTTAGATGTGAGATTATAGGGGAGAATTTCTCTGATCTTTTAACATTTTTTTTCTTTGTTTCCTAACTTAGAGGACAATTCATTTATCCTTGTTGTACTTGATTATTTTATTGTGTCATAATTGCATTTAAAGAAATTCAATGTATTCATGTCCTGTGGTAGTTATATTTTTGTGTCAGTGTCTAATATTCCTAAGTCTATTTCAGTATGAATAAAAAAAACATCCATAAATTGTAACAACTCGCCTCTCCGGCACCAAGGAATAAGAATCTATGATCAGCCAAGGTTCCACCAACTACTTTTAATGCAGCAACAAGCCCTGCAAGGACCACAGATGCCGTTCCCTGCAACAGAAACGATTTGTCCAAATCATAAGTGAGATGTTCGAAAGCCCAATTGTTTTTTTTTTTTATTTGGAAGAAGAAGAAGAAGCTCAAATAGTAACCTGAATATCATCATTGAAAACCAGATGAGTTGTGCTATATTTAGCAAGCAAATCAAATGCATTGTGATTTGCAAAATCTTCAAACTACAAAACATTTAAAGATTCATATAAAAAGGTGACATATAAACAACCATATACTTCATACAATCCACAAAATATGTTCATATACGTCTTCGCCCGAGTCCGCTTACCTGAACGAGAACTTTCTCCCCATAGTTCTGCTTGACCGCAGTCATGAATTCATGCATAAGTTCGGCATATTCCTAGAGTCAAGATGAGCAAAGCCACTTAATATGTCAAAATTTTGATTGCACCTGCAACTTAAACGAAGCAACTTCACTATGAGATTATCTACCTGCCCAGTAGCTCTCCTTTGCCTAAGCCCTATATAAAACTCGTCATTCAGCAATTTCTCATTGTTTGTACCCACATCAATGGTTACAGGCAAGCACTGCAAATGGCAGCAAATTTATCAGCTATAACATACGAAACAATAAAGGCAACATGGTTAATCGTATGAAATAGCTACTTGTGAGGCTTTGTGGGATTCATAACCTCATTAATATAAGTAATATGTAATGGAGATGCCATCGGTACTTACTAATAAAGAAAGGGTGGTAATAACGACCTCATAACAGATCATTACAGATACTTACAGCAGATGGACGGACACCTCCAAGTGCTGTATATAAAGAAAGCTTCCCTATAGGTATTCCCATTCCCTGAGGATGCAAATCAACATTGACCAGTAAATATCCCGAGAGAGTTATCCGCAGATGTTTCCGAGTATTCTATACCTGGCATCCGAGGTCCCCTAGACCCAAAATTCTTTCCCCATCGGTGACAACAATGACTTGAATATTCTTCTGAGGCCAGTTTCTCAGAATTTCATGAATCTTCCCCCTACACAGGGAACATATCAATATCGGAGTAAACAAAAAGAAAAGCAGCATAAATACAAGAGTTCCTTGTCGTTTGTAATCCAAGGAAACGGTTCTAATGTAACGTACTTATCTTTCAAACTGATAAAGAGGCCCTGAGGGCGCCTAAAGATGCTCCCGTATTTCTGGCAAGCTTTGCCAACAGTTGGAGTGTACACAACTGGCAGTAACTCCTCAACATTGTCAATGAGAAGTTTGTAGAACAGCCTTTCATTCGTCTCCTGAAAACGAGGAAAAAAGGGCATCAATTTCAAAATTGTTAGTCTTTCACGGAACTTCGATTTAAGGACCAAGTATTATTGCTTGCTAAGTACATAATACTGCATGGAAGTTTTAGAAATATTTACAAGAGAATAGCTAATGGCAACAGAGAAAGTAAAGATGTTGCAATTAAATATAGAAATTACATCAATTCATAGGAGGAAAAGCATTAGGCTCAAGGTATTGAAATTAAAACATAAGACTTATATGATGAACTAAAGTGTAATAAATCATGCAATCGCGCACTTTATCTTTCTTTAAGTAACGTGTCCGTTACATACTCGGACATTGGTACGTGAATATGATCTTCCAAAAACCCTCCAAATAGATGGGGTTAGCCAGACACGTACTTACACCCGAAACTGAAGGAAATTTGACCCAGTAACATAGGGTCCAAAAACATAGGTAACGTGTCCGTTACATACTCGGACATTGGTACGCGAATACGATCTTCCAGAAACCCTCCAAATACATGGGGTTAGCCGGACACATACTTACAACCGAAACTGAAAAGGAAATTTGACCAAATAACATAGGGTGCAAAAACATACTTAATTTCAGTCAAACGGCATACAAAATAACAAGCAGAAGCAAATTAAGACTGAAGAGGAACCTGCAAATCCATCATGGCCATGTATTTCTGCAGAGGAATTTGATACTTTCGGATACTATACATCATTTTCTTCACCTGGAGAATAGTTGTTAAACTTTCAATATAATACTGCACAAATCTCAAAAACCAACAAAATTGAAACCGGACGACTCAAACAAAGGTATGCTATAGAGGCAGGGTAGATAACCTGTAGCTCTTGAGAAATAATGGTTGGGGGAAGAAGACCACGCAAATAATGAGCATCTCTCTCTTTCTCGGTGAAGGCAAGCCCTTTGTTGTGGTGAGGATCTCGCAACAACGAGTAACCACTGCAGCAGATGAAGAGTCAGATATCTCGAAAATGTAATGTTTCTAGCATTAGAGGAACTTCAATCATCTCCAAGAATTCAAACAAAGACAAAGGTAGTGATAGCAGAAGAAAGCAATATCAAAGCTCCCAAAGAATCAATCTATATATATATATATATATATATATATATATGAGTACAAAAAATGATATTAGATTTCACAAGCATGTATCAATCCTCAAACCATTAGAAAGCAAACATATTAAGCTCATAAGAAAAGAAAAAATGGAGATTACACGGAAATAGTTATCATGAAAGGGAAAAAAAACAAAAGAATCTGTCTTACCTAGCAACGGAGACAGACCACGGGGTGACAAGCTGATCCTCAGTGGCGGCGTCCTCATAGTAGACTTCACGATCTCCGCCGGAAACGGTGAGATCGGAGTCCACGTCAGCAGCAGAAGAAATGTCATCTTGTCTTATTTCTTTCAATGTGTTGCTGTTCTCAATCAAAACGCCGCTGTTTCTGTCGCTGTTGGGACCTAAAGCAATCGCTTTGACCGAAGCTGGTGGCAGCTTATTCAGCTTGTAAGAGAAAAGGCTTGACGACCCAGAAATGCCGGCATTGTTCTGTTTCAAAAAGACAATTAAATCGAAAACAAAAACAAAAAAACAACATTTTCATGTATAGTTCATGGTTAATCTTGAGATCTTCAATGCTAGAAGTCTTAGAGCGGAACCTCTAATAAAGATTTGCAAAACAAGGAGGTGAAAATTGATTAAAAAATTACCTTAAAACATTTTTTTTAAAAGGAACAACAACAAAAAAGAAAGGAAAAATGAGATTTAATCCATTTCTTAGAAATATGAGAAATGGGCACTCAAGAAATCATAAGAACAAGAGTGGGTTGATTTCAAATTACCAGAAAACAGCTTCTATGTAAGGAGATCATGGTGTCAGAAAAATGAAGAAAAAAACCAAAGTCTTAAACTTTGTTTGAGGATTCGAGCACCCTTTGAATCTCTCTCTCTCTCTCTCTCTCTCTCTCTCTCTCTCTCTCAGTCTTTGAAAGGCCAAAAGGAAGAAAGAAAGAGTATTTGCTGAGAAAATGTGTTTGGTTTTCTGTTTGTGTCTGTATATATATACTGCTTTTGGAACATTGAGATATCCAGGAAACAGAAGCGAAGAGAACCTGAAAAACGTGTCCGGAATTGTTTTTTCCCTCCCTGTATTTCCACAAAATGACAAGTAGGTAACTCATATTGTACATTTATTACGGAAGTGCCACCCTCTTCCACACAAGTGGAACGTGACCCTCTTTTCAAGCTCTGCTTGAGTTCCACTTGAAAAGGAAGGGGAATACTCTGGTGCATTGTGTAATTTGGTTGATCGAGGACCAACCCAAGATTTTATGTATTGGTGTATGAACTATTAGGAAATTATATTAGCCTCATTTGGTAAAAAATAATTTGAACTAAAATTAGAGATTTGAACTAATATTAGAGGTTTGACCGGTTAAATTTGTTAATTTAAATATTTAGTGAGTAGCGAATTGGGATGAAACCTCTAATTTTGAAAAAGCTGCAAATATGAGATTTTTAAAATTAGCGGTTTGACATAATAGTTTTAAAGACCCTTTTACACGTAACAATTATAAAAAAAAATCAAATAACTTAAATCTAACATTTTTTATTTTAATTTTTTTACCATAACGTGACATTAATATTTTTTCTTTCTATTCTCACACATTTATATTTTTATTTAAATTTAATAATTAATTAAATTGTATTAAAATAATCATATAAATAATAAATTATATATAGATCCTTCAAATATGCTTAGTATTGTTATATTAAAAAATTATTTTTCATAATCTAACTAATATTAATAGATACAAAATATTTTTTGAAAGATAATAGATACAAAATATTGATAACTAATAAATTATTCAAACAATAATCGATTATAATTTTTTTAAATAATCAAACAACTATAAGCTATCAGTTAATTTTACCAAATAATATTATACAATCTGCTAATCAAACCAGCTAATACAATCAACTATCAGCTATTAGCTAATGTAATCTGCTATCAGCTATTCACTAATTGCCAAACAGGATCATTATAAATGTAAGGAGTATGAAATTACAAAATTTAAGCGGGTGTGATTGCCCCATCACCCTTCACTTCTAGTAGGGGAGCCAAAAATTTCATACAGTAGGATCAAAGTAGTGTATAGGGTAGGAGAAATTCCCATGCCACAATAAGAAGTATTGTTGATTTCATATCTCAATAAGTTAAGTAGGCCAATTTTAATATTTCCTATAAAAAAAGTTCTGATACAATTCTAATATTTTCATATAATAAGTACTTTTTAATGAGGTCAATTGCACCATAATATTTTTATATATGTCCGCCCATGCTAATTCTTTTTGGGACCAAGAGCAATACAGAACATGTAGTTTTTCAAGTCAAAAATACTTTTTAATTTTAGTTTGAAAAGTACTTTTGAATAAAATTACTCATCTATCTTCATTTATATCACCAATCTTTTTATATCTTTAAATATAATGTTTAAAGTAAACATCTTGTTTACTTAAAATTACTTTTTAACAGCAATACTAATTATACATATTTTTAAATCAAATAATTTAAAAATATTTTTTCACATTATTTTTTAAAACCAATGTTAAACTGACCTAAATCTATTATTTGAAATGTATTAATCATCATCGTATCATAAATATTTGTAGGATTTATTTATTGATTGTGTAAATTATAGTTATTAATAGAGATAAATAGCGATTAAATTTGTATTGAATGATAATGAATGAAAAAAGTAATGGATGGAAGCTTGACCATGTATATTAAGGTTGTAGCCGGTGGGAAAGATTATAAGAAATCTATTTATTTGTTTCGGTTAATACAAATAAGAGTTAATTGTACCACATGTCCTTAAACTATGTCATTTATTTTAAATTGGTCACTAAACTTTTAAATATTATAATTTCATTCTAAAACTATGAATTTCATTTATTTTAAATTGGTCACTAAACTTTTAAATATTATAATTTCATTCTAAAACTATGAATTTCATTTTAAATTGGTCCCAAAACTTTTAAGCATTCCAGTTTCATCCTCAAACTAAAACTCTCATTCTAAATTGGTCCTCAAACTTTTTGAACGTTCCAATTTCATCCCCTAAATTATCACTATATGCTAATCATATCTTATGTTAATAAAACCATTACAAAAATTGTTAATTGTCATGAAACACTAATGTGTATTATGTAACAATATGATGTGGTATTAACAGTAATTTGAGGATGAAATTGGAATATTCAAAAAGTTTGGGGACTAATTTAGAATGAGAGTCATAGTTTGGGGATGAAAATGGAACATTCAAAAGTTTGGGGATGGATTTAGATTGAGAACTATAGTTTGGGGATGAAATTGAAACATTTAAAAGTTTAGGGACCAATTTAAAATAAGGGTGATAGTTTAGGGATGTATGATGCAATTAACTCTACAAATAATTATCAGTTAGTGTTTTAATTCTTTTAACTTAATTATAAAATATATGAATATTAATATAAAAATAATTTTAATTCTTTTATGGAAAAAATGTGGTGAAAGAATACTATTTTAGACTAGAGCCAAATTATGTCACAAGTCAATGAGAACTAATATACACAAGCGAATAGAAAATATTGTTGGAGGGTCAAAATTCATTTATAAATTTTCATAGAGTTAAAATATGATTTTATCATTGCATTTTATAACTTTATGATTATTGAGGGACTAAAGTGAAGTTTTTCTATTCTCGAGGGCCAAAATGCATTAAATAAAAGTTTAATAATTTAAAAAGATTTCATGTATGGGAAGTACAGAAACAAATTATTTAAACATTCCAAAGAAGCTCGTCAGGACTGTTTGGAATTTGTTGGATTCATTTAAGAGTTTTAAAGAAACTTCCTCTTTAGAAAATTCCCTTTTTAGAACCTTCCTTTTCAGAAACTTTTTGTTTTTTAAATTTAAAAGCTTTCTATTTATTTTACATAAAATTTATCATTTCTAATTTTTTGAAGCATTTTTATTTTTATTTGGTATTGTTTCAATTTTAAAATAATTATTTAAAGCCATTACTGAATGTTGGTGTAGTTATATCGAGGTGTGGTTCACATAATACACTTCTTTAGACACCACTTATTTTCTGTAAATAAGAATATAAATATTTTAATTCGAGAAAAAACTCGATATATATAGGTAGAGACAGAGCTCCCTTGAGGCTCAATTCTCAAGGAGCCCCGACCCCTATTATAAAATTAGGGTGTTATATAAATTTTGGTCTAATAATAATTTGATTCCTGAAAAAAATAAATATTCAAATAAAAAATATAAGGTAAACTACACAGATAACCACTTAATTATGGGGTTGGTGTCAATTTGACCACTATACTTTCAATTTTGGCAAATATACCACTTAACTATTTAAATGGTTCCAATTAAGCCACAAACCATTAAAAAAACGGAAAAGTTGAATAATTAATTTATTTTTATTTAATTTAATAAATTTATTTTTCTCCTTCAATCAAGTGATGACACGTGGCACCTAATTGGAGAAAATTGGAGAAAGAAAATTGAAAGCCAATATAAACTATCCTTGCTAGGATTCAAACCTAGGTATTCTTGGTGGATTGTGGCATGGGTTTGCCACTGGGCCAAACATGTATTTGTGATATGAAATACTAACTATAATATATGTGTTATTTGATTAGAGAAAAAAAATAAAGCAAAGTAAGTGGCTCTGTTTAGAACCTGGGTAACTTTGGTGGGAGTGGCATGGGTTTGCCACTGGGCCAAGCATGTATTTCTAATATGATATACTAACTATAATATATGTGTTATTCGATTGTAATGGCTGGAAAAAAGAAGTAAATGTGATTTTAGAGGACTCGAACATGACACACTTATAATGCATAAAAACATCTAACCTAAATAAATATAATTTTAAAATTGTAATTTTTAATATAATTATATATAATAATTTATTAAATTTTTAATAAATATTGAAATTATTAATTAAGTTAAAAAATCAATTTAAGGAAAACTTAATTTGGATTTAAAATTTCAATTATTTTAATATAATTATATATTTAATATTGAGTTGAATTAAATACAATAGTTTATTAAATATATAATCAAGTAGGAGTTGAATTAAAGAATAATGAGCTCGTATCCTCAATTTTTTTGGTCCAATAACAATTTAAGTTCTTATAAAGT
The DNA here is from genome assembly GCA_019671005.1 of Hibiscus mutabilis. Taxonomy (NCBI): domain Eukaryota; kingdom Viridiplantae; phylum Streptophyta; class Magnoliopsida; order Malvales; family Malvaceae; genus Hibiscus; species Hibiscus mutabilis. Next base: position 51,795,507 of record CM033725.1, read on the forward strand.
TTAAATATTAGACAAATTAAGTTTTATTTCATGAGTTTTGAATTAAAATACTTGATAAGCTATTTTATTTTTTTAATTTAATTTTTTGGCCCCTATCGGTGTTTGATCTTGATTCTGTCCCTTAATATAAGATAATTATTTAAGGATTTCCAAAGCATATATTGTCTTGTGTTCAAGAAACATGACGCCATGGTAGACTAAAACATCATTTGTTAACAAGAATACAATGGAACGACAAGTTTATATATATATATATATATATATATATAAATTGAGTTGGATTGGTATGTTTAATCTTTTTAAAAAATATTGTATATATATAATATATATTAAAAGTCATGATGAAAAGTATATTTGGTCGATTAACCAAACTGCTCATCTTTATTTTTTCATATTTACTTAGGTCATGAGTTTTAGACATATTATGAGCACTCACCTTCCTTTCTCTAGAATTTCTTTTCTTCCCCTTTAAGTAGGATTAGAATTAGTATTTGTCAAAAAAATCAAGATAAAAATGAATGTATCCACCATATGAGGAGGTGTAATCTACGTTCTAGATCATTAAATTTAATTTTAACTTTTATTTAGATCATAAACATTTACTTTAATCGAATTATATCATTCAACTTTTATTACTAATAATTAAGTCCTGATACTAACACTGGTAAATTATTCTAACGATAAACACTAAAATTGATATTTTATATAACATATTTTTTTTACACATTATCATCAAATAATGTTTAATTGACAATTTTAAATATTTTTCGTTTGAATTATAGAAAATTTATTTATTTTCATTTGAATTTATTTAAAGGAAATATTTGAGAAAAATCTAACAAAAAATTATTTAAATATTAATTAAACATTATTTAATGATGATATATAGAAATCATGTTTAGTAAAAATGTTAATTTAAGTTTTTTTCATTAGAATTATTCAACAATGTTAGTATAGGTAATTTAATTTATTAATAATAAAATTTAAATATTATAATTTAATTAAATTAAAAGTTTATGATATAAACAAAAATCGAAATTAAGTTTAGTAATCTAAATAAAGTGGTAATGATTTTAAAAGGTTTAATTACTTTTTTGGTTCTTAAACTAAAAAAAAAAAACCATTTAAGTCATTAAACATTTCTCTCAATCTTTAGGTCATGTAACTTTTATTTTATTTTATTTTTTCAAAATTGAACCAGCATACAAAAAAAAGCTAACAGAACTATTAAGCTGCCATTTTCACTTGTCTCTTGGCATTTTCCAATATTCGTTTTTAACACATCCAGCGAGAAAACAGAAAGTCTAGTGCAATGCCTGAAACCGAGAGAGTGGCTGAAAAAATCCGGCACGTCTGGGTTGTGACATGTTTAGGATGCGATTAAAAAATAATAAGTTTTAAAATTTGTTTAAGAACTTAAATATTAAATTTTTTGATAATATTTTAGGTTAAATTTTTTGTATTTTTTTTACAAATTTCGATACTTACAAAATAAGTTTTGATACTTTATTTTTTATAACATTTTAAATTTTAGACAAATATTGATACTTACAAAATAAATTTTGATACTTGTCAGAAAATACGAAAAAATCAACCTAAAATATTATCGAAAAGTCTAACATTTTAAATTTTTATACTATTATCAAAACTTACCGTTTTTTAACCGCACCTTAAATCTGTTGTACGTTAAACTCACTCAACGTCCCGGTTGTTTCTCGAGAAAGTAACTTAGATTGCGGAAACGAAACGATGAAAGGGCAGGAGTTATGTATAGTAATACTGAAATTGGTGATCAAAATGTTGATACGAGGGATTATTAGCATGCCTTGTGTTTGCATTTCTTAGATAATCCCAAAGTACTATTTTATAAAATAAAAAACATTCCATATCAACAAGTGCCCGTCTAGCTCAGTCGGTAGAGCGCAAGGCTCTTAACCTTGTGGTCGTGGGTTCGAGCTCCACGGTAGGCGTAATTTTAATTTTGTAAGGCCTGCTGCGTTGATTTTTGGGCTTAGAAACCCAACAAATCTTCCACTAGATATTACAGTCCTCTGTTTCCATTTTACATCAAATCATAAAAAATATGACCCCATTTCAACTATATAATCCACGAGCTTGTAAACAATGCATGCCATTTTTAACAATGTATTATTTACATGACTCAAGCTTAAAAACATGCTCAAACAATTGATTTTGAATCTTTAAGTTCCCAAAACAGCGAATTATCATTTCGACACGCAAAATGAAATATACACAAAGACACCATAATCTACCGTTTAGGTCCAATTCTGTAAATAGTTTATTTACCATAACTACAAGTTTATAAAATTAAAAGGGTTTCGTGGAAATTCCACTTACCTCTGGTTTTTAAAATACCCACTTATCCTCCAAGGTTTAATGAAAATAGCCACTCTCCCTTTTTAAGGTTAAATACAAATAGAAGGTATAAGGTTAAAATTTTTTGACTGAATAGTTATTTTGGTATTTATTCTTTTTTTAAGCAAGTTATCTTGCAACGTTTCATTTTAGGTCAAAATGACCCTTTTATGAATAAAAATTGTTAGTCAACTAACGCTAAGTAACTTGAAATGACTTGACATAATGACATGTTAGAAGAAAATTATTTTGTATTTTATACAATTTTATAAAGTTATTTTTTGACTGATGTGTCATTATGTAAAGTCAGCATATTTACTTATATGACACTGTTATCATGGCGTGCACTGCCGTGTAGGTTTGTCGCGTCATTTCAAGTCATTTAGCGTCAGTGGACTAATAGTTTTCATTCGCGGATGGGTCATTTTGACACATTTGAAGGTTAAATTGCTTTAAAAAAAATAAAATCCAAAATAACTATTCAGTCAAATGTTAAGAGTATTTTTTTTTTGATATTATACCTAAATACAAAGACAATGATACCTTTATGGTTATTAATCTATATATTTTCTACTTCTGTTATTTTTAATAACAAAATTATGAAAATTTAATTGATTTGAATTTATATTTTGCAATTATATTTAAATACTATAAAGTTAAATTGTAATTAAATTATAGTAAAATTAAGTATTTTTGGTTTTCATTGATTTGCAGGCTTCATTGTTCGCCTGGTGTTGGCTGTATTTTCTTCAAGCTCCTCGTTGCTGTTACTAGATATTCAAATAACAGTCCCTTATTAAAATAACAGTAGTATACCGTTCAAAATCTCTATTATAGAAAATAACGACCCATAATGACCGCAATAATATTTATTATGTCTACAATCGTAATAAAATAGTGTGACAGAAAACGTGACTACAACCACATTTTAAACGCTTTATTTGTTACCTATGTTCTATGGTCTTCCTATCCATGGGATACTTTCTGTTTTTTCTAGTGTGAGATTTTATCTTGCGCCATGGTAGTTGCACACGTTTTGTTTGTTTCTTGGTCGTTGTTTTTGTGTTTTAGTTGTAACAAATTTATATTTTCTTTTTTTGTTACCATTAAATCGACTACCGTTCTCCACTTTAACGAGTCTCACCTACCTCTTAAAAAATTAATTGCGCTACACATCCCTAAACCATAGCTATTACTCCAAATTTATTCTCAAATTATTGAACATTTGAATCTTATCTCGACACTCGTTCTAATTTGATCTCCCAAACTTGAATTTTCTAATTTCATCCTAAATTATAACTTAAACTTCCGAGCAAGTCGAGTTGAATAGTCATATGTTATAATTTAAACTTTATTTGAATTTTTTTCGAGTCGAATTTATAAAATTCGAATCAAGTCAAGTCTAATTGAGTTATTTAAATTTCCGTTCAAATATAATTATATACATTTATATTATTACAGTACTGATTAATTCTAATTTAAACGGTAAGAATGTGCATGCAAGGCATACAAAACAAGGGAGAGCATGCTTTGACAAAGTTATTTAAAAAGGCAGCTTCTTTTGGTAGTGGGAGAGAAAGGTTGGCATGAAAGAATGTGAGCTTTTTTCACAAAGGAAAAGCCTCTCCTTTTGTCCCAAGCTCATGGTTTTAATTTCGAGGCACATTGTTAATTTCTATATTACATTTTACATATTACTTGTTGTTCCATTAAACTATCCTCCTCGCCCTCCCATCTTTTTCTTTATCAATAAAAATATTACCCTTTTATTTTAGGCTTAAATAAAAAATAAGTATTTAAAGTATATATATTTTTAATTTTAGGTGCCTAATTTATTTTTGTAAAAATAGGTGTCTAAAGTTTCAACGGTTATAATTTTAGGTGCATGATAGTTAATTACTGTTAAAAAATTTCGGTAACCAATAAAAATTAGACACGTGTCATGTTTTAACTTATAATTTCTTTTAATTATTTTTTGATTTTAATAATTTAATATTTTTCAGAAAAATCTTGAAATTCTAAAAATTCTAAAATAGTCCTTAAATCTCAAAATCTCAAAATCCCAAATCTTCACCGCTGCCACTGTCAGCTGCCAACACCGACCCCAACCTTTTGTTCGCGGACCCAGCTGACCAATTCCCCCAACACGCCGTCGTTGAAAATTGACAAACAATGTGTCAGTCGAACATTGAACGTCAAATGTAAAATAGTTGTTCGATTGGCACACCGTTCGCCGATTTTTAGAGACAATGCATTAGGGGAAATGGTCGGCTAGGTCCGGCGACCAAAAGGGTGGGGTGGTCGACGGCGGTGGTGAAGATTTGGGGATTTGAGGTTTTGCTATTTTTAGAGATTTAAGGATTGTGTTAAGATATGTGATTTTGATATAACTTAAAGAAAAATATTTTTGGACTTAAACTAATTTGAAAAAATATTTCAAAAGTCCATAAACTTGAAAAATATGTTTGAAACATTTTCAAAGGGTTTTTGACAAGTTCAAAATGATTTTAAATAGCCAAAGTGTCAAAAACTAGCCCCGAGTACCAGTACAGTTTGACTCATACATTACTCAAAAGAGCTCGTACTGTTTCTGAGTACCGATACGCCCTTTTATACCCGAGTTTTGGCAAATTCCAGTAGTCAAATTGAGTACCGATACGGCTCCAGCCATACCGATACTCAAGGGTGCGTACCGATACTTTTGTATCATGTATCGATACCCTTGTGTATAAAATGCTCCAAGGACTATTTCCTCTTTGAGACAGGTACCGATATCGGCGAGCCCAAAACTGCATTTAAAGTTTGAATTAAAACCCCAACGGCTAATAACGATCATGAAGCCATTAGAGGGATTAAAAAAAACCTTTCCACATCCATGGAACCAACAAGAAACAACTTGCCAACACTCAATGATAGAGAAAGTGTCCTAGAGCTCAAATTGTCATATTTATTGTAGAAAACACTATTGAGCCATATTGTCACATTTGCTCAAGTGTTTGAGATTTTGGGTGAGAGCTTATTTGTGCAAACACATTTGCCTAGTGAGTTTTGTTTGTTTGCTAATTTGTAGCCTTTTTGTAAAATGGTGTTTCTAGACTTTGGGGTATAAGTCTAGGTTTGTGAAGGTTATCTCTTTGGTCCCAAAAAAAGAAAAGACAAATTAGTGAATTTATAGAAAATCCTTAGTATGAATAGCCAAGGTAGTGGAGGTAAGCTCGATTGGATAGTTGAACCACTATAACTCGTCGTGTCTAAATTTTTATTATTTAGCCTTTCATCCACCCAAGCAAAAATCCAATTCACCCCTCTTGACATTCGGTTGATCGTTCGAGCATCCCAACAGACTGGTTTGAATACTTTTGAGAATTTTGGGATTTAAAAAAGATAAATTTTAAAGTTTTTTTTTCAAAAATAATTAGAAATTCAATATACTTATCATGTGTCGCGTTTTGATTTGGGTAACAGTTGTTTTTAAACGGTCGAGCACTTAAATTTGTTACGGTTGAAATTTTAAGCCCCAAATTTTACAAAAAAAAAACTTTAAACACCTAAAGTTCAAACGAAGTATACTTTGAGCACTTATATTTTATTTAAGCCTTTATTTTATAATCTCCATCCGATCCATGTCAATAGTTCAATTCACAACTTATAAAATTAATTAATTTTATGAAATTTTGTTTTACATTAATATGTACATTTTATAATAAAGATTCATTATTAAATAATGTTACAGAAACTAAGCCAGTCTAATTTGTATACCTTTAATGCTCGAACTGTAATGGTCTAAGTTTCGGTATTTCAGTTCGAGTCTAAGTTATGGGATTTGGGGGGATTTATACTGAAAATATTAATCGATCAACAACTCTCATCCCCCTTGTCCCTATTTTCATTTTATGAATTGTGTTTTTGAATCATCCAAAATTCTATGGCATTAAATTGAATCTTTGACCACTGTCCATACCATGGCGAAAAGAATCATCATATCCAAGACTATGTAGAGTTCAAGACTCTCATTCAAAAATTGATTGACAACAAAGAATTAGAATTTTTTGAAGAAAGAAAGATAGAGGAGGCAGATGTCCGTGCTTCAGAACAAGGAGCCCCTAAGAATAATTATGAGGCAATTTCTCGGTTATCGTTATTTTAGGATCGAGGAAATGCGATGGAGGTGAGAGTTCGGGAGCGAAGGTCACAATTCAAAAACTGGGGCCTTTTCCTTACAATGATAATAAGAAAGTACCATGGAAGTATAATTGCGAAGTAACGATTCAGGAAGATGAGGCTCCAAAGATTGTTTCAAAAGAGATGAATGACGTCAGTTTCTTCACCAGGAGCGGGAGGCGATATGTTCCCAAGGAAATAGAAGATCCAAAAGGGAAAACATTGATAATCGAACCCGATAAGGCACAAGATGTTGAACCTGAATCACCGATCAATGGGCCGGTTAAAGAGGAAGAGATGAAAGAATTTTTAAAATTCTAGAAGCACAGTGAATACAGTGTCGTTGAACACTTTCGTAAATTGCCTGCTTGCATATCAATATTATCTTTGTTGCTGAACTAAGAGGCACACCGAAATGCGCTACTGAAGGTGTTGAACGAAACTTTTGTTCCTAACGACATTTTTGTGAACAAATTGGACAGGTTGGAGAACAATCTGAATGTTGATAACTTCATCCATTTCAATGATGATGAGATACCTTCAGGAGGTATGGGATCCAATAAGGCCTTGCACATTACTACTCGCTGTAAAGGCTATACATTGCCAGAAGTCCTGATCGAAAATGGATCCGCCTTAAATGTCCTCCCATTGTCCACCTTGAATAGGCTTCTAATAGACAGTTCTCATATGAAGGCTTGTAGCACCCTAGTTCGAGCTTTCGTCGGTACCGAGAGACAAGTGGTAGGAAAAATCGAAGTGTCGTTACTTGTGGGCCCAAACACATACGATGTAGACTTCCTGGTAATGTATATCAAACCTACATATAATTGTCTATTGGGAAGACCCTGGATCCATTCGGTTGGGGCAGTTCCATCCTCACTCCACCAAAAACTAAAGTTTATTTTCGACGGATGACTGGTCACCGTGAATGCTGAAGAAGATATCATAACTTCCATCACTAGTGACGCCCCTTATATAGAGACTGATGAAAAGGCTGTAGAGTGCGCATTCCAATCATTTGAGTTTGCCAATACAACCTTCATAGCTGAAGGAAGTCAGATTCCCACTCTAACATTGTTTAAAGCCACAAAGATGGGAATCAAACTAACGATGGGAAGAGGAGCCCGGGTCGGCCGAGGACTCGGGAAATATCTACAAGGTAGGGTTAGTGTGCCGATCATAATCAATAAGCAAAGCCGTTTTGGCCTTGGATACAAGCCAGATACCAAGCAGAGAATGAGCGAGATTGCGAAGAAGCAAGAAATGAGGAAAACCAGTCTAAAAGGAGAAGAGGTCAACTGGGAACCTATGGCTTTACCTCCTCTGTTTGAAACTTTTGTGTTAGGGGGATTCATCCACCCCAAACATGTTAAGATAGGATAAGAAGCTGAGCTGGGAAAAATGTTAGAAGCTTTGGATATTAATGTAGTGACTGAAAGAGAGAATGAAGGGATATACCTAAGGGGAATCTGTCCTTATACCCCTAAAATTGTTCTAAACAATTGAACTGCTGAAGAACTCCCTGCAGTGTTTAGGAGTGTTTCAGAGTAATGTCTAGAACACACTTGTTGCTCTGGCCCAAGAGCAACAAGGGTCTTTTTGTAAAGGGCATATGCTTACTGTCTTTATGTCAATAAAATAATATATTTTGTGTGTATTATCTAGCCAACATCTTTATTCGTTTTTCTCTTTCATACATACACTTATACTATTGTCCATTTTCATTTTTCTAAATTTTGTTCATTTGTTCAAGTGCACACCATTACTTCGTGTCAGGTCCCCTGATATCAACGTATCGAGCGACACTAAAACTGATACAGACCTCATTTTTTAGTGAGATGTGTGTCTAGATGGACCTTAAGACTTTGAAGATGATCAAGACTATGATTTATCTCCCAATTTATTGAGAATGGTTGAGCAAGAGGCAAAACAAATATTGTCTCACAAAGAGCCAGTAGAGATAGTAAACCTGGGAAATGAAAGTGAGAAGAAAGAAGTGAAGATTGGGACATGCATTACTATGAAAACACGAAGTCATCTCGTCAAGTTGCTCTTGGAATTCAGAGATATCTTCGCATGGTCTTACCAAGACATGCCTGGGTTGAACACGGATATGGTCGTGCATAAACTTCCTATAAAGGAAGTCTGCAAACCGGTCCATCAGAAACTTCAGAGAATGAAGCGTGATGTAATCCTAAAAATAAAAGAGGAGGTAAAGAAGCAGTATGATACGGGGTTTCTACGAGAAGTTAAATATTCAGAGTGGGTGGCTAATATAGTACATGTTCCGAAGAAAAACAACAATGTCCGCATGTTTGTTGATTATCGAGATCTAAAGAAAGCTAGCCCGAAAGATAACTTCCCACTTCCCCACATCGATACCCTGGTCGACAATATAGCAAAACATTCATTGTTCTCCTTTATGAATGGTTTTTCAGGTTATAACCAGATAAATATATGTCCTGATGATATGGACAAGACTACATTCGTGACTCTATGAGGAACATTTTGTTACAAGATAATGTCTTTTGGACTTAAAAGTATAGGGGCAACATACCAACGAGCCATGGTTGCTTTGTTTCATGATATGGTGCGCAAAGAAATTGAAGTATATATCGACGACATGATTGACAAGTCCCAAACAGAAGAAGAGCATGTCGTGATTTTGAGGAAATTGTTCTTGAGACTGAGAAAATACCAGTTAAAGCTGAATCCAGCCAAATACACCTTCAGAGTCATGTCGGGGATGATGCTGGGTTTCATGGTTAGTGAAAGATGCATTAAAGTTGATCTAGATAAAGTCAAGGTCATTCAGGATCTACCACCTCGCGCACTCAGAAAAAAGTAAGAGGCTTCTTAGGAAAATTAAATTATATTGCTCGGTTCATTTCACAGTTAACCGCAAAATGTGATCCTATTTTTCGTCTTTTCAAAAAGGACAACCTAGGGGAATGGAATGATGAATGTCAAGAAGCCTTTGACAATATCAAACACTACTTGTCAAACCCTCATAGTTCTAATGTTGTTTATCCCAAATAAGCCGTTGATTTTGTACTTGACTGTCTCCGAAAATTCAATGGGATGTGTGCTCAGACAATATGATAAGTCCGGAAAGAAAGAAAGAGCAATCTATTATCTTAGTAAGAAGTTTACAAAATGTGAAGCAAGATATTCGCTAATCGAGAAATTGTGTTGTGCCCTAGTTTGGACTACAAGAAGGCTAAGGCAATACATATTGTATCATACGACCTGGCTAATTTCAAAATTGGACCCTCTTAAATACTTGATGGAGTTTACTGCACTGATAGAAAGGATAGCCAGATGGCAGATTTTGTTATATGAGTTCGATTTGGTTTATATAAGCCAAAAAGCCGTGAAAGGGAGTGCAATAGCTGACTTTCTAGCTAATCGAGCTCTAGAGGATTATGAACCACTAAACTTTGATTTCCCAAATGATGATCTGATATGTATTACAACTATGGAGGAAGATACCCCAGAAGTTAAATGTTGGAGACTAAACTTTGATGGCGTCTCAAATATCGTGGGCAAAAGAATCAGGGCAGTGTTAGTCTCGCCAGAGGGTAACCACTACCCTTTTTTCCAGCAAACTTGATTTTGGTTGCACAAATAACATAGGAAAATATGAAGCATGTGTCATAGGGATTCAAGCTACTATTGAGCGTAAAATTAAGTCGTTGAAAGTATACGGGGATTTCAAGCTCGTGATCTATCAACTCCGAGGAGAATAGGGGACCAGAGATTCCAAATTGATGAATTATCAAAAACTTGTTCTGGATCTAATCAAAGAATTCTATGAGATTACCTTCCACTCTCTTTCGCGAGAAGGCAATCAAATGGCAGACGCCTTGGCTAACTTGTCTTCGTTGATAAGAGTCAACAAGCAAGATTTGAAGCCTATACAAATGAGTATATATCAGTCTCCGGCCTATTGCTATAGTATCGAGGAAGCTGAAAAGGACGAACATCCTTGGTTTCATGACATTTTAAGGTACCTAAAAACTCGTAAGTACCTAGAGCAGGCTACTGAGAATGAAAAGAGGACATTACAAAGGCTAGCAAGAGAATATGTCCTGGATGGGCATATCCTGTACAAAAGAAGGAAAGATAAAGTGTTATTGCGATGTGTAGATGTTGTCGAGGCCAAAGAGATTCTTGAAGAAGTTCATAAAGGCATATGCGAAACACACGCCAATGGATTTACAATGGCTAGGCAAATTATGAGATTTGGCTATTATTGGTCAACTTTGGAAGAGGGTTGCATCAACTACGCCAAGAAATGCCATAAGTGTCAAATTTATGCCGACAAAATTCATGTTCCTTCATCGCCACTACATGTCATGAACTCTTCATGGCCATTTTCTATGTGGGGGCATGGATGTCATCGGGCCTATATCCCCAAATGCTTCCAATAGGCACCTATTTATCTTCGTGGTCATTGACTACTTCACCAAGTGGGTAGAAGCAGCCACTTACGCCAATGTCACCAAATCGGTAGTGTACAGGTTCCTGAAGAAAGAAATCATATGTCGATACATGATGCCAAAAAATGTCATATCCGACAATGCATTGAACTTGAATAATAAAACTATAGAAGAGGTATGCAAACAGTTCAAGATACATCATCACAATTCCTCGCCATACCGCCCTCGGATGAACGAAACAATGGAAGCAGCCAACAAGAATATCAAGAAGATTGTTGGAAAGATGGTGGAAACTTATAAAGATTGGCATGAGAAGCTACCATTCGCTCTATATGCCTACCGTACATCAGTCAGGACCTCTATAGGGGCAACCTCATTTTCCCTAGTTTATGGGATAGATGCAGTACTGCCCATTAAGGTCGAGATTCATTCCCTTCGAATTTTGACAAAACTGAAATTAGATAAAGCAGAATGGATCCAAGCCAGATATAATCAACTTTCTTTGATTGAAGAAAAAAGACTAAAAACCATCCGACATGGTCAAATGTACCAAAAAAGAATGATGCGAGCTTTTAATAAGAAGGTTCGCCCAAGAAAATTCTGGGAGGGAGATCTAGTGTTTAAAAGGTTCATGCCCATCTAGAGAGATTCTCGAAGAAAATAGATGCCAAATTGGGAATGCTTGTACGTTGTGAAGAAAATCTTTTTAGGAGGAGCTTTAATTCTGACTAAAATGGACGATAAAGATTTGCCCAGCCCTGTGAACTTAGATTCAGTCAAAAAATATTTCACATGAAAAAAGAAGGCAACTCAAATTTTGGTAGAGAAAAGCTAAGGATTGAAATGGTCAGTTCCCTCGAAGCTCAGCGGTACAAGGAGAATTTGTGCATGTTGAGATATTGTCAAAGCACCTAAGGCCTTCTAGACATATGATGATTTTCGGCAAACCAGTTCAGCAAAGCTCGTCAGCTAGATATATGGGGCACATAATTTTGTCTTTTTGCTTGATTTTCGTTCAATGTTTGTCATCTAAATGTCATGAACTTTACTTTCAATAAATTTCTTCCTTTCATCTTAATATCCTTGTTACACAAATATAATATGTTGACATAAGGATCAATGAGCTAACAAATGCAAAAAGACCTCTCTACATTGCTTTTGAAAGATTCCTAAAAGTACAGGGACCAAAGGCAGTATTGATTCAAAAACGGGACACTACCCGGATAGAATGTGGGGTAAATAGTTTTTGCAGTCTAATCAGACCTAAAAAGAAATAGCTCGGGGACTCAAACGGAGTTTGAGCAGACGTTGATGTCAGATGCTTAAGTTGATCTCGAGACTAAAAAATCATTCTTGAATGGCATTTTACATTCATGCTAGAATCATTCATGCATTTATTAGACATATTTAAGCTAAGATTATTTTACTCATGCTAATCATAACATCCCAAATGTGTTCATAAAGTTTTACAGATTCTATCCCCTAGCAAGTGGTGGAACATATTAGCACAACAATTTCATCTCCCTAAAATTGCAGTAGAACGAACACAACAAATAGATCCCGTCTTCTTGAGGATGCAATAAAACAGATTATCTTGTTTACTTACCCAAAGAAGCAGAATAAAAGAACGATTAGGGAATGTTATCCCTTTTTAAAAGAAGAAGACAAAGTGATCAAAACCCAAGAGGGTTTCGATTCCCCGCCATGATATAGCAGGTCCCACATTTTTCAGATTTCGTCCTGACATTGATGGTGCAAGAGGGCAAACTTTTCCCAGGTCTAGTTTCACTGTTGATAGTGCGGCTAGACCAAATATTTTCTTCGGATGTCATCCTCACTTATAAATAATAATAATAATAAAATCAATCAAAACAAAAAAACAAAAAAGGAAAAAGGAAAAAGAGAAAAAAGAAGAAGAGAGAAAACCAAAAATTCTCCTCTGATCACGCATCTCCGTCAGAGTTGCAGCCTGATCAAACTTTTTTATCCAAATCACGCATCTTTTGTCAGAGTAGAAGCCTGATCAAACTTTCTCAATATCCTGTCACTTCATCAGAGTTGTTGCGGATCAAATTTTCTTCTTCAAGAGCCTGCCACTTTGTCAGAGTTGTTGCGGATCAAACTTTTTATTCAGATCTTGCCACTTCGTTAGAGTTGTTGCATATCAAACTTTCATCATCCAATCACGCCTCTTCGTCAGAGTTGTAGCTTGATCGACACTTTCTCTAGATCATGCCTCTTCGTCAGAGTTGCAGCTTGATCAAAATCAAACTCCCAGATCATGCCTTTTCGTCAGAATTGTAGCTTGATCATCACCTTCTCTAGATCATGCCTCTTCGTTAGAGTTGTAGCTTGATCATCACCTTCATCCGATCATGCCTCTTCATCAGTGTTGCAGTTGGATCAAACATTAGAGCCTTCATTCGATCCTGCCTCTTCGTTAGTGTTGCAGCTGGATCAAACATCAGAGCCTCCCCTAGATCCTGCCTCTTCGTCAGTGTTGCAGTTGGATCAAACATCAGAGCCTTCATTCGATCCTGCTCTCCGTCAGTGTTGCAGCTGGATCAAACATCAGAGCCTTTATTCGATTTTGCCTCTCCGTTAGTGTTGCAGTTGGATCAAACATCAGAGCCTTCCTTCGATCTTGCCTCTTCGTTACAGCTAGATCAAACATCAGAGCCTTTATTCGATCCTGCCTCTTCGTCAGTGTTGCAGCTGGATCAAATGTCAAAACCTTCATCCTTTGTCCTGTCTCTTCGTCGGTGTTGCAGCTGAATCAAGTTCTGCAGACCTTGTTTCTCCGTTAGTATTGCAGCTAGGTCAAATTTTCTCCATGTATTGCGTCGTCGTTAAAGTCGTAGTAAGCCGGTCTCATTTTGCTTCGGATCACTTTATTTTGAAGATTTTACGTATAAGAGCGGCTGAGTAGATCAAGCAAAACAGAGAAATGAGAGATGGGTCAAGAAGGAAGAAGCCCAACCAGACCAGATAAAATGGGTTCTTTTTTGTCTTTGCTCCTTTGTTGTTATACAACAATGAGCAAAGATGGGCAACTGTAGGCACCCATTTTAATCCAGGCTTTTAAATCCATATTACAAACCCAAGTATTAACCAGACCCAATCCAATATGCAACCAAATATCCATTACCCTAATAAACCAACCCATTTTACATACCCATCCCAACACCATATCCAGCCCAAAGCCAAATATAAACCTAACCCTAATTGAAACCCTAGCCACCAGTCATATGCTTTAGCCGCCGCTGTCTTCATCAGCCGAGCAGCCACCCAATTCCTGCCGACACAAACAAAACCAAATCAAATCTTGATTAAACCGAATTAAAACCCCTAAAAATATCAATTACCTCAAATGATTACCCCTGCCATCTGAGCCCTTTTGCTGCCATCGCCTTACCTAATTTTTTAAACCCTTCATCTCCATCCATTGCCACCACCGTCCGAGCGACAAACCAACAGCTACCACATGCCCTTACTTTCCACCTCACCCCCAAATCGAAACCCTATAAAAAGGGATAAACCGGTGAAACGAGACCACATGGAGAGACATAGAAACGAAAATCAAACCAAAAAATAAAAGGGACAAAAAATCGAAGCAAAACAGTAAAAAGAAAGGTAAAAAATGTAAAAACCTTTTGGTTTTCCTAAGATCTAAGAAAATAGGAAAAGATTTCAGAAGAACCAACTTTAGATTCGAATTTGGGGCCTGAAATCGAGCCGGACCCACCATTTGCATGAACTCTGGCCACCGTTCGCGACGATTCTCTGTTGCCGGCAAATGGTGGCCCACGAAGGATCTTAGGCGGCGTTGGAATTCTGGTCAGCCGGTGTATGGGATTGAAGGAGAGAGTTGAGAGAATTCTAAGGGTTTTTTTTGAGTTATCTGATCAAATGACCATTTTTGGTCAAAAAAGTCTTGTATTAAAGGGATATGAAATGACATCGTTTTGGCATCCATGTACCCGACGCGATAACCCGACTCGGAGGAAGATCTGCGCTCTTTTAATAAAAATAGGGAAATCGCGTTTTTTGTCATTCAGTTTCCATATCCTTTATGATTCTATCCTTCAGTCTGCATTTGTTTACAATACCGTCATTATTTTTTGTTTTATTCATGTTATTATTTTCTGTCTTATTATTATTATTATGACTATATATCGTTTATATTATATATTATTATTATTGCTAATAATATTATTATTTACTAAAATATTTGTTAACCAAATTTTTAAATGACTTTTTATAGGGATTATCGTGAAAAACGTGCCCCGGGCGTAAGGGTGCCACTTTCCGTTAGTATCTATTACGCAATTATTTTCAATATTAAAATCATAAATTTCAAAATAATTTTTCTTTTCTCGAGATTTTAACGAAAACTATGCCCCGGACGTTGGGGTGTAAATTTCCTTCATATAAAGAAATATTCTTTTAAATATTTTAAGGGATCATAATTTTAAATTAAATTCGAATTCTTAATTTCCGTCGTTAAAACAATTTGTAATCAACTAGGTACCAATTTTGAGAGTTGTGGAGGTGCTCACCCTTCCCCACACGTAACCGACTCCCGAGCTTATTTTTCTGGTTTCGCAAGCCAAAACTTGTTGTTTTAGTAAAAACGATAAAACATTTTTTATTAAAATAAACGAATTTTCATGTGATCCAATCTCACCCAAATTAAATAAAATATAAATTAAAAAAGATCGGTGGAGAATCCGTTGTTACAATTATTGTAACATTATTTAATAAGAAAATGCTAAGAGCATATTTATGAGCTGAATTTCAAACACGTTATTAAATTGTTATTAACATGTTTGAGTTGGAAATTTCTTTGGGTTTAACTTGGTGAAATTATTCTTCCTTAAAGTGACTACTGTATAACTTTTTAATTGTAATATGTGAAACTAAAAATTAATGAAGATTTAGTAACAAAATCCAAATTGTATGTGAATAACAATAAAAAACTAAAAACTAAAAAATGAAAATTGAAAATAATGAAATATATCACCCAACAATGCAAATTGTATTTGAATATAAAAATATAATTTGAATCAATATATTGTGAGTTTAAATTAAAACTAAAAGTGAAGCAAGCAAAGTATGTTGAAAATGAAAGATGAAAAAGTGAGTTTATTCAAATTTAAATTAGCTCACAAATTGCCATAGTTTCACACATTAATTTCACCTAACATATTACCTAAAAGCTAAAAATTTTGGCCATCCAACAAGTTTCAAATATTCATTAATCTATCAAGCCAAATGTAAACTAAATAAATAAAAATTAAAATATTTTTACAAAATAGACTCAATATAAAAGAAAAATATTGTAAAGAGATCCACTAATTGGCTAAATAGTCAAGGATGAATATCTTATTTCATTTTGTATATATTCAAATTTTGATATTAGAATGTAATATCTCTAATTAATAAAAAATATTATAAATATTATGATTCGAGTTTTAGACTTGTTAAATATTACTTGAATTTAATTGGGCTATGCCCACAATATAATTACATTTTCTTGTTCAAATTGAGTTCATCTTGTTTACTCGCTCGGATCATATTATTAAAATATGTAAATAAACTGTCATACAAGTAGACGAAAAAAGCCAAAAAAACATGTGTAGTATGATTTTAGCAAAGCAAAACAAAGAAAAACAATAAAACTAATAAAAAATAAATGATTTTTCATCAAATAAGAAAAATCTTTTTATATACCATAAACTTAAAAAATAAAATCAGTCGACGGCATAAAGGCTGTCGCCTAAAAATAACTTTAATGAAGAAGAAAATTTTAATTTTTTAAAAATAATTTTCTCAGAGAAAATAGAAGTAAAGTGAGGTGAGAGGTTATAATTTTTGTATAATTATATATTTTTGAAAAAGAGTGTAATTATGTAAGTATAAAATATTAGGTTTTGCTATACACATCCTTGATAGTTATATAGAAGAACAAACAAGATTTTTATCATTAATACTTATTTTACTTTTCAATGAAATCTACAAAAATGAAATGAACTACAATATTCTTAAAAAGTTGCACTTCATTAATTTAAGGTGCTTAATGTAATTAATATTCACCTAAAAAAGTTTAGGGGTTTAGGATTTAGGTGGTTATAGAGTCTAGTTTTAGTGTTTATGATTTGTGATTTTTTGTGGTTTAGGGTTTATGGCTTATATTTAAGGTTTATGATTTATAGTTTAGGGTTTTATGATTTATGTGGTTGTAATGTGTAGTTTAGGGTTTATGAGGTGGGGTTTGAGTTTATGGTTTATGAAATGGATTTTAGGATTTAGGGTTTAGAATATATTGTTTAAGGTTTAGGGTATATAGTTTAGGGCTTAGTGTATATAAGTTAGGTTTAGTGTTTATGGTATATTGTTTAGGGGAATAACATTTTTTTGTTGAGTATTAATTATATCTACAATTAATTCTACCTTAGTGGATTCCATTAAAAAATGAAATATGCATTAATTATAGGAATCTAGTAGGTTTTAAACATAGCCCTTAATGTTGTGTATAGCAAAACCCTAAAATATTTGATCAAACAATATAAATTATAGATTCTATGTTTTTTGGAGTATGCTGGTGTGATTACATGGTAGTATCTGTTCAATTTTCTTAGCACTTTGATAAGGCACACACCGTATACAAATGATGCTCAAACTCGTGTCACCTGGATGGAACACACCATCCTTTACCACTGGTACCACTCCAAAGATTCAGTTGTAAATCCTTTTAAATTGTGTGTAATTAGAGCTCCTTAATTATCATCTTCAATTCCTAAAAAAGGTGAAAATTAATGTAATTACACTCTTATTTTTTTATGGAAATCATCGTCTCATTTTATGTCACATTTTTAACGAATTATTATTTATAATTTTTAAATAGTCTAAAGGTGATTACATGGTAGTATTTGTTCATAGACATTCTTAATCCATTGACAATGCACACATGCTTTGCAGACATCGCGATTAAACCCGAGTCTCCTAGGATGAACATTATCTGTTTTTTCACTGGACCACTTATTGAGTTCATTATTTATGATTTTTTTTTTTTGAAAATGATTATTTACGAAATTTAAATAGGCATTATACATATTGTGCACATGTATAAGTTTGTAACGTACATGGTTGTTATTTTCAAAATTGGTTAAATCAAATATACAAAAGAAATGTCAAATTAGTTTGTTATTAGCTGAGGAGATATTAGGCTAAATTTAAAATTTGAAATGTTTAAATTTTAGTAATGTTGAAGATCCAAAGATTAAGAATTCTGCAGTTAACAACAGTGAAGAGTTCCCTAATCTTTTATTTTGCAAAGAAATTTATAGAAAATGTATTTGAATCATTTGAATGAAATTGGTCATTGAGTTTGCTATTTATAGATTGCCAAAAGATGTGATTCCATAGAGATTTTTCAATGAAAAAACTGTTCTTTGGTTTTCCAAAAGGTATAATGGGTAACCTTATAAATGATAGCATTTTATTTATAATCATCGATATTCAATTTATTGTTGATTAATTCCATTTGAGTACTAAATAGACCTATCATAGGGTGATATTTCCAATCCAATTTGCTCTATTCACAACACAAGAACTTGAAAACCTAATATTATTTAAGGAATTTAATGTCTCATACCGCTAGACCAATTGGTTGTTAGTACTACTGATGAATGATGACCATGAATTATTCCACCAATAATTTTATCATTTCACCAATTCATACATCTCTTCATGAAACTATGCATCTTGCTATCCAAATAATGTATCTTTTACAAATAATTATGGAATAGTTAAATTTGTGAGCTATATATATATACAACAATGCACAGATAAAAAATATTTGCGCATTATATAGAAGGAAGTATATTTATAATTTAGGAAGGGTATGGTTTAAACCTTGAACAAAGAGTGTTGATGCAATTTAATCACTTAACTATAGACAAAAACATATATTTTTGAAACTTGTAAATTTTATACTTATAATAGAAGCATGAGTATACGGATTATTATACACATGCATAATAGGTGTAATATACACATAATATATATTATGTAAAATCGAGTACTCGGATGAGTTTTAGGTCAGGTCAAGTTAGATCGGGTTAGACTGAGCTCGGGTCATGTTGGGTCAATTCAATGTTTTGACTCAAGTCAGATCGAATTCAGGTCAACTCAGGTCTGTGTCAACATCATGTTGATCCCAACTCAGACTTGATTCAGGTTTGGGTCGAGTCAATACCATGTTCTAGTCTAAGTTGGTTAATTATCGAGTTAATACGGGTTTGAATGAACTTTGGGTCGGGTCATTCCGAGTATCTTGTCAAGTCACGTCGATTTCAAATCAAATTCAAGTCGAGTTATAACGCTTTCTGATGAAGTTTAGATCAAGTCAAGTTAATCAAGTCTCAACTCTCACAAGTCACAGGTATATACATTGTAACTTCGTTTGCTACCTTACAATAATCAAAAGTCTTTCAAGTTACAACTCTCTCAAGTCTCAAGTATATATTCAAGTAATTCAACAATTTTAAAACATAGAGAAGATAGTGAATTAAATTTTCGTGAAGAAAACAGTTGTCATATTAAGTAGAGAAGTAGTGTACATGACAATTAATTTTGTAGGCTTCTTGAAATAATTATAAAGAAATGAATTCAAAACGTTTTAACAATTAATCTTAGGGTAATAGTGAAGTGAAAATGTTGATTTTTTTATTATTAAAACGGATACTTAGAAGAATAGAACAAAAATACAACAAGTCAATTAGCCATTAATTACAAGTAGAGTCAATATTAATTAAGGTCAAATACAAGTTAGGTCAACATCAAGTCTAGTTAATTACAAGTTAAATAAAATCGAATCTTTGGTCATTTTAAGTCGGGTTATATTGAATGTTTATCAGGTTCCTTTTGGGTTAAGGTTCATATCAGGTCGAGTGCATGTCAGATTTGGTTGTCACATTATTGAGTTCAATTTGAGTTTGAGTCGTTCTTAGGTCGAGTTCAGATCCAAAATAATTGTGTCCAACTCGTGTTCGAATTGAATTTAGGTTGAGTTCAAATCATCACTACCTTGGTCCTAACTAATATAAACTCTGTCGAATTTTCAGGTCGGATCAATTTTTTACTCCCGTATATGGCACGCATGCTTAGTTTTGTCCAAAGTAATAAACTACTGGCTAGCATATATATAGATAGATAATATGTATTACTTTTAGAACTTTTCAAGTTCAATTACAAGGAATATGTGATTCCCACATCTTGTTATCCAATAAATTGCAAGCAACATTAAGATGAATTGATACACGAGCTGGCTCCATTATGCTTTAGCGAACAATAATTGGCGTGACCATGAATCCAAATTCCAAAATAAATAAGACTGAAATTCAAGCCTAGTTTATTTGACAATGAAAAGAAAATAAAAAGCAAAAAAAGTGATTATTTTTTCTTTTGAGGAGGGTCCATATAACTACACTTTTTAACTTAGTGGAATCGTATCAATCATTAAAATGAAGCTCCATTGGTTGTCATCAATTCAGGCATTAAAAGATAACCTATTTTCCATATTGAATCCATGAAATGCCACACCTAATTGGCCCTTGTAAACTTAGATTCAAATCTGGCATAACGCCAGAAAATACTTTTAACGTTTAATTGAATAGTTATTTTGACTCATATTTTTTTAAATAATTTAACCCTTAATATTTCGTTTTGAATCAAAATAATCCATGTGAATAAAAATTGTTAGTCAACCAATGATAAATGACTTGAAAAGACGTGACAAACATATATGTCAGTGCACGCTGGCATGTAAGTGCCATATAAACAAAGGTGTTGGCTTAATAGATGTCACATCAATCAAATAAATTTTTTTTATAAAATTATATTGACATGTCATTTCATGTTGTTTACGGTTAGTTGACTAACAATTTTCATTCGTATATGTGTCATTTTGACTCAAAGTAAAACTTTAACCGCTAAATTAGTTCAAAAAAAGAATATGAGCTAAAATAATTGTTCAATAAATCGTTAAGGGACATTTTTTGACTTTATGCTTTAAAACCTCAAAATCAAAGAAAATAAAGGGTTCATGAACTATTAACTCATAAATCCCCAAAAAAAACTTGTGTGTTATTTCGAATCCCAAACCTTGAAAAAAGTGTTTGATATTATACTATAACAAAAAGATGGAAAGAATAACCGGAAAATGCATGGATTTTCTTATAGTTTTTTCCTTTATTTGATATAACAACAACAAAAATGAAAACCCCAAAACATGGAAATTATGAACAAACTAGGGAAAGATGTATAGTTGCTTCAGAAGTGAGGCTTTCCCTTGTTCTGCAGCTTCAAATCCTTGTAAAACCTTTTAATGAAATCCTCAGCTGCCTTATCGACGTTGCCATTCCCTTCATCGGCGCCGTCTCTTAAAGGGAAAGGATAGTCCGTTATCCTAAGCTGCCTTACCAATGGAGTTTGTCCGAAACCGGGTAACATAGGGGAAGCAGCAACAACAGCAGCTCCAACGTTGTTGTCGTTTTCGTTAAGCATGTCGAGGACGACCTTGACGGCGTTCACGGTGGCCATTTCGTCGTCGTGAGTAGGGGGCGCGTGGGTGCAAGCGAAGAAGTGGTGGTAGTAGTTGGTAATGCCGGTTTTCTTCTTGGTGTAGAGGTTGAAAGGGAAGATGTAGTTTGGGGTGTTGCTGCAGCTGAACTCGTACTCGTGGGCGGCCGAGGCCGAGACCTGGTGGTGGTGGTGGAAGAGGAGGAGGTTGGCGATGGCTTTGGAGGTGGCGAATTTGCCACGTTTGAGCAGCGTATGGAAATGGAGCAACAATTTTGGCTTGGAGAAGATGCCTTTTTTCATCATGAAGAGAACAGCCCTGACTATGCTCCATACTCTTTTTGCTGTCACCGGTGGATTTTGCTCCATTTTTTCTGCCTTTTAATTTTATTTTGGTGGGAATTATTTGTTCGAGTGAAACTCAGTTTGGGAAGGCCTATTTAAAGGGAAACAATAGGGGGAGGAACAGTCACACAAATGAATTTTAATTTAACAAGGATAATAGTTAAATATTGATTTCTCCAAAGTAGGATGCACTTTGAGTGTTTATTTGACTCAGCTCGTACATAAATTTTTCGGTATAATTAGTATTATCTAATTTATCAGTCGATTAATTAAATTCATTGTTGTATAATTTTGTTTTGGAAATGATTTTTTCAATTCAGTTTGTTCTATTCTACAACATCGACATTTTAATTTGGACGTTGTATAAAGAATCTCGTGTCTCATCTCATCGGATCAATTAATAATTGATAAACCCTACAAAAACCTAAATAATAGTAATTGGTAGTATGAAATCAGGATTAAAACATTTATTTTTTTGAATAAAATTTTATACTTTTATTTTTTTGAATAGTTTATACATTTATTTTTTAAAATAAGGTATCACTGAAATCATTTTCAAATTTTAATATGAATGACACCGATTAATTTATATATATATACTATTCAATAATTAGTTGAGTATTAATTCAGTTAATATTTATAAGAATATATAAGTTTTAAATACGATCAAATGTAATTGTTCCTGATTTAGGGTTTGAAAAAATCTTGGTAACATAAGCAAAACAATATGGACTAGTAGAGGTCACGACTCTTCAAAACTTATTTTATAAATTTTATATATACAACTTTTTTTTGAAGAAGTATATATACAACTTAAATTGCTATAAACATAAATCATAAATATGTAAATTTAAACTTTTTTTAAAATATTAGTTTACCCTACAAGTGAAAATTTCAAGACTAATAAAATGTTGATAATATATAATTGATATCTTACGCACAAACTTAGTTTTTTTTCTTGGATTTTATTTCAATATTATTATTTTACTTTTATTTCTCAAATAATGACTCTTTTTGTTTTCCTCTATTTTTATAATATTTTCAAATAAAAATAAAAAAATGAGGAGAGTTAATTGGAGGAAACTAAAATCTGATCTTCCGTTTAAATTTTTCAATAAAGAGAGTTTGGAAAATTTTCGAAATGTTTGAAAAAGATGAAAGAGTGAAAGTATGCAGCAAAAGTGAATGGGGAAGGGCGGCGCAACTTAATTAAGAAAGTCAATTTTGAAGCAACAAAGATTAGGGATGCAACATATTTTGGGTTGCATTAAATATCCCCCAACTTTGAAACTCACCTTAGATTTTTTTTTTCTTTTTGGTATCTCTATTTATGGTCTCACACTAAAAATTAAATTTTAGGTATATGGTTTAAGGTTTAGAGTTTTGATGCCCCTATTTATGTTTTTACACTAAAAATTAGGTTTAGGGTTTAAAGTTAGGGTTTGTAGTTAGGGTTTAGGGAATTTACGATGGAGTGTATTTTTTTGGGTGTAAGGTGTTGGGTGTAGGATTTAAAATTTAGAGAGATTTTAGAATTTAATTTTTTAGTGTTGTGGCATAAAAAAAACACCAAAAAAGGCAAAAAAAAATTATCCGTTAAAGCTAACCATTTATTTTAAATAAATTTAATACTCAATATCATTAGATTTAAAGTTTAAAAGTTTAATTTAATCCATTTCAAAAAAAAAATTAATCTAAGATTTAAAATTTATAATCAGAATATAGAGTTTAGACATTTCGGCATTGACGTTAGAGATTCAAATTTTAGATTGTATAATTTAAATAAGAAAATTTGTATATTTTTTATGAATAGTGTATTAAAATATAATTTTTATTTTTAATATAAATTGGAAGGGTAATTTATTTAGAAATTAGAATGGATTCAATGATTGTAGAACTTCAAGCCTTGCATGAGTTTGAACTCCATAAAAGGAGTTTCCTTAGCCTATAAACAAACCCGAAGGCTGACAAACAAACCAAAGTTTCCTTTAATTTGACCCAAAAAAGGTGAAAGAATCCAATTTTAATGGGTCACTCCATTCAGAGTTCAAGACAAGGAAAAAAAAAATGAGAAATCATGCACTTTTTATTTTTAAATAACAAGTAGGGTTCGGGTATAGTAAATGTTATTTTTGCCCTTTCGGTTTTCAGCGTATCACACTTAATTTTAGTGGGTAAGTATCTTAACAAGAATTTTCTGTATACACTTTTTGAACTCGATACATACTTAAGCGATATCAAACTGTTTTCCACTTGATTTTGATGGATGAGTATCTTAACGAGGATTTTCTGCATACACATCGTCTTGAACTCAAGACATACTTAAGCGATATCAAACTGCTTTCCACTTGGATCAACCCTGTTGATAACCATATATTCAAAAAAAATATTGTCAAGATTTTAACTGAGTAAATTTGACGGGTTAATTAGTACTTATTCAATTGAAAAAATATTTTAAAAATTATTATTTAATATAATAATTAATATTATTATAATGATATTTAAAAATGAAAGCAAATAGAAATCACAATCAAATATTGAACATGCAATTAGTATTATCACTCTACTTATAATCATCTATTGAATTAATTTTACAAATATATCTTTTTTCACTCACATTATGAGTGTAATAAGATCTACTTTTTATAATTCTTCTTTGAATTTCTTAAATGTTTTTAGCTGCAGAGTTTTGGTGGATAAATTTGTTAGATTAGTTATTTTGAAATGGAACTTAAAATATATTATTTATGGATGTAATCAATTCGTATAGTAGCACGTAAAGTTCAAATAGTAAATGATAACCGAAAATCGTGGAGTTCCGAAGAAGAATAATTAAGATATTTACCTATGGAACAAGAACGGGAAATTTATTCTAGAAGTTCAAATAGGGTAGAGACGAGATTGTTATATAGCACTGTAGGATCTTCGAACCGTATTCATATAAATTATCATGAAAATTTATTTGTATACTTCTAATATATATGTTTGTTGTTAAGTTATTATTATAGTTTTGGAATTATTTGTTTATCGTTGGCAAAATTAAATTTATATTTATATTTGTAATTTTGAAGATTTAACGTTGGATATTTGTTTTTAATGTATTAAAATTTAGATGCTTTTTTTAATGGAAAGAGCTCAACATATGAACTAAAGACGAGCATGTCTGCAATAAGGAGGACCAGAAACGTCACGATTTAGAACGTGCTGAATCGTCGCTGGAGGTGCTTCAAAAGTCGAGAGCTGAAACCACTGCAAAAAGAGCAATTTAGACATACCGCCGGCCACCATATTACACTCGCGAGGGATCCACTGAACTTCGGTATACAAGTCGCGTTTCCGAATCAAATTAATAGCATTAACAAGGGGCAAAGTTTGAACATCAACCGGAGCATCACACATAAGGCGAACAACCGGCGCACTATCGGACTGAACCAATAAACGTTCCACACCCAGGTCCCAAGCAGTCTGCAAACCTATAAGGATACTCTAGAGCTCGGCTTGAAACGGTGAGACGAAACCAACAAACTTATGATAACCATGAACCCATTCCTCAGCAGAACCAATGACACCGCCGACATAACTAAAGCCAGGTTGCGTTGAGACTGCCGCGTCAGTGTTAAGGGAAAAACAACCTGCTGGAGGAGGCTGCAACGAACATCCTCCATGTGCGAGACAGAACCTGGCATGGCTGGAGGAGATAGGCCAACAAAATATGAAGCCCGAGCGATACTAATCTGAAACACCTGATCAGATAATGGCAGGCAAACAAGAATCGGTGAACCCAAAGTCGTTCCTACGCTTCCAGACCTGCCGAAGAAAAGAGGAAAAAAATAATGCCATGGCGATCCAATAGTGCTCAAAGTATCGGTGAGACCAACATTTTCCACAACTCAATTCTCCAAAGGGAGATTGAAGAAGATGGACCGATTTGCTTGGGGAACAACATGTCTGGACGGGGGGACAATCCCAAGAATATGAAGTGCAGTCTCGCGACAACAACCACAACTTGGGCACGACGAATCTGCTTCAAGATCCGACGCGAACGCTCATCATTGGTCATCAAACGCTGCATGGGAACAAGCCACAAAAACACCCGTATACGTTGCGGCGCTGGTAAGGACTAAATCTGGGACAATTTGCTCTCCTTAATATTCAAAAACCTGAAATTGACATATAAACTGAATATAGGACTTATGAACTGAAATTTCACTATATATTTTAGCTAGTAAAGTAGTAAATTTTATTTGAATATTTATTTTTGTGATGAAAATTTCCAAAATGCGGGTATCTTGTGAGAAAGATATGGAGACGAACAAATCTCTAAAATGTTTAATAAAGATTTTTTGAAACTATTCTCATAAGAGTTGGGAATGCAAAACCGTCTCAGTCCAGTCCTATTGCCATCTCTGGTGGAGATAGATATATTTAGGGCAGTAAATGGGGCGAGACAGATCGCGAGCTATTCGAGCTCGACTCGGTCAAAGTTCAGTCAAAATTCGATTCGATTGGACTCGACTCGAGTTCTTAACGTTTTAGTTGTTATGTTATGTTAGTTTAGTTTTTAGTTTTAACTTTCTGTATATTTTCATATGTACTCTTTTTTGTTCTCATTCAAACCCCTGACCTCATAGTTAGGGATAAGGTGAGCAACCACCACACCACATTTCATAGTTGGATTGTAGGAATTTTTTTAATGAGGCACATGAAAATATTTCTTTTGTATGATTCTATTTATAATGAAATCATGCAATTTGATAAAAAAAAAAACATATTATTGTTATTAGGGTTCTAAATGAACGAGACAGATCGCGAGCTATTCAAATTTGGCTCGGTCAGCATACTCAAGCTTGGACTCTACCTAAATTCTTAACGAGACGAATCGATAGTCGAACTTAGCACTACCCAAGCTCAACTCGGCTAGTTTACGCACCTAGATATATCATCACATGCCCATACCACGTTTTCCGGTAGCACTCCGCTTCATCTGCTTTCAATTATGAGGATTTGGGGATTTCCTAGGTAGTGTCATTTTTGTTAACAAATAATTTTCTTGCCATATTAAGTTTGAAATTCTTCATTAAGACGTTTTTGTATTCTTGCCATTTAAGTTGACATCTACTTCTATTAATTATAAATTAATTTCTTTATAAACCTATCAACTACCTCCAAGTAGGGTGTGCATTTTGGATATTCGATCAGATTTGAAATTTCGGATATTCAAATTTTATTGGATAAAAAATTTAGCAATCTATATCTGATCTGAAAAAATCGGATATTCTAGTGTATGAATTTATGACTTGATTTAATTATTTTTTTTAATTTGACAGCCCTATCCATGAAAATTTTAGGTTTTCGAATATAACAATTAACAAATTATTGAATATAACAAGATTTGTTTCCATGAAAATTTCAATTTTTCATATATAACAAGTAAAAATATTAAATATAACAATATTCATATCTATAAAAAAAATTAAATTTTCGGATATCCGATCCGAATTATCCGAAAAATAAAAAACAGATCGGATATCCGAAATTTCATATCGTATAAACAGATATACAGATGAAATCAATGGGAACAAATTTTTTCACACACCCGTACCTCCAAGTTCCTCTACCCCTAAATTAAAAAACACTACTCATGACGTTAATTTTGTATAAAACATGCGCAATTTCTCCAGAAACACAGATCATGGTCTAATATTAGTAAGAGATTCTGTGTACGAGACTAAAGGCATAATCATCATTTTTTTTGTTGCTCTCTCGATTTCTAGGGCTTTGCCCTAATTAATTCGAATCGACACGCGTCGCACACTTAATTTTAATGAGTTAATATTTCGGTGGAGATTTTTTACATACACAAAACTTCAAACTCCAGACTTATTATTTGGGCAATCACCATTGGTGAAAGGCATAATCATCATTTAAGTAGTCTACTAGTTCAAAACATGCTTTCCCAACCTGCAATATAACATATTTCAGTGTCTCCAAAACTTGAAACTATGGATGTGAAAACTGTTTCCTCTAGTTTACCATTTGAAATGAAATAATTGAAATTCTAAGGATGAAAGCAACAACAAAGAAATTTTCTGCTTAATATCCTCGATGAATTAAAATACTTATTACTTTCTTTCAAAAGCTAGCAGATAAAAACAGAATATAGATTCACAAAATGGTGAGGCTGAGCAAATAAATCGAAAAACTGAATTGAACCATAGTATTTGGTCCATTGATAGTTGGGGATGTCATGGGCGGGTTTTGCGGCGATTCGCCCCACTTCGCATTCAATTGAACATGGAATGTTATAAATTTCCCGGGTTGTGGGGAAGATGAAGATAAAAATTAGATTCGTCGTGAGTGGTGGGGAAGATGTGAATATGTCTTTGTACCCACCCCATCCCCACCCGCTTTGCATCATCCACACCCGCCTCGCATCATCCCCACTTGCCCCGCATCGTCCTCACTCACTCCAACAGATCTTATAAAATGTTTTTATAAATGTTATTAAAAATATAAAACCAGTTTGGATCATAGTCAAATTTAAGATAATTTATATTGACTTTTCTTGGGATATTAATGGAAAATTCAATATATATATGTATAAAATCGAGTTTGAAATTGATCATATCAAATTTATAAATATTTTTTAATATATCAATTTGATTCATAGTCGAATTTAAAATAATTTACATTGACTTATCTTGAAATATTTATAAAAATTTATATATATATATATATAACATTTATTATGTTTATTAGTTTATTCTTTATTGTTGTCTGTCGGTATACATTCTTTTTAAGGTTTTTTTTTTCAGTCCTCGCCATATATATGTTATTCTTCTACTTTTTTTAATTTTATTTTCTTAATATTGTATGTTATTTAGATTATATCGGTATTTGTTCTTATTTTTAAGGTTTTTTTAATTGTTATGTTTTTTTAGTTCTTTCTGTAATGTTTATTTGTTAAGCAATTGAAATATTATTTTTCATGTTATTTGTGTTATTTTCGATCATTTACAATAGACTTTAGTATCTTTTTAGTCTAAACTTTTTTATTGTACAATTTTAATTTCGTATATTATTATTTAAAAAAAAAGTTGTGACAATTAGAATAATTTCACTACGTGGTGGAGTTCGAGTGACAGATATTTTATACTTTTTTCATAACAAATTTGATTTATATTTTTAACTAATAGTTATAAAAATATTATATGAGAGGGTTACGGGGTGGGTAAAGAGGGGATTAGGTGGGTCTCAGGACCCATGTGGGTAATGGGGCGGGGACGATTTTAGTCTTGCGGGTCGTGGGGCAGAGATGATTTTAAATTTTGTATTAGCAACGGGTCGTGGGGCGAGAATAGAGATAAAAATTCTTGAAGTGGATGGATGTGAAAAGAGTATCCTTCGCACCCTCCTCGCCCAACTGACATCAGTAATGATAGTTTACAAGTTTAAAAATTGCAGTTATCTAAATCTAAATTTATTTATACATAATTTATAATGTAAAAATATGTATTTTGTATCTCAAATAGTGAAAATAACTTTCAAATACTATATAAAAATTATTAATTGTTTTTACTTACCCGAAAACTTGATTATTTTAAACATATTTATAGAAAGGAAATTGAAGCTTTATCAGAGAATGTAAAAAGACCCATAAAACAAAGCCATATTGTCAATTAAAACAAAAACTCAAATTAATTTGAAAAATACTAAAAACCGAATTAAATCAAAATTATCTATTCAAAAAACCCACCGAATCAATCTCACCCCTACAAAATGAACGGCTAAGGTTGTATTATATTGCTTTGATGAGGGCTTTTGACTAGCTTTTAAAGCTTCTTGTAACATCAATAAGAAAAGCAGTGACGTATCTAAAAATTAAAAAATGCAAGTTTAATTTTTTTAAATGGATATAAAGATTTTTATTTTTTTCCCCTTTACAGCCTAAACTAAATTGATAGAGATCTAAAATTTTGGTGACTCAATTGAAAAGATTGTTGATTTGGTGGCTAAAATGATATAACCCTAAAGTAGGGTGACCATTTGAATAGTTTACCCTTTTAAATAATTTTTTTAGCGTCTCTTTTAAATAGTTAAATACAGATGGAACTGTTGAAAGCAAAAAGGGCAAAATCGAGACACTGAAATTCCTCTCTCCTTCCTAGCCAATTCCCAATTTACCCTTTTTTATTTTCTTTAAAAAGAGCCCAAAACTGAAAATCCAGCGAGCGTAAAAAAAAAGCGATTCCTTGTTCTTAAGCTAAAACGTTACTAATTGTCGTCTAAATTGTTTCACCATCGGAGGTAGAGGTAGTCCGCTCATCAACGACATTGTTTAGTTAAGGTTTGATCTTCCTTCCCGGATGTTGAGAAAATGTTGTTCTATATCTGATGAACGTAGAAATTGATACATTTCCCTGTTTCTTTCTTAATTTTTTTAATCTTTTGTTGATTTTCCGTCAATATATTGTTTTACATTTGAAATTGAATTCATAGTATTTTTTTCGTTCCTTTTACTACTCGATGGATTTTGATTAGTTGAATGTGAATCTGAGATCTGAAATTAGGGTTCAATCTGAATCATTGGTTCTAGAGATTCTTTTGGAATTGAATTGTATATTATTTCATCTTAAAAAAGCACTGCGGAGTTTGAAAAAGAATGATTCTAAATGATTAATTTAATTTTTTTATGGCAGAGCATAAGATCTGTTTACAAATTTACTTTTATTTTCTATTTATTATATATAAAATAAAATCTATGTCATTGATCTTTTTCCTATCTGTTTCATTTGCATTAAGAAAATGAAACTTTAAATCTGTTGAAGAAGAATACAAAGGGAATGCTTCGATTTGTATTGGGAAACCCTGCTCTTGTTTTTAATATTGAAAGTTTGAAATTGAATAATCCACAGAAAAAAAGAGAAATGCCTTCACAGAAGATTGAAACTGGCCACCAGGACACCGTCCATGATGTGGCAATGGATTTCTATGGTAAGAGAATTGCTTCGGCCTCATCAGACAGCACGATTAAGATATTGGGGGTGAGCAACAATACGCATCAGCATTTAGCGACAGTAACTGGTCACCAAGGACCAATATGGCAGGTTGCTTGGGCTCACCCGAAGTTTGGCTCCCTGCTTGCTTCGTGTTCATATGATGGACGAGTGATTATGTGGAAGGAAGGCAATCAGAATGAATGGAGCCAGGCTCATGTTTTCAATGACCATAAGTCGTCTGTTAATTCAATAGCTTGGGCTCCTCATGAACTGGGACTTTGTTTGGCATGTGGTTCTTCTGATGGAAACATATCAATTTTCACTGCAAGGGCGGATGGAGGCTGGGACACATCTAGGATTGACCCGGCTCACCCAGTCGGTGTAACTTCTGTTTCATGGGCCCCGTCAACTGCACCCGGTGCTCTTGTTGGTTCTGGCTTGCTGGACCCTGTTCAGAAACTTTGCTCTGGAGGATGTGATAACACTGTAAAGGTGTGGAAGCTTTACAATGGAACCTGGAAGTTGGACTGCTATCCAGCTCTTCAAATGCATACCGATTTTGTAAGAGATGTAGCTTGGGCGCCCAATTTGGGATTACCGAAATCTACCATAGCAAGTGCATCACAGGATGGGAAAGTAATTATATGGACTGTGGCCAAGGAAGGGGATCCGTGGGAAGGTAAAGTATTGCACGATTTTAATACCCCTGTCTGGAGGGTCTCATGGTCGTTGACCGGAAACATATTGGCCGTGGCTGATGGAAACAACAATGTGACATTGTGGAAAGAAGCTGTAGATGGAGAGTGGCAACAGGTGACTGTTGTTGAGCCATAGAAACGATATCTCATTTTCTCTTGCAATATTTTACATGTTATAGAACTCATTTAGTTACCCCTACGTGAACGTTGGGGTTTACTTTTTTTTAACAGCTGCATGGTTGAGTCGTCGTGCTAGAAACTCTAGAACTCAAATTTTGTGCTTAAACTTCATCCAGAAGTCCTCTGATTATGAGAGTGATGTAGCTTGAGTTGAGCCAGTTGTTGGTTTCTATTGCTAATATCCCATAAACATTAAATGCTTATCCCGCTTTTAATTTGATTGGTATGTTCATCTCTGAGTATAATTTTCCTGTACGTCTCATCACTTATTGCCTTGTTACTCTTATTACTTTTGAAATTATTCTTTGGTGAATTAGTCTTTTACATGCTTTTATTAAAAGCTTTGCACATAGAAAATGAGTCGATCACAGTTTTTCAGTATGCACCTGAGTGGATTTAAGGACCTTACCTGTTGAATTGAAATTTAAGATGGATTTTTAGCAAGCATTGGGACTAGGGATGGCCATTTGATCTAGACCCGATGAGTTTGACTCTACAAGGTTGGATTTTTCGTTTTTTTAAAGAAAATGTTGGGCTCGGTTCAAGTTTGGGTTGAGTTTTTTAGGATGATGTCGGGTCGAGTTTGAGTTTAAGATGAAAAATCTTTGACCCGACCCGGAATAATAGTTTAATTTTATTCTAAATAATTAGGTATAATTGCTACAATGCCCGTTTCTTTATATATTTTTTCAATCTTCTCATTATTTTATCTAATAAAAATAGAATAATTATTATAATATTCTCTTTTTATTTGTATTTTTTTAATTAACTCCTTATTCTTTCGAATAAGAATGGAAAAATAATAATTTTTTATTTATATTAAGCCGAGACGGATTTTTTACTCTAAAATTTGGGTTAACTTTGGGTGGATGTGTTATATTTTCGGGTCATATGAAAAATTCGACGGCCATCCCTAATTGGGACGCTTGGGAAACCAAGTGCCCGTCTAGCCACTGAATCAAGACCGTGAATTAGTCTATAAAATGAAAACATTTTATATATCTTTAACTACATCTTATTGTTGAAAAACATCTGAATTCTATACATATCTTAATTTAAAATATATTCTTATCTTAACTTAAAAATCTAATTTATACTTGTCTTAACTTAAAAATTATATTTTATTTTATCTTGAATTAAAAAAATATATTTTTAAGTTATTTTTATTAAATTAAGTTTAGAATAAATTATTTTTAAGTGAAGATAAGAAAATATATATATTTAAGT
Source organism: Hibiscus mutabilis (assembly GCA_019671005.1). Lineage (NCBI taxonomy): Eukaryota > Viridiplantae > Streptophyta > Magnoliopsida > Malvales > Malvaceae > Hibiscus > Hibiscus mutabilis. Next base: position 51,828,519 of record CM033725.1, read on the forward strand.
TAATAAGAGAATAAAATATATTTTAGAAAATCTAGTCTCTCTTTCACCATTGTTCTCTTTATTTTTCAACAATGGGATATATTTTAAGATATATAATAAATGTTGTAAATTATAAACTAATCCATTCTTGGTAATTTAGTAGTCAGACGGCGTTTATTTTCCCCAGCATCCCACGTTTGATTCCATGCAATGTGATTGGTGTTCTAAGTTTTAGAGGTTTAAATTTTTAAAATTAAAATTAACACCAAATCGATAAATGTGTAATTATACGATTTTTTTTATAATATCAATAAATGATTCTAATGTTTAAATAGTTAGTCATTTTAGTTTCTATTTAAAAAAAATGATTTAACTTTCAATATTTTATTTTAAGTCAAATGTCCTTGCTATGGTTGAAAATTATTAGTAAAATAACGATAGTAAATAAAAAAAATATTTTATATAATTTTATAAAATTATTTTAACTAATATGTTATTATGTGAAGTTAGCATATTTGTTTATTGACACTACCATGTCAGTGTGTATAGTCATGTAAATTTGTTACTTCATTTCAAGTTATTTATCTTTAATTGACTAACAATTTTTAACTATAAAAGAATGATTCTGACCTAAAATAAAACGTTGATTGTTAAAGTGCTTTAAACAAAATAAGAGTTAACTACTCAGCGAAATGTCGTGAGCATTTTTTTGATATGAGACCATTTTTTTTAACTTCACGTCATCCATCCATCAAAAGTTATTTGTTAGTGATTCGATCAAAACTAATTTAACAATTTAATTAAAAATATTATAATTTAAGGATCAAAATAAAACTAAACTTATAGTTTAGTAACCTTAGAGTTAGTACTTGTAAATTAATTATCTTTTGCAAGTAAAAAGATGCTCAAACTTCTACAAGTTTCCATTTATGCCCTTCCTTCCACTCCTCAAAACCCACCCTTTCTCTCTTCAGTGTCTGGTCTCCACGCTCTATCTAAGTCACCAAGCCTTCCTCTCTCTCTCTCCAAAATCTGTTTAAATTTTCTTCATCTTCTCTCTCTAGAAAACCAGAACTATTTTCACTATTACTGTATCCGAAGCTGTACACTCTGAAGCTAAATGGAGGCGGGGGACATCTTCGTCGGAGGAATTTCCGGTGTTGCAGAGGGAGATGTTTTATCGCCGGAGCAAAAGCACACTGAGAATTTCACGGTGGATGACCTCCTTGACTTCTCCAATGAAGACGCTACCATCAGAGACGGTTTCATAGACAATGTTGCTGCCAACTCCACCGTCACCTCCGGAGGTGATAACCACTTCTCCTCCTCTGATTTGCCTCACTCCTCTCAGTTCTCCGACGAACTCTGCGTCCCGGTAATTAACGATCTCTTACGCTCTCTTTTTCCCTACTTTTGCATGGTAAAATAACGTCAATAATTTTTAACTTTTAAACATTTCTAAAAAAAACCCAGTAAAAATGGTTAAATAAACCGATAGAATTATTATAATTAAATTAAAATTTATTTTAATCAATTTATAATTCAAAAGTGAAAATATAAATAAATAAAATTCCAGAGGTCGGTGGGTTTTATCCTGGGAAATTATAAGCTAAAATATAATGGTTTTGCAGTTGATGACGTGGCGGAACTTGAATGGCTTTCAAATTTCGTTGAAGACTCATTATCGACGGAGCATAATTCACAAAGCAACATCCAGATTTTGGCCACGTCAAAACCACCCACACCCGAATCCTTTTCTTCAACCCGATCCGACACCAACCTGATTTTCCAAAACGATATTCCGCACCCGGCAAAGGCCCGGTCAAAGCGTTCACGGGCGGAGCCTTGCGATTGGTCAACCCGGGTGGTCCATCCCGCTCCGAAAAGGGAGTCGTCGGGTCGAAAATGTTTACATTGTGCGGCGGAGAAGACCCCGCAATGGAGGAGGGGGCCAATGGGTCCGAAAACACTTTGTAATGCGTGTGGGGTAAGGTACAAGTCGGGTCGGTTAGTACCTGAATATCGACCCGCGGGGAGTCCTACATTTGTGTGGACGAAGCATTCGAATTCGCATAGGAAGGTTTTGGAGCTGAGGAGGCAAAAGGATTTGCAAAGAGCACAACATCAATCGTTCCTTAATCAAACTACGATTTTCGGAATATCCAACGGTGGTGGTACCGATGATTTCTTGATCCACCGTCATGGCGTGCTCCATTTAGGCACATGATTTAGTTAGCTGGAAATAAAAAATGCATAACGCCAAAAATACCCTTAATATTTGATTGAATTATCATTTTAATCTTTATTTTTTTTGAAATAATTTAGTATTCAATATTTTATTTTTATCAAAATGACCTCTCTGCAGATGAAAACTGTTAGTCAACCAATGTTAAATAGTTTGAAATAAAATGACAAACCTAAATAGCAGTGCACGTCGCGATAACAATATCATATATGCAAATATGTTGACCTTACAAATGACACATCAATCAAAAAATAATTCTATAAAATTGTATAAAATATAAAATATTTTTTTCTTCTAACGTGTCACTTTGCCAAGTCATGTCAAGTTATTTATCGTCAGTTGACTAACAATTTTTATCCGCATATGGACTATTTGACCAAAAATAAAACGCCGAAGGTTAAATTATTTTAAAAAAGAATATAAATAAAAATGACTATCTAGACAAATGTTAGTGAATTTTTGGTCATTATGCCAAAAAAGAAAAAAAAATTGTAGACCATTTCCTAACTTTTGATTTATTTTCCTAAAATACAAAGAATTTTGTAGCTTTTTCATATACCAAAAGAAAAAAAAAATTATAATTAATGAAATCTAGCAAGTAAAAAGTTTTGAATTTTGAATACGTTGAGTATTTTTTTCCTTTTTGCTTTAGAAGTCCACAATTCAAATTGCTTTATGCATTGGTTGAAAATCAAATTAAGAATATATAATTGAAAATTAAAGTAAGAATATTATATATTATGATTTTATACGTAATACATCGGATGAGGACACCAAATTTCCTTAGTGCCTACAACGACCATCTCGAGTTTAATTTACATGACCATGCATGTATTCTAATTTGAATGTGTGCATGGAAGCCAAGGAAAAGTGTAGGCATATACGACGAAACTATCCTATTGAGACTTTTTTTTGTGTGTCGGTGTTTTGATTATAATCTGATTAATATGAAGAAGGGAAAATATATAATGCGTCCTAATTCTATGGGTTAAGGATTTAGTTTAAAGTTTATAGTTTAGGGTTTGCAATTTAGAGTTTATAGTTAGAATTTAAGGGTTTGTGTTGGGCTTTAGGCTTTAGAGATTAGAGTAATATGATAGAGATTTAGGTTATTTCGTCTTATGTTTCCAATTAAAATTTTTCGGTTGAAACTTGTAACCTTAAATAAACATTATTTTTCCTTTTTATTAAATAGGATAAAGTTCACAAACAATCACTGAACTTTCTTAAAAAAATAAAATGGTAACCAAACTTTCAAATGTTATAAAATGACAACTAAACTTTGTGTTTTGTAACAAAATGATAATTAGGACGTTAACCCCGTTAAGTACTTAATATTTCTGTTATAAACTTTTGTATAATAACACATTTGATCCTTTATATTTACACATTCAATCAATTTAGTCCTAATTTAAATTTTTTTTACTAAATTTAATCCACGTTATTTACATATTTTTTCAAATTGGTCCTTAATGTGCCTGAAAAGGCACACGAAAATACAATAGCATCAAGAAAGATGAATAGAAAGCAAGAGTTTGGGACAAGATAATTAAATACTTTCATTTAGCAAATGTAGAAAGAACGAAAACGCAAAATATTGGAAGAAAAGCAATACCCGTTTCTGCAAGGCTTTTCCTGTATCGTCGTTGGACAATATGACCCCGCTGGACAGAACATTTCACTACTGTTTCGAATATAAACCCATATGTTGGCTCCTCCACATGTATGGTTCGGCTGTCCCGGAGGCAGCTGGTAATTATATCTGAAACCATATGGATAATTTTGTTTCAATAAGGAACTTGTTAAAACCATAGGCCATTCAACTTGGAACCAAATGTTTATAAATATTACGAACTTACGGCTCACATAGGCCAGTTTGAGTATTCAGTGTTGCCTTCGGACAATGGGAACCCAACGGACAAGCTTTAGGAAGACAACATCCAGGGAAAGCACGGGCAAAAAGTATAGAATTACGTGTTACGGTGGCACTAACTAAGCATGAATGATTTTCAAAAGATGAAAAGTTACAAGGCCATAAACTAACAAACGACAGACGATAATTTTCGCTATTAATGTTAAATTAACAAAAGTCCAGGAAGGAATGACCATAAAATTGATTTTATTTATCTTGGTTTATAGGAAAACACACATTTTGAAGCATTTCAAAATGAAGGGATTGAACCCGAACTAGAATATAAGATGAAACAATTGTTTGGAGTTTCAGATGCACAAGGGTTCTTAAATTTACTCTTGCTGAGAATGAAAAGGAAACAAAATATGCTCTTTCTTCCCCAAATTATAACATTGGTAGTGTTGTCTCTGATTATGATGATGAGTGGAGTGAGAGCAATGTCGTAAACCTTACGCAAGCTAATATGGAATGGCAAGAAGTTTGGAATGATTCTAGCTCAATTCCTTCCCCTTCTCCTAATTTTAATGAACAAGAAATTAGAAGAAGAGGAAGCAAACGAGCCTCTGAGAATGATGCTTTTGGGAGTAATAAGAGTTCTAAGGTTGAATCGTCTAGGAGTGTTGGGGGATTAACACTGTTACTGGAGAAACTCGATGCTATGGTTCAAGTTGTTACTGACAGAAACATTAAATATATGGAGTTAATGAATGCTGAAGTATGCTCACTCATTAAATCTTCTCATTCAAATGTTGAATCTTCCCTTACACTTGTTGATTCTTTAGCGAAATTAATATCATTGCCTGGCTTAATACCTAGTACTCCATAATTTTTTTGCTTGCACCTTGATTGAAGATCCTCAAAAAAAGACTATCTTTAGTGGTCTGTCAGATGACGATGCTGGACTTAATTGGATTAAGTACTTATTTGAGAGGGGAAAAAGAACACCGTAACAACTTTAATGCAAGTTGAAGTTAGTTTTATTATCCACTTGTAAACACATTCTGAAGTCAACTTTCAGCTAATATTTAGCGAATTTTTGCTAGTTTTGGGTTTTTGAACTTATTTGTAATGTGAAAGTGGCTTATCTAGTAGTTTTAATAAACATCACAATAGCTTGAATGCAAGTTGATGCTACATATACCTTTTGTATTGAAACTTATTTGTAATGTGAAAGTGATTATCTAAAGTTAAATTGTTACTTTTATTTTTTTTATTTTGACTTCCAAAACAATGTTTATTCTATTAATTTTTTATGTGAGTTGCAATTTAGAGCAAGTATAATTTGTTTATATATACAAATATTTGTAGGCATGGATCTACAAGTTATCCGCAGTAGAATATGTAAGAAGCGCATAAATAGTGAATTTTGAGACTTGGTAGCTTGTGCATTTGGTTATATATCTCTTTACTATGTAAAGTACATACACAAGGAACCATGCATGATTCTCGTATTTTCCTAGATACAATTGGGAACCCAAATCTAAATTTTCCAAAACTTTCTCCAGGTAAATGTTTCATTTTAGTTAATCGCCTATTCTTATTTGTTTGTTTACACTCATTTTTATTTTTAAAATAAATGCTTTTAATTTTGTGACTTTTTTTTTATCATGCTTAGGCAAATATTAATTAGCAGACAAAGGATATCTTATAAGACAAGGCTACTTGACACCATATCATAAAACAAGGTATCACCGATCAGAGTTTTGTGGTGTAAATCCAAGAGGGGCATAAAATTTTTTTAATCGAGCTCATTCATTCTTAAGAAGTTGTATTAAAAGGTCATTTGACATTCTAAAGGCACGTTGGAAGTTTTAGCAAAAATGCCTATATATTCGTCTCAAGATCAAAATAGGATAATTTGTGCTGCATTTGCTGTACATAACTACATCAGATTAAGTAAAGTTCTCAACCCAACTTTTAGAGTTATAGATTTATATTCGAATTTTATTCTTCCGGAAGCATTTTCGAATACCGAAGCCACTCAAGAAGTTGGGCATATGAGTACTAATGAAATGACAAAAGAGCGTAATGAGATCACTACCAGTTTGATGACCACACCATGATTCTTAAATACTCTTATTTGTTTGTACTTGTTTGGATATGTATCTATTTCTTGAATATTTTCAATGAACTTGTGTAAGATGATTTTTATGTAACGTCTAATGATGAATTTCTAGAATTTTATTTAATAATTTTATTTTTTAGTTGTAGTTTCTCAAGTATATTTTAGTTAAGAAAATATAACAGAACATGAAGGTGAAGAAAAAATTGTAGTGTTGATATTTAATACAAGGTTAATAGTATGTATCAATCTCCACAAGGTTAATATTTGTAAATATTAAATTTAATAAATATTTCAAAATTTTCAAAAGTATTCACTAATTTTCTTAAGAATTTTTTTTAATTCTTTGTCAAAAGCATTTTATTTGAATAATTTTACTCCAATAAACACTAAAGTATTACAAAACATATATGTACCTAACAACTAAATGTATCATACCCTTAATTGTCATTTTATCTATATCAGCTATCAGCTAAGTTTTATCAAACACTTTATATAAACAGTTACTGCCATCAGCTGGTCAAACCAGCTACTGCAATAAGCTACCGGCTATTTGCCAAACACCCTAAAGTTTAATTGCCATCTTGTAACATTTGAAAGTTTGATTACCGTTTTATTTTTTAACAAAATTTAGTGACCGTTTGTGAACTTTATCCTATTAAATAATACTAAAAGCACATGTATATTAAAGGGTAAAATGCCTAAACCAACCAATTATTTTATTAATATTTTGATATGACTTGGTATATTTTATTATTATTAAATATTAAAATTAATTTAAAATAAAAATAAATTATATTTTATTATTATTAAATAAAAAATTAAAATAAAAACTCTAAATTGCCCAACACTCAAAACTTTAAACTATTTTTACCTTTACCGGTCATCCACCCCTTCACCGGCATTACTCTCACGAGGCAGTCTTTACGCCCATTTTTATTGCCGCCACCGCCTTGGAGGAGCACCCCAGAGCTGTCGAAGCCATCAACAAGTATAACATGAGTAGAATCAGCATTCCCAAAGTCGAACTAGTCTTCTTCACCACAATTTATTGAGTATGGTTTGGTTGCTGCTCCATCTGCAAGCTTCATTCAATAAAGTCATTAACTGTTTGCTGCTATGTCTTGGTTTGTCGCCCAACCCCAAGGGTCGGTGAAGGTTAAAGTAATTTGAAATTTTAAGTAAGGAAGAATTTGAGGTTTTTATTTTATTTTAATTTATTTAATAATAATAAAATATAATTTATTTTTATTTTAAATTATTTTTTATATATAATAACAAAATATTTCAAGTTAATATTAAAATATTAAAAAAATAATTTAAAGTAATTAAAATAGATCAAAAATTAAAATTTAATAAATAAATTCATCGTTGTAGAAGTTTTGTGATCAAAATAAAAATTTAAATATTTTACTCTATATTAAATGGCGAAAGCAACCTTAATGACCGGGAATTAGAAGGACATTTACGTAATTTGAAGATGACTCAAACAGTACTCAAAATCCAAAATTTGAAAAATGAATCCAGGGTTTAGGGTTTCAAATATAAACTTCCTTCACCGTTGTTCTGCAGAGCTCCCTTCCGCGGCCTTTCAATTTGGGAAAATTCCCGACGGACTTCAACTCAAGGTACTCTCTTTTCTCTCCTCCCTCTCTGATTAATTTCACGTTTTTATCTTTGTTTAGGGAATTGAGCTGCAAAAATGGTATATGTGGGAAATTGAAGAAAAAGAAAGATTAAGCTATCGATTCTTCTGTTTTCTTACTCTTTGAACCTTCAATGGAAATAAACACGAATCAATAGTAAAACAATGTTTCTTAATTAGTTAACTAGTGATTTTTTCTTTCAAATTTTCTCGGCCGCCAAAATGTTTAGCGTGTTCAAATTTATTATTTTTTGTTTAATATTCTGCTGATAAATCTTAAATTTGCCCATGGTTGAGCTTACGGAAACTTAATCTTGGATAGGCTAGTTAAGTTGGTTGCTCAAGTTTTGTTACAGCTAATGACATGATATATTGATATGCAATACAGAACTCTTTTGTCAAGTGCTCATATTATTATCAAAGGAAATGAGCACTGCCGTTCATACAACTCCAAAATCAGGGAGAAAGTCCTTGTTATTCCAAGATTTAGCTTCACCAGTCTCTGTCCGTAGAGGGAAATTCTCTACTCCAGGTCAAGCAGCTGCTGTCTCGGCTTTATGGCAGGAGAATTTTGGAGGTTCAGATCTTCCACCTCCTCCTATGTTCACCTTGGAAGACCGTTCGGATTTTTCTCCTGAATCCGGGATACCGGATTACCCTATGTCTCCCGAAATCAAGTCAGACCCAAGAAGTCCGATTCAAAGTTCTGGACGTGACGTCTCGACTCCAGCAAATATCAAGTCAGGGGCAAGCACTTCATTTGCTATACTTAATGGGCTGCAGAATCAGCAAAATCCAATGAGTTTGAGTTGGTGGTCGCCTACAAAGATGAGTGGTAGTGAGCAGGATGAGAAGGGAAAGGGTTCTCCTGTCGAGGGTGTGGTTCAGCCTGGTGCTTTGATCACACTTCCGCCTCCAAGGGAGGTTGCTAGGCCTGAGATACAAAGGAACTCTGTACCTGCAGGCAATCTGGATGAGGAAGAATGGGTTACAGTTTACGGGTATGCGAGTCCTCCCTACTTTCATGTTGCACTGAATAATTGACACATTTGTCTTATGGTCTTCTATCAACCTCTGTTGTGTTTAGTAGTGTCGGCACCTCATTTTGCTGGAGTAACTTTTGCTTTTATTATTTAATCAGTCTTTTCTCTGCATTTTGTACCCCTCTCTATCATTTTCACATTGCCGAAATTTGATCGTTTATGTCAGGTTAAAAAATATTTATTTATATGCAATTTGCTTGAATGTTCTAGGTAATTGGTATTGTGGTATTGTCTAATTTCTTTATCCCTAAAAACACTTTTTTCTTGGTATCTTTGTGTACTGTCATCTGGTCCAGTATCTGCAACCTGTAACCTTTCTGATATAACTCAGTTGAGATTTGAACCTTTTACCTCCTCGTTTATTGGGTACATCTTCATGTTTCACTGTTTTAGTAGAACAATTTTTTTCAAACTGAAACATTTAGGCTAGACTCATGGTATGATCATGCTCTTATATGTATATTCAAGACCTATAACTTTAATATTTGCTTCTTTTTCAGGTTTTCTCCCTCTGATACGAATTTAGTTTTGCGAGAGTTTGAAAAGTGTGGTGTGATATTGAAGCATGTTCCTGGTCCAAGGGATGCTAACTGGATGCACATTCTTTATCTGGTGAATCTTCTTTCTCACAGTACAAGTTTTAATGTACTCTGCTTATCTATCTTTTTGAATCGTTTTATGCTATCCATGCTTGCTAAATCAGTACATATCATGAAGATAAAAGAAAGTAAATCCTGTTGGAGATTAATATAAAAGATGATTGCTATTGACTGGAAAACAAGTTCAAAAGTACATTTCTAACCTTTTCGAGTTGCAACATGTTGGTTGAATTAAAAGCATATATAATCTTCCTTGTTCAAGGTGAAATGTTATAGGTTAAATGAATGGATTTTGCTGAAACCTTGACCTGATAAAATATTTGCTTTTGGAAGATGGGCTGTGATGATATTGTGATTTAATTCGGCTTTTGAAAGTGTGGCTTTTTGACATCTTGGCTGATGTTTATCCTTTTGGGCCTAAATTTTGATTTCCTTTTTGCTTTCATTTTGGTACAGAATCGGTCTGACGCTCAAAAGGCTCTCAGCAAAAACGGAATGCAAATTAATGGAGTACTAATCGTTGGTGTGAAGTCGGTGGATCCGATGCAACGCGAGGCTCTAAATGAAAGAATGAATAATCAGGGTTTCATGACTTTGCCCCCTCCATCAAGCAGAACATCAGAGCTGAACAATTTCCAACCATCGCACCCTTACCATCTTCAAAATGGCAATACCAACACACGGAATTCAGGAGGCGCTGCTATCGCAAACCCTACAAAATCATTAGGGACCAAAGTCATGGAATACATGTTTGGATATTAGAAAAAAAGGTGTTTTCGATCACTCGCATGCCCTTTGTTCTATTTCCTGATTGTTTGACGGTGTTCCTTCCAGATATTCATACAGATGGCAGAGAGTTTCGGCATATAATCGGCTTGAACAAGAAATGTCCCTTAGAAGGGAAACTATTGCAGATTCTGTAGTAATTGCAATTGTAAAAGACTAGAGAGTTCAAAGCACTTTGAGTTAAAATTCAAGAATTTATAGTGCTTTTTTAATTAAAAAATGTGAAAATCATGGCGAAAAGTACTATTTTCTTTTAAAAAGCCTATAAACTTATACTTAAAAGATCTGGGTTTATTTTACTTAAATTTATTTATCCGCATATGCTTTAAAGAGAATGAAGAAAAAAAGAATAAAATGCTTTGTCTTACTCTTAGGTAGGATGGGCATGAGACCCAGACTCGACTGACCTTATATGGTCAGTTTTTGTTTTAATTCAGATTAAGGTCGAGTTGGGATGAGTGAATGATTAATAAATGAAGAGTCGGATTAGACCGAGTCTAAGGTAAAAAATATTCAATTTAAAATATCTATATAATTTTTTTTTATATATTTAGATGTAATTGCTAATGCTATATGTCACGTCCGTAAATTCACACAAACTAGGACGTGCGGCCTTGGGTGCTTGCTGGGCGGACTAGCAACCAAGTAAGCCTAAGTGATCGAAGCTAGAATGCTTGGATCGTCGCGGAAACGAAAAGAACAAAGAAAGGAAATGGCTAGCAAAGAAGACCGAGAGAAATGAGTGAATGCTCAATGTATTACTCAAATCAGAAGTGATGAAATGAGGTGGGGGTGAGCCTCTATTTATACTTGAATCCCCTACATCCAACATCTAAGATGAAAGTAAATCAAGGGACAAGATTAAAGCTATACAATAATATCCCTTGATTCTAGCTATTTGGATTAAACTTGCCAAAGATAAGGGATTACAACAGATATGGAAATATTCAAGGTGATAAGGCTTGTTGACTTGTGATACTTGCCATATTTGATGGCTCTTCAACCCCAAGTGATGGGCTAGCTCGGATGGGTGCTGGCAAGCCCAAAATAGCGTGGAGGACCTCCTCAGCTGCCTGGTGTGCATTGGGATCGGACCCTAGGGTGCGGGCCGTGACAATCTCCCCCACTGGTTCTGGCGACGCCCTCGTCGCCCGACTGGTATGGTAGTGCCCCACTTGGTTCTTGAATTGCCAAAGGGCCTCGGCTGGTTCCCAACTTCCTTCACTGTCGGGAAGTCCCTTCCATTGAACGAAGTACTCGTGCCTTGGCCGGTAGTTTTACTGTCGAATGACTCTCTCTGCTTGGATCTCTCGAACCTCGTTCTCATAGGAGACCTTCACTCCGACTAGCGCTCGGTGTGACTTGCCTCGATCCGGATCTAACTCATCTCGATGGTAGGGCTTGAGTTGACTGACATGAAACACTGGATGGGTTCGGATGGTCGATGACAACTCCAATCTGTAGATCATGGTGCCTACTCGCTTCACAACTTCGAATGAACCCTCGTATCTCCGCACAAGACCCCTGTGCATGTTCTTGTCGCGGAAGATCCCGGTGATTTTGGCAAAGACTTGATCACCAACTTGGAAGTTCACGTCCCTACGCTTTCGATCTGCCCACTTCTTGGTACGCTTCCCTGCCTTGTGTAAACAAGCTCGGGCTAAGTCGTGATTCTCTTGCCACTCCTTGGAAAACTTGTATGCTGCTGGATTAGGCCCCTCATACTTGGTAGCAACCGCGTTGGGTGTAAGCGGTTGTTGCCCCATCACGATCTCAAACGGACTTTGGTTTGTCGCCTCGCTCCGTTGCAAGTTGTAGGAAAATTGGGCCACATCTAACAGTTTTGGCCAGTCGCGTTGTGTGGCACTCACATAGTGCCTCAAATAGATCTCCAACAAAGCATTCACTCGCTCGGTTTGCCTGTCTGTCTGTGGGTGGAAACTAGTTGAGAAGTTCAAACATGATCCTAAGAGCTTGAACAACTCGGTCCAAAACTTCCCTGTGAACCGCGAGTCTCGGTCACTGATGATTGTCTTTGGAACTCCCCAAAGCTTCACCACGTGCTTGAGGAAAAGACGGGCTGCCTCCTCTGTTGGGCATGCCTTAGACGCTGGAATAAACGTCTCATACTTCGAAAACCTGTCAACAACAACCATAATAGTAGACATGCCATCAGTGCTAGGCAAACCGACAATAAAATCCATGGAAAGACTCTCTCATGGTCGCTCGGGAATGGGCAATGGATGCAACAATCCCGCTGGTTTCTTCATCTCCACCTTGTCCTGTTGGCACACAAGACAAGTCCTCACATAGGCTTCAACATCCTCGCCCATGTGTGGCCAGTAGTAGTGCTCGCTGATTAGTGCCATGGTCCGATTCATCCCTGGATGTCCGGCCCACTTGGAGTCATGACACTCCTTCATGAGCTCCTTGCGCAATTCTCCAAACTGAGACACGTAGAGGCGGTGTCATTTGGAATAGAGCAAGTCCCCCTCGAGCCAAAACCTTCTAGTTTTCCCTTTTTTGGCATACTCGACCAACGTTTTGGCCGTTGGGTCATGTGACAACCCCTCCTTGATGCGCTCCAACAACTGTCCCTTCGGAAAGTTAACAATCTCCATGTTGTACCTTCGGCTTAAGGCATCAGCAACGGAATTCACTTTCCCGGGCTTGTATTCCAAGGTAAAATCGAACTATGCAAGGAATTCATGCCAACAAGCCTGCTTGGGAGACAATTTTTTTTGGGTCAGAAAATAACTATTGGCAATATTATCAGTGAATACCACAAACCTCGACCCAAGAATGTGGTGACGCCAAGTACGCAAGCAATGCACTACTGCTGTCATCTCCTTCTCATGGATCGTGTACCTTCTCTCGGTCTCATTGAGCTTTCGGCTCTCATATGCAATCGGATGTCCCTCTTGCATCAGGACCCCACCAATGGCAACGTCGGATGCATCGATGTAAATCTCGAAAGGCTTGGTGTGATCCGGCAACACCAACACTGGCTCACTCGCCATGGCCTTCTTCAGTCCCTCAAAGGCTTCTTGGCACTCGGTGCTCCAGTCCCACCCTTTGTCCTTCTTCAATAGCTCGGTCAATGGTGTGGCGATCTTGGAGTAACCCTTGACGAACTTTCAGTAGTAATTGGCTAGCCCCAGGAAGGATCTCAACTCTGTCACCTTGGTTGGCGGCTCTCAATCTGAGATGGCTTGAATTTTGGCCCCATCCATCCGGATCTTGCCACCTCCAACTATGTGGCCTAGAAAAGGGACCTCAATCTGAGCAAACAAACACTTCTCCTCTTTGACATAGAGCTTGTTTTCCCGCAAGACCTCGAACACCTGTCTCAAGTGTTCCACATGCTCCCCAAGGCTCTTGCTATAGATGACAATATCATCAAGGTAAACTACAACGAATTGATCAAGGAAAGGCTGTAGTACCTTATTCATCAGGGTGCAGAAGGTGGCGGGAGCATTCGTGAGGCCAAATGGCATCACAAGAAATTCATACGAACCGTAGCGTGTTACACAAGCTGTCTTCGGCTCGTCTCCTTCTGTAATCCTCACTTGCCAATATCCAGACCACAAATCCAACTTGGTGAACCACCTTGCACCACCAAGTTGATCGAACAAGTCTGCTATGAGTGGGATAAGGTACTTGTTCTTCATAGTGAGCTTGTTCAAAGCCCGATAGTCGATGCATATTCGAAGAGTCCCATCATGTTTCTTCTGAAAGATCATCAGAGCACCATAGGGTGCCTTTGATGGTCGGATATAGCCTGCATCGAGGAGTTCCTTCAATTGTCTGCGTAACTCCTCTAGTTCTGGCGGAGCCATTCGGTAAGGGGCTCTAGCGGGTGGCTCCGCGTTCGGTACAAGCTCAATCTTGTGGTCGACCTCTCTTTTTTCTGTGGAAGATCCTTAAGCAACTCGGCAGGCATCACGTCACGAAATTCTGCCAAAACTTGTCCCACTTCTGCTGGAACATCCTCGGTCATGTCGGCCTCATTGACCACCAACGTTGCTAGGTAGGTTGGCTCCTCCTTGCGAACTCCCTTGCTGAATTGGATGGCTTAAATCATCTTGGCCCCAACTCCAGCTACTCGGTTTACTGGAACAATGCATTGGCCTCTCGAATCAAGTATGCACAAGCAATCGGCAAATGGAACGGGATATGTATTAATCTTGTCAAGGAAACTAAGCCCAATGACAAAGTCAAAATCATCAAGTGGAATTACCTTCATGTTTTCCTTACCAGACCAGCTCCCAATCTTGAGTTTGACTCCTTTTGCTACTCCTGCAATCGGAGCCTCCTTGGTATTCACGATCTTTATGAACCCACTTGTCTTCTCAACATGAAGTTCAAGTTTCTTTGCGGCCTGTTCGGACATGAACAACTCTGAGGCACCGGTGTCCACTACCGCGCTCAACTTCTGGCCAACAATGGTGATGTTGACGAACATCAGCCCCTTCTTCTTGGAACCTTTCTTGACTTCCATGCAACTGAGGATGGAGCCAAGCTTGAGGGTCTCATCTTGATCTTCCTTTTCTTGGATGGCAGCAACTTTCTGTCTTTGTGGGCAATTACTTTTGTAGTGTGGTCCTCCACACTCAAAACATTTGAGATTCTCGTCCCCTCTCTTATTCCGGTTCCATGGTTGGTTGGCTATATAATTGGCGTTGGATTGCCTATTGAAGTTGTTCTTTGGTTTGTCTCCCCCACCATTGCCTCCATTACCACGTAACTTTGGCTTTGGTTTGGTTGACTCATTCCTGTTGGCACTATGCTCCTTCAATGATTCTGCAATCGCCATGGCTTTGGAGAGTTCCTTCACGTCTCTCCGTTCTAGCTCGGTGTTTGCCCATGGCTTTAGTCCATCCATGAACTGTAAAAGAGCATCATTCTCGGATAAGTCTGGGATCTGAATTTGAAGCTCGCTGAACTCTCGAACATAGTCTCGAAGGGTCCCGACATGCTTAAGAGCTCTAAGCTTCGATCTTGCCTCCTTCTCGGTATTGCCCGGGTAAAACTGCTCCTTCAATTCTGCTTGGAACTCAGCCCATGTTCTAACAGTAGTGCCTTCACGTTGCTCATCCGAGCACCTACATCGCCACCACAATAGAGCGACATCAGACAAATAAATCGAAGTAGTTGTTACCTTTTCGGTATCCTCCACGATACTCATTGCCTTGAAATATTGCTCAAGTCCCCACATGAAGTTCTCCACTTCTTGAGCAGATCTGGTCCCCTTGAACGGCTTAGGCTTTGGGGCGTCGATCCTGGGCTTGGGCACAGTTGCTTCGGCCATCATGCCATTCAACATGGCAGTCTTGTAGAGAAGTAGCTCGACACTGAGCTTCTTCACTTCTTTCATCATCTCCTCATTCACAACTTCAACGCCAGCTTTGATGCAGAGATCTTGGTCGTTCAACGACTCATACAGGTTCTCGAGATTCTCGTTAACCTCCTTCATGATGTCTTCCTTCATGGAATCCATCTTCTCGAAGCGCTCATCGGCTTCCTCATGGGTCCCTTGAAGCTCGACAATCGACTCTTCAAGCCTGACAACCCTCTTGTCCAATGCAGCAACAATATCCCTCGAACTCTCTCGCTTCTTCCCGGCAGCTGCAGCACGAGTCTCGCGGTCAGTTGCTGGGACCTCATTGGCGTTCTGTGGTGCCATCTCTCTTGACGAAATTGTCTCTGATACCAACTGTCACGTCCGTAAATTCACACAAACTAGGATGTGCGGCCTTCGGTGCTTGCTGGGCGGACTGGCAACCAAGTAAGCCTAAGTGATCGAAGCTATAATGCTTGGATCGTCGCGGAAACAAAAAGAACAAAGAAAGGAAATGGCTAGCAAAGAAGACCGAGGGAAATGAGTGAATGCTCAATGTATTACTCAAATCAGAAGTGATGAAATGAGGTGGGGGTGAGCCTCTATTTATACTTGAAGCCCCCTACATCTAACGGCTAAGAAGAAAGTAAATCAACGGACAAGATTAAAGCTATACAATAATATCCCTTGATTCTAGCTATTTGGATCAAACTTGCCAAAGATAAGGGATTACAACAGATATGGAAATATTCAAGGTGATAAGGCTTGTTGACTTGTGATACTTGTCATATCTGACGGCTCTTCAACCCCAAGTGATGGGCTAGCTCGGATGGGTGCTGGCAAGCCCAAAATAGCGTGGAGGACCTCCTCAGCTGCCTGGTGTGCATTGGGCTCGGACCCTAGGGTGCGGGCCGTGACATATAGCCCATCTCTTCGTAGATTTTCTAATTATATATTTAATTTTATCGAAAAAAGAGAGTAAGATAATAGATTTTATTTTTAATAAAAATAAGAAGGTAGATATTATTTTTTTATTTGTTTCGGGTCGCTCATAAGTCATAAACATGTTTTAATCGTAAAATTTGGTAGGATTAAAAATCAGTAAATCACGAGATAGCAAATTGGATTAAGATAAAAAATAGTAAAATTCACAAATGGTCACTAAACTATCTCAAAAATATAAAATAGTCATCAAATTTTTAAATATTACATAATGAGCATTAAATTTTAGTTTTTGTTACAAAATGGTCATTGAGTCGTTAACTTGATGACGTGACAGTTACAGAAATTTGAATAATATAACATTTAATCCTTTATATTGACACATTTAATTAATTTATTCCTAATTTAACCCTTATTATTAATATCTAAATTAATTGAATGTGTAAATATTGAGGATTAAATATGTTATTATACAAATTTTCGAAACTGCAATGTCTCCCAATTAATGACCCAGTGACCATTTTGTAATAAAACTAAGTTTAATGATCACTATGTAATTTTTGAAAGTTTGGTGACCATTTTATATTTTTAAAGATAATTTAGTGACTATTTGTGTGCTTTACCCTAAAAAAATTATATTTTCAGTTCAGGATTCTGATGTCTCAGTTTCATTTCATTATGTAAATCTCTCTCTTTCAATCTCTTTAACATTTTGATTCATGGCTTATCATTTCTCTTTTGGTTCTTCATTATACCTAAAGCTTCCATCTTTAAAACCCAAATCTCAAAACCCATTTTTCTCTAGTTCTTACCCTTCAATTTATTGTCAAATTTATAGCTCTAGGAGCAATAATTCTGATGATGATGATAAAACCCAATTAAATTTCCTTGCTTTACCCATTACTCTTACTATAATATCCACTTCATTTCCACATCAAAGTTGTCTTGCTGCAGTTAAAGCATCCGAGGAAAAAATCTCGGCAAAAACCCGAAGAAGCAGTTAAAACTGTTGGAGTATGTTTAAAGACCAATTATGAGATGGTTGTAAAAGACATACTTATTTTATCTTGTTTATTAATATAAAACTATTATTATTATTTTAGTTTTATTCTGTACATCTATAAATAAACTGAATTATAATAATGCCTTAAAATAATATAGTTATTCTTGAATGTCCTGAGCATGAACAACAATAATATATTAAGACTAGGGTAAAGTACCAAATGGTCACTAAACTATACCCGAAAAAACAAAATGGTAATCAAACTTTCAAAAACTACAAAATGACAATTAAACTTTATGTTTTGTTACAAAATGGTAACTGTGCCGTTAAAGAGGTAACGTGACTCTTAAAAGTTTTTGTATAATAGCATGTTTAGTCCTCTATAGTTACACATTCAATCAATTTAGTCATAATTCGGAAGAAATCTAATAAATTTAACCCTCAATTTTTACACATTGTTATAATTTAGTCCCAATTTTAAAAAATTAACCCTTGATATTTCGAAATTACTCCAATTTAGCCTCTCTTCATCCAAGAACCGTTTTCTTCGTGGAATCTAATAAACTTTTAAGAGTCACGTTACCTCTTTAACGGCACAGTTACCATTTTGTAACAAAACATAAAGTTTAATTGTCATTTTGTAGTTTTTGAAAGTTTGATTACCATTTTGTTTTTTCGGGTATAGTTTAGTGACCATTTGCGTACTTTACCCTTAAGACTAATATGTAGTTGATTGATGACAAAGTGTTGTCATTGACATGAAGATGTCATAATCAATACATAAGTATGTGTTAGAGAACGACATACTGAACTGATCTGTTATGAGCATGTTTCTTGGATTATTATGTGACAGACACAACATTGCTCGTGGTGATAACTACATGTATGATCCTCAGACTTGAGATCATCATTATTTCAATATCGTGTGACATATTTTGATACGGTCAAACGTGTTTAGTAACTGACTACACTATAAAGATTGATATTGGATATGTTACAATCTATGTAGCGGAATATGGTTGATCAAGATAGGATTTGTCCCTCCTACACAATTGGAGTAATATTATAGGCCACTTGATTGAGTGAGACTAGAAAATATATGGCCATGCTCGAATAAATTGATATGAGATATCATAGTTATTCGTTTATAATAGTCTATTCAAGATATTAAAATGTATTAGATGGACTATACAAGTGCGACTAATTCATGACTTGTGTCCGATCTAGATATGAGGACAAAAGGATGAAATACATAAAAGAAATTAATCACGGAAAAAGGTTAAATCGAACTACGACTTCATGTAACTTAAGTAGCAATGATGTATTGCTAGATGTCACTCATTAATTGTAATATTAGAATTATTTTAGATATTACTGCTAACATTATATGAACCTACAAGGGTCACACCTATGATTAAAACGAACAAATATTGACTAGATAATATGTGTACAAACTTGTTCTGCACGAAATAAGTAAAAACCGAAATTATTATGATCATTGGAATTATAAATAATTTAAGTTATATATTTTAATACTAGATAATTAATGTAGTTATCAGATACTATTAAAATATATATATACATATCCTTAAAGAAATCTGATAGAAGTAAAATCAGATTCTACATATTTAATTATATTCAGATAGATATAATGTATATTTAAAGAATTTGAATTCAATTAGAATTAGGGTTTTAAATGATAAGGTCTAGCACCCAATGTATGCTTTTCGGAAAACCTTTCTAACAGTTAGAGAAGATAAAATATTATTCGTTTTATTTTGGGTGGACTGCGTAAAGGTTGGAACGATGCTGTGACGACTCGAATTCGATTTGGATTCTACTATACTCACTGCGAATTTCCATATTTATTGAGGTAACATGATATTTTTTTCGCTGCGCCATTGAATGTACCGACATTTCTCAATAAAAACAATGGTCGAAAAATCTTCCGATCGTAACAAACAGGATTCCATATACCGAAATTCTCAGTTTGAAACATGAGGGAAAGCTTAAACATTTAATTAAGCTGCCTAGTGCTAGTTTGAAGCAAAGGGCAGAGTCAGTGTTAGTGGTTTTAGACGATTCTAGGGTGTTAAGAACTGTTTTGCCTTCAATAGATAGTGATAGGAAGTTTTGGGATTCATGGGATGAGTTAAAGATTGAATCTTTGCGTGTTAATGCATATGCGCCTCCAATGAAGAGGCCTGAGGGGCCTTCTCCTTATTTGGGATTCTTATGGAGGGTGCCTGCGTTTATGTTGTCTTGGTTTAAGCCGAAGGAGTCCAAAAGGGTTCTGGAGATTAGGAGAACAAGAGATGAGCTTAAGAGGCAGAAAAGGGAGGAGTTGGCTAGGATGAGGGAAGAGAGAGATATGCTTGAAAAGGCGATGAAGGCGCAGAAGGAGGAGGAGAGGAGAAAGAAGCGAGAGATTAGGAAGAGGAAGCATGTGGAGTCATTGCGTGATGCTAGAAGGAATTATCAGAGTATGGCAAATATGTGGGCCAGTTTAGCTCAGGATCCAAATGTTGCAACTGCGCTTGGATTGGTGTTTTTTGTGATATTTTTTAGGACAGTGGTGCTTAGTTACAGAAAGCAGAAGAAGGATTACGAGGATAGGTTGAAGATTGAGAAGGCGGAGGCAGAAGAGAGGAAAAAGATGAGGGAGTTGGAGAGGGAAATGGAAGGAATTGAGGATGAGGATGAGGATGACGATGGGGAGCAAGGGGGAGGTGAGCAGAATCCTTATTTGAAGATGGCTATGCAATTCATGAAGTCGGGTGCACGTCTACGAAGGGCACATAATAAGAGATTGCCACAGTATTTGGAGAGAGGCGTCGATGTAAAGTTCTCAGATGTTGCAGGACTTGGCAAAATCCGGCTTGAGCTTGAGCTTGAGCTTGAAGAAATAGTTTAAGTTTTTTCACACATGGGGAGATGTACCGAAGAAGGGGAGTAAGAATACCAGGTAAAAATTTTCTAAGCCTGAAGTTATAGTCGAAATCTACATGTTGTTGTGTCTTGTTTAATCTAGTCTTTGGCATAACAATCGACTAATTGATTGTCCGGATACAAGAGCTTATAATTGGGTGAATAATCTTTTTCCATTTTCTTTTTACTTGAGGTCGCTCCCAAACTCTAAAATTGTAGGAAGGTAAAACTCATAGGGGTTGAAGTTTGAACTAAAATTGCTGTAAATCCATAGATCATGTGTAGGAAACTCTAAATGATGATGGTAATTCAAAGTTCAAAGAATTACAGCATTCTGTCTTATATAAGGCAAATCTTGAAGTGGTTATAGACTCAGATGGCTGAATATCTGATAAACTTTTCCTGTTTCATTATACTTACAGTTTTCATGTTCACAAGAGGTACTTGCACCTTTCTTTTTTTCCTTGTTGTCACCGGTCGGATCTGCCTCCTACTTCTATATTTCCCATCTATGTACTTGTTCCCATCCTTGATCCCTTTATATCACTGATAGATTGTTGTTTTCTTCAAATTTTGACTGGTCTTCTCATTTTAAATTGAAGTTGGCCAATCATTCGAAGGTGAATTTGCATTTGCATTTTCCTAAATTCTGTCTCTTATCTGATCTTAGATAATAAATTTGCCCCATTTTTCATTTCGATATAATACAAATGCATTCGCAAAAGGGACTTCAAGAACTGCTTGTAATGTTTTTATTTTATTTTATTTTGGTAACACATCCTTGTAAGCTGGTCATTCATTTTAAGATAATACAGACCAGTAAAATGTTTCTAATGCTTTCATATTTCTGGCTTCATTGAACTGTTTCCTCATCCGGATTGAGCACTTTTTCTGGCTACACATGCCTAGTAAAATATGATAGCAAGAACTAATCCATTTTCCTTTTGCTTAGTTGTCAGGTCATCCTTTTATAATTGGTTTTTTTGGTATACATTGCTTATTTTCCTTTATTTTACTAATCATATAATTTTTAGTGCTTTGCACTTGACAAATTTCGTGTTCTATTGATTTCTTAATTAGGCGAAATACTTCTTTGTGCCCCCCCTGGGGTTGAGAAAACTTTACTAGCAAAAGCCGTGGCTGGCGAAGCAGGTGTAAACTTCTTCTCCATATCCACCTCTCAATTTGTGGAAATATATGTTGGTGTTGGTGCATCCGTGTCCGAGCACTCTATCTGGAAGCGAAGGAAAATGAAGTTTTGTCTTTGTTTTAGTTGCTTTACGTCCTCTTTTTCTTCTGCACGTATAACTTGAGTTCCATTTATATGGATAACAGTTGTGTCCAGTTTTACACTATTACATGATAATGGGTTTAGAGAAGTATCAGCCTTGATTTGCTTTTCTCTGTGATGCTCTCAAACTACTTTTTTGATCTCCAGTACAACATTCCTTCAATTTATTTATAATTTTGCGGTAGGCCCCATCAGTTGCATTTATTGATGAGTTGGATGCTGTTGGAAGAGCGTGGTTTAATTAAGGGTTCTGGTGGACAACCCTAAATCAGGTTCATTCCTTCAAACTACTTTTCTCTATGTAAGTTTTGTTTCTGCACATTTTAACTATATATATATATATATATTATGTTAATGTAATCCCCCGACCATTTTAATGCTTGAAAATTGTGGTGCTACAGCTTCTTGTATGCTTGGATGGTTTTGAAGGAAGAGGGAATGTTATCACTATTGCTTCTACAAATAGACCAGACATTCTAGATCCTGCACTAGTGAGGCCTGGTCGGTTTGATCAAAAAATATTTATCCCCAAACCTGGACTTATAGGTCGCACGGAAATTCTGCAGGTATATGCGGACATATAATTTTCCTTCAACGGTGTTACTTTGGTTCCCATTACGAAAGATTCGGTTGAAGGTTTTAAATTAGTTACTAGCTTTTATTTTTCTATACTACTCATTTCCTTGTTATAGGTTCATGCACGTAAGAAGCCAATGGCCGAGGATGTGGACTATATGGCTGTTGCCAGTATGACTGATGGAATGGTTGGTGCTGAGCTTGCTAACATAGTTGAGCTTGCTGCTATTAATATGATTCGTGAAGGAAGGACCGAAGTACTGGCAACTTGTGTTGTGTTGTGCGCTATTTTATTCATCAACTGCCAATGTTTTATAGCTGATGAAAAGTAGTTACTAGGAACAGAGAAGCAGGAATTGGCAAAAACATATTTTATAAAATTAAGATGATTTTACAATATATAAGATGAATGAAGTTGGGATATTATTATCACTTCTTGGATGTGGAATTTTAGGATTGTGTTTGATAGTGTTGTTTCGAAGGTATAAACGCCCTTAACCTAATGCCTCTTAGAGATGATATGACTTTCTGCTATCACATTGCTGCAGATTACAACTGATGATTTGCTCCAAGCAGCACAGATATAAGAAAGGGGTATGCTAGATAGAAAGGAAAGAAGTCCAGAGACAAGGAAACAAGTGGCTATTAATGAAGCAGCAATGGCTGTTGTTGCTGGAACTTCCCTGATCTCAGAAACATCGAATTCGTATGATCTTTACTCGCTTTTTGCCTTTTTTGCATACTTTTTAACTCTATATGCACTGCTATTATATGTTTTCCACTTTCAGTGCATTATTTTGATATTGTCATACAGTTGATAACAGATCTAGTTTCATATGTAGTTACATTACTGTAATCGTGTAACGACCTTAATTTTTGAGTCAACGATTTGGCGTTGACCCGGGGTATGGACCCTCGTGTTGGTTAGAGTATTGGACTCGTTGAGCCAAGTGTGGGCCTTATTGGATGAGTTTCGAGCTACATGAGCTTGGGTAGTGACCAAATTGTAACAAGGGTGAAGGTTTGAGGTTTTATGCGGAGAATATACCCTTATTCAAAATAAAGGTTGATCTCCCCTTGTCCATCTTTGTCTTCACGTGAGCCTTGTGGGGGACTGTAGTGACTATTTTTGAACCGACGTGTGAAAATAGCTTGACGATTGATTTTTTAAGTTAGAGTTTTTGTTCATTTTAGTTAATTTTGAAATTGGAATTTTACCATTTTTAATTTGATTTTGAAAATTAAAGTTTTATATATATTAAAATTGATTTTCCCTTATTTAATTTTGAAAACAATTTGGAGTCGTCACCAGTCATTTTGGTAGTCCGGATACCATAAAAACAACCAAAGATTTTTTTCCCTTGAAATTTGAGTTTGGGAGTCGGTTACGTGTGGGGAAGGATTAGCACACCACAAACGCCCATTATCGGTACCTTTTAATTTTACGTGGCATTTTGGCATTTCGAATAATAATTTGAATTTAATTTAACCATAATTATCAAATAGATTTTAATTCTAACTGGAGATTTTTTTTATAAGAAAATACATTTTAGATCGAATATGAGATTAAAGGCACCCTATTAAGAAGTACCCCATTCATATTCATAAAATGTATTTTCAACATAAAAGGTTTATAACGAATGACTAATTATTGTCTTGTTCATTTTAAGTGCTAACTTAATTAGGCTCTATTTAATTAAATTAATTAAACTATGAATATTATTGAATTTAAAGGCCTTCAGGAGACAATATCAATTGCTTGAATACCATCCATCTTATAACTCCTATATTCAAATAATATTCACTAATTAAAATGTTATACTAATTGAATAAGGTAATAATTTAATTAGGATTCTATTTTTATTAACTAAATGAATTTATTTAATTATAGATTGTAGTGTACATTAAATGTACCTTTTTAGAGTTAGTTTTGAGATAACACCTCATTGCAAGCAAGTGGAGCACCATCTAAGTTTGAACCCCCAAAGCGTCCATTTAAAATACGCTAATTAACTATAATGAACTCCCTAATTTAATTATTGAATCCTAATTGTGAGCTTAGAACTAGGGCTCTAACAATTAATTTCTAAATCTATATGATTAAATTGTCTAACAAAATATACTACACGCCTTTTTAAAAATGCAACATACAAAATAAATTAAACAACCATTAAGTAATTAAATTAAACCAATAAAATGAATTAACATCTAAAACTAAGGCTAAATTGATATGTTATTAAAATATAAGTGCCAAATTACAAACTAAAGGTGGCCAAATTATGAGAAAAGAAAAAAGAAGGACTGTAATATAAAGGCCATTGAAATAAGGCGCGGATCCTATGACCTGACTCATGGGGCATTGCGCGGGATAGGATAACCCGATGCCAAAGCGGTATCATTTTGCGCAGGATTTTTAAATCCCAAACCGAGTTAGCTCGGTCAAATTCCATATTCACACTCTCTCTTCATTTCCTCTCACCTAAGTTTTCTCAACCATTAACACAAAAAAACCCTAAAAATTCCCCTCTAAACAGATCAAACACCTAGGGTTTTTAAGTGTTCATCATGTGTTCATCTGAAATAAGATGAACAATTCCCGTGGCTGCCCCTAACTCCGCCGCATAGCCACCATTCAATCTTACACCGTTGTTCGCTGGCTGTCATCCATAATATCTGGCCACCGTGGTGCAAATTTCGACCACTACGAAGCAATTTTTGGCCATCGAGACCAAAACCCTAAAATCTAATATTTCTTAAATTTCGAACCTAAAAACCCTAGATCTAAACCCGAATCGATAGAACCAACCTTCTTCCCCACCTAAGATCTATCTATCTGTCCTGGTTTCTCGTTTTCGACTCCGTCGTTCACTCAAAATTTCCAGTCACCATAGATAAGTTTTCTGATATGTTATTTACTTTCATTTTTTGTTTCGGCTTTGCACGTATGCAAACTGACATTTCTTATTTTTTTTTGTAGAAATAAAGAGGACGAAGGAAAGTTACCTTCTGGCGATTACTACAGCGGTGTCGGCCGATGTATTTCCCGGCGACCGAGCGGTTTGGTTGTTCGAATGTGACTCTCTCTCACCTTCATTATTACTATATTTATTATTATTACTTATTATTAGTGGTAGTTAATAATTGCTAATAAATTCTGACACATTCTCTCTCTTGCTTTTATAAAGTAGGCCGGTTGACGTCATCCGTGGTGCAATCCGTGTGCTTGGTTAATAGGGCAATGGAAATTCAACACATGACACAAATGGGCGGGAAAAATTAACATATTCAAATCTGGTTTTGTTGGGTTATTAACAGCTGTAGATGGGCTTTGGGTGTTTATATGTACAGGATTTTGAATATTTATGAATGTAAAAGGACATTTGGGTTGAAAACATGGACTATTAGGTTTATTTTCGGTTTTATTGTATCTACCTATTTATTTTTGTTTGCTAAGAGAAATATGTATTTATATATACACCCATACTCAGCTAAAATTCGGGTCTTACAGGGACAAAAAGGTGGGTTATGATATCACCCATCTATCTATCTTTTCTTCTTCTCTTTTTTCTTTGCCTTATTCTTCCATGGAAACCCAATCCACTAAGGTTTAAAGCTTAAGCCTTTACCTTCAAAGAGTTGTTTTCGAGGTTCATGAGTGAAGAAGAAATTAATCTTCATCACATAAGTTTCATGAAAGTGGCATTCTCTTCTTAAAAAGATAAGTTTGTCATTTTGAGTTTTGGATGATTTAAGATATTATGAAGCTTTTCTTTGAGGTTTGAGATTATAAATTCGTAGTCAAGCTTATCTCTAGCTGTTATCTCAAGTATGTTTTCGTTTTTCATGTTGGTATGAAAGGAGAAGGTTTTGGGGGTTTCATCAAGCTTGGATCAAAAGAGAAAGTTAAAGAGTTTTTCTTGGAAGCTTGATTTCGGGATTTCTAGCTAAAGGTCGGTGCATCTCTGACTCCTTTGATTTTTGAAGATCATAAAGTGACTGCTTTGCTTGATTTTATGGTGTATGGTTGCTAGTTTTGGCTTAGGATAGCTTAAAGCCTTGCTAATGGTAAATCTTAGATTAAATGTTAATAAGGTATAAAAAGGGTAGCAAATCAATCTAATAAACTCTCATAAGATGTAGGTTTGAGTTAAAAGATTAAAGGTTTCATTTTGGGGGCTTAGGAAGTGATTTCTCGAGACTTAGAAGCCATTTCTAGGCTTCGGTATCGGTACACAGGGAGCCTGTATCGATATCCTGTGTTCAAAATGATGAACACATGCTATATATAAAGGGAGTATCGGTACAGGCTAGAGTCGTATCGATACCCCTGTTCCATTGGAATTCCAATAGCTTAAAATGGTATCAGTACGCTTGGAGCCGTATCGATACCTAGGGTGTGTCGGTACACAGGGTTCGTGTACTGGTAGGGGTGAACGGTTAACCCCTTCATGAGAAGCTGAGTATCGGTTCACATAGGGTGGGTATCGGTACCTAGAGAGGCGTATCGATACTTAATGTTGAGTATCGATACCCATTGGGCAATCAACCCAAAAAATACATTTTGAGTTCGAAGGGCTTATAATTCGAAGACTAAGGACCAATGAGCTTCTAATGTGATAAAATGAATATTAAAACTGAGGAACCGGGTTTTAACCCTCATGGATGAGTGTAACGTGTAATAGCTTGATAAGTGATGAGTCGAGATAACCACGATGATTAGTGTTATGCCTTGGGGCATTTACTTGACAGATTGGTGGTGCCACTTACCTCTTGGTGAGGTGTTTGAATGCTCGAGGAGCATGCATTGTTTTATGTGTGATGAAAAGGAATTCAGATGTCCCAGAGTCAGTACTACAGTACTTATATAAGGGGATGAGTACTTTGGGCTATGTGAACAAGTACATCCGACGTACCCACGACCTGAGTGATCTAGGTGCAGTTAGAAACCTATTTGTGGCTATGGTGATTCAGATAAGGTAATAAACTCGAAAGGCTGAGTGAGCTCGAGTAACTTGATTGGTTGAGTGATCTTAGGTAAAGACTACTTGTGGCTAATGTGATTCAAGTATATCTAGGACGTATCTGTGGCTATAGTGATCCGGATATGGTCCCTTAACTCGACGACCGTGTGAACACGGGTGACCATTATGTGGATGATTTATGGATGTATTGATGTATGACTTGTGAATGTTATATCTGATAGCTTTTGTACCCGATGGTTGAGTGATTAGGGTACGATATGTATTAACTTGATAGGCTGTGTGAGCTTGAGTACCTCGATACGCTATGTGACCTCGAGTAGGCAAGCTTTGTAGAAAAATGTAAGACTTGTGTAAGCTTAATGGTATCTTAAGATAGGTGATCTAATAACTCTAGCTAGTGTAGGCTAGATGATAACTCATAAATAATAAAGTCTTATCCGTGTTCTCTAGACTATTTTATCTTGCATGCTTTATGATAATCACAAATTGTGGTAAAGTAGAAATGTACCACTGAGCTTTGTTAGCTCAGCGCGCGGATGTGTGGTTTTTTCGTGCGTAAGTTTACAGGTCACCCCTTTGGAGGAGCTCACCGACAAGGATTTTCCCAGCACCACATTCGCTTCAGAGTACAATACTTGTCAATTTAGTTTGGGCTAATATATTCATAGGGCCTTACCACAGTTAAGTCTGTAACTCTATTTAAAATGTTATTTTAGTATGCGATATTTTAAACTTGGAGCTCTTGATTTTTATACTTAATTTTAATACTTATTTACCTTCGTGTATTTATAAATGTTTAATGCTTTTAATTGATAGCTAAATTTATGGTTTTAAGTTAAAAATTTGATGGATAAATTTGTGGGTGACTCGAATGCAGCACTTTAGATCCGGATCGGGACGGGTGTTACAAATCGTGCGTTATATAATTCTCTGTTAATAACCGAGTCATATTTTATTACTTCTAGATTCTCTGATTTTTGAGTCATTAATATACCTTGATCAGAAATGATGAATTTTATTATCAATCATATCCAGCCATAAAAGTCTCATAGAGTGCATTGGTATAGGTTTGTCTTTAATTGTTTTTTGTGGTATGCGTGTAAAATCATTGTATTGATCTGGAAAACAAGGCTGAAACTCTTAAATGTCGGTGCATTTCTTTGGGGTTTTCTATAAATTATAGTGGTTATTGATGTAAAACTGAACCTTTTAGGTTTCAAAGTCGTTCATACTATAGAGTTTCTGTGATATGATTACCATGCAATGTCTGGAAGTATAGTATTCATTGATTATTTCATTTTGAGCAGGTCACGATTGCTCCTAGAGCAGGTAGGGAATAGGGTTATGTTAGGATGAAAATGGATCATATCAAATTTAAGGAAGGGATGCTAAGGTATTTATGCTTATAAACATCATTGTACGTACTATCAACTGCCAATTGCCGAGAATGTCAGACTACTTAGTGGACCATACTTTCATATGCATGTTTGTGTTTTCTTACCGCTATAATTTCCTATAAATATTACACTGAAAATTTGTCATGTGTTGTCTTATTTGCATTTAAAACGTTGTCGTTTTTATTTATGCTAACATGGCGTCGTTTTTGGTTGTGAGGTTAAAAGTCAGATTTTTGCTAGAGATTTGGGGTATCGATGAATTAATGAAATACTGTTTTCTTCTCTCTTTTTTTCTAAATTTCTTATGAAACCTTCATTATTTCTTCTTCTTCTTTCTTAGTCTTTTTCTTCCTCAATCTTTTTTATTTTCCCTTAAAATTTACAAATGGGTTGTAACAATTGGTACAGAGCTCTATTTTTATTAAGATTCATCCTTCATCAACTGGCTTACAAAAAAGGTTTAGCTGCTGTACAAGAGAAGTTAAATTGCCTTAAAGCGAAGTGCAATGAAGATCCAGGCTACATGCAAAGGATTTTAAAACTTACAAATGAACAGAAACATTTGAAGCTGCTGGCAGCAAAAATAGAGGTTGAAAAATAGGGTTCTGGTGAAGTCCAGATGTTTTGACGAAATGTCAGTTGTTACGTATGTGGGAGCTGATGCTTGTAAGATTAAACAACCTCCACCAATTAATGTGTTCAACAAAAAGCTCAACAAAAAAGTATTGAGACCAATATATTTGATCAAGTGCTTAATGAGAGGCAAGCATTTTTGGCAGTACAAGAAATCAGTAATGTAGTGGAAATCGATATCATTCGTGGTCAAGACTTTGACCGAGACGCTCGTGGTCGAGTCTTTGACAGAGACAACATGCTCGATGAATCGTCTAATGAGAAATCAAAGGATATTGATGAATTGTCTTTGGCCGAGGGGTGTGGGGACTTGACTAAGGGTCTGCTGGAATGGTCACCGGTTCGGGGTGTAATGTCGGATCTATTGATGTTGGCTAAGGAAGTGAGTCCATGTGCAGCTCAGGTATTCGATGAAAAGGTTGTGAGACAAGGTAAGGACCCAACGACAACTAAACCTATAATCGAGTTTGTTGAGAGTGACGACCCGTATGAGTTTAGATTACTTCTAATGGCCAAACACAACAAAGCAAGGGTACACCTTCTAGCAATATAGCTTCAGAATTGACATTGGGTGGAGATCTTAGAGTGTGTAGCGTTGATGTCTTGAAATCGGATTCCCAGGAAAAAACACAGTGGCTTTGCAAATGAGAAAACTTGATCAAGGTTCTAAGGGAGTTGTTAGCAAATCGGATGATGAGCTTGTATACAACAGTTCTCAATTTACACCTCCAACAGATGTTGCTTTTAGGGAAGCTTTATTGACTCTTAATTTGTCACAAAAAATGGCTCTCGGTGCTGCACTGTGGAAGAGTCGTTTTACATACACCATTTGAAATGCTGGGAATATGGCACTACTTGTCCATTATGATATGGTTATGAATTATGACCTTTACTCCGAAGTGAGAAATTATTGGGAGGAAATTCATGCAGCCATTCCCTGGAAGTCAATTAATAGCATGCACCATCGAGCTCTTATATTTGTTTATAGGCATATGAAGCATACATGGAATCTTGAAAAGTTGGTGCATAAAGGTGGCATCGTGAAGGTTGCTTGGATCCCACTTGAATATGGGGATATGGTTACTTGCATTGTTGATGATAGAACTTTATTAGTTTGGGGAGATGATAGAACTTTATATGTAAATGGACATATATTAGACTTTATACCATTTTTTGGCTTTTATTATTTGTTTTATTTATTTTAAAAATATGTGATATACCCCGGATTGAATTCGGGTTTTACAACGGCACAAGAAAATAGCATCTGTTTGATATGATTTGTCAGTTTTTCAGTTTTTGAAAATAAGTTGAAAGTGTTTCTACGAGTTTCCGAGTCAAATTTAGCTAAGACAAAAAGAGGAAAATATTTGGTTTAACCATTTAAAAATTTTCAGTGATCTCATAGAGGCCAAAGCTGGGTTTACAAGTTATTATTCTCTTAATCTTTGAGGACAATGATTATTTCCGAGCGAGGAATATTATCACGTGCCGCCTTATTTGTATTTAAAACGTTGCCGTTTAATGAAATATTGTTTTCTCCTTTTTCTCAAAATTTCTTATGAAACCTTCATTTCTTTTTTTCTTCTTCTTCTTAGTCTTTTTTGTCTTCTATCTCCTTAGTCTTTCTATTCATCAATCTTTTCTATTTTCCGTTAAGATTTACTGTTGGGTTGTAACAAAAATTTAAGTTTTTTAACCAACAGTTCACTCATTTTTTCTAATGTCATGCAGTTGGTAGTAGGAGTGTTCATAATAGGTTAACCGTACCATTTAGCATAAAAGGTTGGTTAATCGTTATAACGGTTATTAAACCATAACTTACCATTAAGAAATGGTTAACTATTAAAATTTTAAACGTATTATCTCCGATAAATATTGTATTAAAATTTTAAGAAAAAAATATTTAAATAAAGAATTTCCAATCACAAACTTCATTTTATGTCTAAATAATTTTATAACGGTTAACCATTAACCACCATTTTTAACGGTTGGTATATCTCCCTTGAAAATTTTGCAGTTGAGTACAACATGGGCTGAAACAGCAGACAATGCTAGGTCAGCAGCAAGGATGTTTGTACCGGGAAACACCATGGGTTGTCTAACTTCTGGGTTGCAGATCGAATTAATGTAAGGATAAGGATATATCGTTATTGCTTTCACTTGTTTCTTGAACAAGATATTTTAGGCAACATTTTAGCCTATGCGTAAGTGTACAGATTCTTGTTGCTTTCTACTTGTTCGTAATCGTTCGAGAAGATAGCCCTGGTGGTTTCTGGCAAACAGTCTATTTCGGAAGTGAAATCTTGTTTTACTTCAAAAAGTTTATCTAATAATATGAATTTTGAGAACCATTAGGTCGAAATAAGTTCTGTCAGCGTCTCCGGTGGGCAGTGGCTGTAACTCAAGCTCAGTTGAACTGCTGCTTTCTACTTTGTTATCTTATGGACTAAATTGTTAAATATCAGGAAATAGATTCGGAGGCATTGCGGATTGTGAACATCTGCTACGAGCGAGCCAGAGAGATACCCCCATTGTTTGTGGAAGTAGCAACCTTGTTAGTATTTGCGTTTAATATCCGCCACCCGATTTGTGTGATCTGTGTATATCTTTTATTTCAGATATTACACAAGAATCGAAAGCTGATGGATGCTGTTGTTGATCAACTTGTCGAGAAGAAAAGTTTAACAAAACAAGAATTCTTCGGCCTCGTGGAGTTGCACGGGTCGCTTAAGCCAATGCCGCCCAGTATAGTTGATATTAGGGTTGCCAAGCGAGCTGAGTTCCAAGAGATGATGATGAATCAGAAAGTGGAGGCTGCAGGGAGCAGTTCTTCATAAACAACGAGCCATCCGTTTCGACTTCTGTACCGGTTCGTATTCCCATCTACGAGTTTGCATCAATCAACACCGGTTGGTACAAGATTTTTGTAAGAAAATCCACTTTTCTTTTAAAGCAAGCAAAATACAAAATATCAAAGCATTTGAGTTTATACCATTAGTTTATTACATGATAAACTACATAAATGGTCATCGAATTTTTAGGGCGAATTTATTTTGGTTACTGTATTTTTAAACTATTTGTTAAGGTCACCTAATTTTTAGTTTAATTTCGATACAGTCCCTCTCGTTACCTTTTATAAGAAGTTTACGTTTTTCCTTAATAAAAAATGGATAAACTACATCAATCATCACTCAACTTTCTTCTCACACCTATTTTGGTTAATAAAGTTTAACAATTTTCAATTTAATAATTTAACTTTCGATTTGTTCATATTTTGGTCACTCTCAAATGACATGGTTATGCAAATAGAAAAATTCGATTAATCTTTAAAAAATTCGAGTAACGATTTTTACTTTGCTTTATTAAATTTACCATATTTGATATTTTAATAAGCAAAGTAAAAAAATATTACTTGAATCAAATATTCCAATTAATTGGTCAATCAATTATCCGATTTAATTGGTACAATATGAGATCGAGAATTGAATAATCTGAATTTAGCAATTAACCAAAATATTTTTTAAGGATTAATCGAACCTGATTTCGTAAAAAAATTTAAAAAAATTATTTCAATTCGGTTACAGTTCATAGTTTTAAGTAAAATTGATTAATTGATCTGATCTATTATATGCAATATTTCTAAATTTTATGCATTACAATATCTTATAGTATAGTGATTTTAATATCCTTCTGATTTTTTTTAAAAAAAGTTTGACTTTGGGTAAGATTAATAAGCGTGAACTTTCAATTTTAGGCTTTGTAATTATTTTTATACTTTTATCACAATCTAACAATTATTAAATTTACCATATTATAATATTTTATATTTTAAGTGATTAAATCGTCTAATAGACAACACCATCGTTGCCACACTTTTCGAGTAGTTTCACAATGACAGAAGATATGATTAACCGACTCAGGGGATCTAGAACACAACACACATGCAGAAGAATTTTGAATGGCAACACCACGCTTAGCAAGCTCTACTAAAGTTGGGATTCTACCTTGTATTGCTTTCCAGAGGAATGCTTCCACCTTGGGGGGGCGCTAGATTCAACCATATCATTCTCCTCATTAACCCCAATTGTAGAGACCTTGTCGCAAAAGGCTTTAGGCTTGTAAAAGCCACAAGAATCACCACTCCATTTAAGGCCATCAACTAAACCAGCACCTTTTGCAGCATTGTCCAATGCTAAAGCAAACGTTTCCCACAGCTCCCGTTCCCAAACAAAAAGAGGACGCCTAAATTCAATTTTCCAATTCCATGAGCCAGCAACTATAGAACCGAACTTATTTACTTTCCCTGTTTTTTTAACAGCCACCCCAAATAATCTAGGAAACGCTAGTTTGAGGGAAGGGTATTTGGTCCAATGATGGTACCAAAAATTGATTAAACTGCCATCACCAAGTATGAATCTTAAATTCTTCGTGAACACGTCATCAGGATGACCCAGAGAGCATGTAATGTTCCTCCAAACCCAAGAGAAGTTCCTGCTCTCGTTCACACACGGAATCAAGTTATTACGGTTGTATCCGTATTTCGCATCGACTTCACACCAAAGACACTTTGACTCGCAGCTATACCTCCATACCCATTTGTTGAGAAGAGAACGGTTTTTCAATTTCATGTCAAAGAATATTAGGCCACCAAAAGCTTTTGGCCTACACAAGTTTTCCCACTTAATCCAATGGATTGGCCGCGAAGAATTTGGACCCCATAAGAACTTCGCAATACATTTATTAAAGGGGCCGCCTGTTTTATTTTTCATTTTTGATTTAACCAGCTATCACAATTATCTAAGTGTTGGTTATTGATTACCGGTGTTCATTATTTTAATAAGAATATATGTTCTTATAGCACGCTTTTCTTTTGCCTTTGTGGCACATTTTTATTTTTATTTTTGTGATACGCTTCTTTTGTAGTTTGGTACGATTTTGCATATCTTTGTGGTTGTTTGGTACTCGTACAAATATCCTCAGGACTCTTGTTTTCTGATTTGAGTTTCTTGGTGATCATAGAAAGCTTGATTCTCTTTGATGGTTGTTTGCTGATGTAATCCGATCTGGATAGCGGAACAATTTGCATGATAGTTTAATTTGTTCATCACGCCTTTTTTTACCTTGTTCAACGTCTCGTCTAGATTGAGACAAAGGAAATTCATGAATGTTTTTAGGTTATTTGCTGATGAACGTCATTCTCAGAGTTTGTTTTTCTTTTGCACTTTTAATTTATATGTTCTTTTGTATGAGTTTTAGTGGACTTAGACTCTATTTTTCTCTTTTATTTAGGTGCATTGTATTTGTGATTTATTTTTTTATTGAATACATATGCCATTGATAAAAAATTCTACAAATAAACTTGAATGGGGATAAGTATACTATATAGTTACATTTTAAGTTTTTAAATACATTTTTTATTTGTGATCATTTTGGGGTGAAAGCTATTTTTTCATACTGTATATCAAATAATAATCATTCTCTTTTATACAAAGATATATTGTGCATTTACTAATGTGATGATTTTTTATTGCTATTTTAGTAACTTTCCAATTGTCTAATTTATGTGCGACACCAAGTATATTAGACGTTTATATTCAAATCTTAACCCCCAAGTATAAAAAATAAAAATAAAAAACGAGTTATTTTACATTATTTGTTGTGTAATATAAATCGAAATATATATATTAAATAGAAATCAAATAATTTATTAAATTGTAAAAACCGGGCTATCAAATTTGGCATTGGATTTAAAGTAACTAACTATAATTCTTCCCACCCCTCGAAAACTTTTCCAAAATAAAAAAACAACGCGTTAAAAAGAAAAAGAAAAAGACAAAGACAAAGGTACTTGGATGGTAAAAGGAAAACTAGAATTCTAGATAAGAAAAAACTTTGATACACATGCCGTGTAAACTTTAGTTTATACGTGTCTTTTAGTTTTAGGGGTTAGGGTTTAAGGTTTAGGGGTTTATGTTGTAGGGTTTAGAATTTAAGGTTAGTGTTTAGAATTTAGTGTATAGGGTTTAAAGTTTAGAGTTTAATTTTTTAGGGTTAGGGTTAAGAATTTAGAATTTGGATTCTTATACTGTAAATACACAGGCTTGTGTACACAGCCTGTGTATCAAAGTTTTACCATTCTAGAAAACACTGATTAATACCAAAAAGTTATTATTATTATTATTATTATTATTATTATTATTAGATGCATTTGCAAGAACATTCGTTGCAATTACAAAGGATATGAAAGTAATTTATCAGTTTGATGCTTTATTATTGAGTTTAATGGCTTTCAATTGAATTTGAATTTGAATTTCGGCCTTCATCCCTATGGTGCTTTCCACGTTGCTGCCAAATACCGTCTTGCAATTCCAGTCATTTTCAACTTTCAAATAATGGATTTTGTTTTTGTTTTTATTTTATTTTGTTTTTTATAAATCTTAAATTTAATTTTAATTATATCTAAAGAGGAGGGAAAGAAAGACTCTTAAGGGAATGAAAAAAAAATATTTATAGTGAGTCTACAACTTATGACCTAAAAAAATTCGAGAGAACAAAGATAAACAGTTTAGCCAACCAACCAAACGTGTTTGCTCGAATTTTACGTATTAATTTTTTATTAAAGTTAATAAAAATATTATTTAATTATGATATAATATTATTGATTAAATGGGACGGAATACGATTATGAATCTATTTTAAAATATTCAATCATTATGTGTACAACTCAAAAAATCTATTTTAAGCGAAAAATATCTCATGCACTGGCAAGAAGAACAAAAATTTTTCACGAGCACCTTAGTTTTAGAATTTAAGGATCATATTTAAGTTTTAAGGGTTAATGTATGGTTAGAATTTAGGGCTTATGGATATAATTTAGGGTTTATAGTTTACATGTTAAGGTAATATGATTAGGCATTTAGGTTTTAACCTATAAATTTTAAATTATAACCGAACCCCCTAAGTTCAAAACTCATACACCTAAACCCCTAAACACTATACTATAAATCTTAAAACTAAGACACTTGTAAAAATAAAATTTCTACGAACGCTTGTGCATGGAACAATTACCTTTTTACGGAATGGTTCTTTAAAAGGATTTAATATGTTTTTTTTTTAATTTCTAGAACTAAATCATTTTTGATGATTTGGTACTTCCAAATTATAGCCTGCTAAAGAGGTGGTTTTGTAGAATGAAAATAGCATGCATTTGTAACCACTAACTTATTTTCCTAAAAACAATGTCCATCATCTTTACATTCTTAAAACTGAAAAACATATTATAAATAAATATATAAAAAAATAGTCTTACCCTATTATTTTCTTATTTATAATACAATTGCCTTTTATTCTTTTCTAATTGACTTTAGTGACTTCAAATTCAGTTAAGAATATTATTATAACTAGAAATAGAGACAGTTACTCTGTGAAAAATACTAAAATAATTAAAAATATGATATAGTTAAAATAATGATAAAAAATATGAAAATGTAACTTTTATTATGATTTTATATTATTTTATAAATTAAGTATTTTGTAATTTTTTAATCTAATAAAATCATCAAACTCATTTTTTTTATAATTTCGGTATTTAGTTTTTTTTCATCTTCTTCACATTAGCTTCAATTATTAAATTGTTTTACTTTATTTTATTTGAATTCATTTATTGATTGTATTAGTTTAATTAGTAATATAGAAATTTAGTAGTTTTTTCTTGAAGTATGGAAAATGTTATTTAAACAGTATTTTTTTGTATTGAAAAATAGTTATTTGATGTCATATTTGAAATAAAACTTTCAGAATTAAATTACATAAGTTACCTGGATGATATATGATATAGTATATGAAAATTATCATCATCATCGTCATCATCTGGATAAATTGCATTAGATGTCATTAAATTTTAAACATTAGATATTATTATCGTTAAAATTCAAACAACATGATGACGTGGACGGATTTTTCATCACTAAATAATGTGGCCAACACGACATTGTTTTGGCATAACTATTGATGCAATAAACAATGTCGTTTTAGGCACCAAACTTTAAGGGTGTATCGATTTTTCATTGAATTTTAAAATGATTCTATTTTAATCACCGGACATTTTAGTAGTCGGTTGACGTGCTAATACTCCACTCTCCTTTGACAATCTTTTAAAGAGACTGATTTTGAGGTAAGTTATTCATCTTCTCAAAAAAATATTACTCATTATTCGAATTTTCGAGCAAACATCTTAACTTCTCAAATCTAAGAAAGCCCCCCAAATCCTCAAAAAGTGATTGATTATTTTGTTTAATTTCATCAATTTTGAGTGGGTTTTGTAAAAAAATTAACTCGAAAAAGACAGAAATAAAATAGGAACATTTTTATATTGATCTCGTCGCAAATGTCGATTGATGACGACAACAATTGACCGGTAGTGGTGGTTGTAGTGTTAAGCGACTAAAATAAAATCATTTTAAAATTTAACAATAAAACAGATACATCATTGTTCAAGGGCTAAAACCTTATTTTGAGCATCAATAAGCATATTAAAACGACTTTGTTTTATCTACAATAGCATGATGTTTGGATGTTACCGGATCAGTAATATAATTGAAATAAAAACAAAGTTTTAAAGTTAGGGAAAAATTTTGATACACATGTTATGTAAACTTTAGTTTAGAAGTTAAAATTTTAGTTTAGGGTTTAAAGTTTAGGTTATAAGGTTTAGAATTTAAGGTCAATGTTTAGAATTTAGAGTATATAGTTTAAGGTTTAGTTTTTAGAATTAGGATTACGAATTTAGAATTTGAGTTTTATAGTATAAATATGCAAGTTTGTGTAAAATTAGTTTTAGACAGCTTATATATTAAAAATTTTGTACATATGTTATACTTAAAACGTTTTAAAATTTAATGACAAAAATAACACAAATTTAAAGGTTTAGGGGTAACTGATATAATTTATTCTTAATTTTATTATTATGTTTCTACTATTAGTTTGGCGAAAAGAAATTTACTGTCAGAAAACTTCAGGAAAAGAGAAATCTATAATCAAGAAAGGAAGTCTATAAAGAAATGCAAAATTGTAGCTTATTATAAAGTCTTATATCATAAACAAGTATACTAACTTTTTATTTATGTATTTAAAGTATTTCTAGTCAAAATAAATACTTAATGTATATATTTTAGTTAAAATAATTTTAAAATATTTTTTTCTATTAAAGTAGGTACTTAGAATATATTTTTTGTTAAAATAAATATCTAATATGTATACACACACTTTAAATATATATTTTGATTAAAAATATTTTAGGTACTTATTTTGACAAAAAGTACTTTAAATATTTATTTTGACTAAAAAATATATTTTTAATATTTATTTTAAGAGAAAAAAAATTGATACACAGTCCGTGTAAACAAACGTTTATATACGCTTTTCAAATTTAGGGGTTAGGAGTTTAGTTTAGGGTTAAAAGTGTAGGGTTTTAAGTTATAGGGTTTAGAATTTAATATTAGTATTTAGAACTTAGAGTTTAAGGTTTAGGTTATACGGTATTAGGATTAAGAATTCAGAATTTGTGTTTTATAAAGTAAAAACACAGGGCTGTGTAAAACTAACATGTTTGTGTATAATTAATTTTACACAGTCATGTGTATCAAAATTTTACCCTTATTTTAATCACTTAAATAAAAAAATAGATATACTTTATATACTTATTTACAATATAATCATGCTATAAAAAACAGACATAAAATCCAATGTTGAATTGAAAACAAAGGAGAAGGCAGCAAGCAAAGCAACGACGGCGAACAGCGACATACGTAAAACTTTGTACAAGAGGTACGAACTATTAAGAAGTTATATTAAAAATGTAAGGTATAAAATTACAAAATTTTAAAGGTATAAAATTAAATTATTAATAAAAAAATATAAAGAAAATATAAAAATATAAAAAAATTAAAACTGAAACTGAAAACTGTCGATGTTAACGGAACACAATTAAAACACAAACAAAGAAACTCCCACCCAAGCTTTCTCTTTTCCTTTAAGTAACCATGAACGTCTCAGTAATCGGCGACTCGAATCGTGTCGGACTCGACGAGTCGTATCAACCTTTGCCTGCATGGGGATGATTGTGAAGATCAAAGAGATGAAATGAATATATGATATAGCAGAGGCGAAGGAAAGTCTCCACAAGTTAATTGTGTTTGTTTATTCGACATGATCATAGTTCCGAACTATAAGGAAACCCTGCAGGAAACTCCGGCCTGTTTACTACTTGTTGCATTTCATGTCTATCTACAAGAAGTTATGCCATGTCTGCTTATTTTGTGGGAAAAGGCTTGTTTTCTTTCTTTCGATCGGATTTTAAAGGGACCGTTCTTGCACGTATTCGTGCTTTTATCTTGAGCTATGTTCACTGTGGATGTCATTCGGAGTGTATATAACTGGAGTTCTCTTTCAGACAGTTTCATTTGTTTCCTTTGTGCTCATCTCTCATGGATATTGCATCACCTGCGAACGCCTTTCCGTAACGAAGCGTCAAACTACTGCTGCACTCGGATGTGTATT
This sequence comes from Hibiscus mutabilis, assembly GCA_019671005.1. Classification (NCBI taxonomy): domain Eukaryota; kingdom Viridiplantae; phylum Streptophyta; class Magnoliopsida; order Malvales; family Malvaceae; genus Hibiscus; species Hibiscus mutabilis. Next base: position 51,868,440 of record CM033725.1, read on the forward strand.
TTACTTAACACTTGTTGGCTGCCGAGCTTCTGTACCTTATTTCACTGTGAGTTTCTTGATTTCATGATACATATTCTGCTAGCTAGCCAACGGTAACTTCGGCTTATTTCATCCTTTAAACACTGTACTAATATGATGTATTGTTGCACCATTTTACAGGTTCTTTTACTGCTTAATTACATGATTTCTTTCTGTGTAACTTTTCACCATGTATCGCAAAATCTGTTAGTGTTGCGGGAACAATTGACCTTTATCAAGGATGAGGATGTCCAACCAATGCGTGATGCTGTTTATATGAAGTACAGAATGTTAAAGTATGTTTTGTTGTTTAAATATCTTAATCACATATTGATTGCTTTTAGTGACAACAATCTCATAAGATAAGCTTCGTTCTCAACCGGGCAGGAGATTTCAGGGTGCTATGCAAATAGCGGCAATGGCCGAAACAATGGTATGAATATGTCAACCTCACCTTCTCCCGCTTTGACATATGTATAAGTTCATGAGTGATATGATAGCTTGAAATTTTCATTTTCAGATATACATAAACATTGATGACTCCTCGGAGAATTACTGGCTCCGGTTATTGGTTCGAGAGTGGGCTCAATTCTGCATCTTTATGTACATTGGGTATGTATGAATTACCCCATCATGAGTCCTTGGAAATATTTAGTTTTGATCGATAATAAGATCGTATACTTTGTTGATCAAAAGTACTATAAAGATTTCGTAATCCATTGACTAGACATTGACTCATTTCAATACAATATTTAGCAGCTTTTCCCGGATTGTTATATGCAGGTGGACTTTTAGGTCACAAGAACTGGCACCACGTTTTTCGGTTATGCCAACTTTGAAATCTAAAGTGGATTGAATGGTCCCTCCGATCTATCGTATAGTAAGTTAATCTGCCATTTAAAAACTGATCTTTGCTTTGTGTAATGCTTAGCATTTAGCTGTCATGTCGACGCCCGACGGAGTAATTTAAAAACTTCATTTGCATTTCATTAATGATTGAATTGGCTTTTACATCACTACATGCAGCTCATCTCGTTCCTCGTTATCTATATTTAAAAGACACCAGGAAATAACATGCTTTTTACTTGGAGAATTTCCGTCAAAAATGTCGATTTGTGCTTTGAATTCGGAGGAACATCCATCCTGCAGTTGATGTGTCTGTTGTTTACACTGATGCTTTAAGTAGCCGACTTAAGTATACTGGGGTCGTATAAGGTTTCAGGTTCTGCTTAGCTTATTGAAATGCTTCGTACTTGGTTTCGAAAACTGACATTCTGTTAGAGTATGCATAAAGACTAATCATGAGATGATTGTAAAAGACATACTTATTTTATTTTGTTTATTAATATAAAGCTATTATTATTATTTCAGTCTTATTCTGTTTATCTATAAATAAACTGAATTATAATTAAGTTTTTAGAATAATATAGTTATTCTTGAATGTCTTTAGTTAAGAATTATTGTGGGCTTGTACAACAATAATGCATTAAGACTAATATGTAGTTGATTGATGACAAAGTGTTGTCATTGGCATGGAGATGTCAAAATCAATACATAAGTATGTGTTAGAGAACAACATACTGGATTGACCCACTATGAGCATGTTTCTTGGATTATTATGTAACGGTCACAACATTGCTTATGGTGATAACTACATGTATGATCTTCAGACTTGAGATCATCATTATTTCAACATCGTGAGTGACATATTTTGATACAGTCAAACGTGTATCGTAATTGACTACACTATAAAGACTAATATAGGATATGTCATAATCCATGTTGCGAAATATGATTGATCAAGATAAGATTTGTCCCTTCTACATAATATGAGTAATATCATAAGCCACTTGATTGAGTGAGACTAGAAAATGGATGGCCATGCTCGAATAAATTGATATTAGATATCATAATTATTTGTTTATGATAGTCTACTCAAGATATCAAGAAACATTAGATGAATTATACAAGTGTGACTAATCCATGACTTGTGTCCGATCTAGATATGAGGACAAAATGATGAAATACATAAAAGAAGTTAATCACGGAAAAAGATTAAATCGAACCACGATTTCATGTAACTTAGGTAGCAATGATGTATTGCTAGATGTCACTCATTGCTTGTAATATTAGAATTGTTTTGGATATTACTGCTAACGTTACATGAACCTACAAGGATCGCACCCTATGATTGAAATGAACAAATATCGATTAGATAGCATGTGTACAAACTTGTTGTACACGTAACTAGTGAGAAACTGAAATTGTTATAATTATTGTAATTATGGATTATTTCGTTTATATATATGTTAATATTTGATAAGTTATTGTAATTATCAAATATTATTAAAGTATATATCTCTAAAAGAAACCTAATTAAAGTAGAATCAAATTCTACATATTTGATTACATTCGATTAAATATATTGTATATTTAAAAATCTGAATTTAATTAGAATTAGGTTTTTAAATGCTATATATAGGCATAAAGTCTAGCCATCATTTATCCCTTGTTTTTTGAAAAATCTCTCTAATAGTTAGAGAAGAGAAAATATTATTCGTTTCATTCGGGTGGACTGCGTAGATGTCAGAACGCTATTGTGATGACTTAGATTCGTTTTGGTTATTCTGAATTTCCTACGGATTTCCAGATTCCAGATTTATTAAGGTAACGTTTCATCCTTTATCACTTCGAATTCGTCCCTTGTACATGGATTGCTGGTGGAGTACGCTGGATAATTTTTCCGCTGCGTTATGAGGTGTACCGGTGTTTCCCAACACATTCATGTTGACCGAGTTTTATCCTATCGATCATTTTGTCTCTATTGAATGGATAGTAACCTTAAGGACATCGACACTGTCCGGGTAAAAGAGGGTCGTAAGTTCAATCGCATTCCATTAGCAGGAGTCCAGGCATAAGGGACTCGTAACACTTTCTCGAAAACGAAAACTTTATATTCTATATTCTGATGATATTAGTCATGCAACTGTAGGAAATGGATGCAACGAGTTTTCAAGAGTTCCAAAGACATGAATGGCACATTGGTGTGGTAAGAAAATCGTATTCAACATACATCCATTGATGATTGTAACTTCATACATCGGCATCTACTGTCTTTGAGGCTCATTAAATTCTCCACTGCAATATTCCATATCTAGGGCTATGTGTTTACCGAAATTCTTTTTTACTGCTGTAGCCAACTTCTGTCCGGGACGAAAGCTCAAGAGATTCGGTTTTGGTAATAATTCAACATCCAAATGCATATCGGCCGACGAAACTACTTTCATCGAGAAAACATCCAGTTTAGTTTCTCAAGAACTGCTGGTTTTTGCAGTGGAGGATCACGTTGGTGCAAAGAGTTGCACGCAAAGCATATATTGATAACCCCAACACGATGAGAAGCCAAGTTTTATACCGTAATGGGACCTTCCAAATTTAATGGGATTTCTGCAAATGCTTAATGGGACATTATACCTTTAGTATTTAAAAACATAATTCTAATTAAATTCGGATTCTTAAATATATAATATATTTAATCGAATATAATCAAATATGTAGAATCTAATTCTACTCTAATTAGATTTCTTTTAGATATATATATATATATATATATATATATATATATACTTTAATAATATTTGATAATTACAATAACTTATCCAATTTTTTACTTTAATCAAATACGGGATTGGTTGTGACATGGGGTGTAGGGCTAAACTGTAGCATGCATCCAAAATTCTTTTACTTTTCCAAACTTAATGGGACCTTATACCTATTCAACCCAGCGACCAATCATAGACTTCCTTGGTGAACCAAAAGTTCAATATATCTTTCAAATGCAATAAAGTACTTCGTAATCCTTCACAAACCGAATATAAAAGATCAACATAACATACTTGGGATGAAAGAAAAGAAGAGAATCACATTGCTGATATAAGGAAATCTCAGAAAGCCTGATTGTCAAAGTTGAATAGCTACCAAAGTCACCAGTTTTTGTGAACACATCATCTATGTTTCAAACACTGTGTGAGTCTTACAAAAGCTATGGCATATACCTTAAAGTTTACTAGATTGTCACTTTAAAACACACACAAATCATTGTTTCACCCTCAAAAGACACCTCTGCAAACAGAGCCACATCAACCGAAGCAAGTGTACTGGCGACGAGGAAGAAAGGGTAGAATACAATGTAAATGCTTGCAATAAGGTCTTACTACTTAAGATGATTGCACTACCTTACATAAACATTTAAAATGGGCATTAGAACAAAGCTTAAGGGGGAACAAACTTGAAATCGTGATGATCTTAAGTCTTAACACATTGTTAGAGATAAAAACCTGAAAGTAGTTAACCGGGTTCGATTTGACATAAGTATTTGTGAACTTCAACAAACGGTCAACTCTGCATAGATAATAATTACTGAATTAACATATTATTTATTAAAAAATAAAGGTTTTCAGCAATTGAAAGGTTCGTGTTTCATTTAATTCATATGTGCCTCGCATAAATCCTTTAAACTTTACACTGCCTAACACACTGGAACATAAACAACGGCGTAATTGAAATAATAGTGGACATATAAACATCTCAGCGGATAGGAAAATGCAATAACTAAAAGAAGCATGTAAGATTTCAAACTAAACTTTGATGAAATGAAAAACCCAATTCTAAATTTTCATCTTACTTCGAAAAGAAACCTGATATGAGCAATTTTAGAGCTAAATTTCTCTCCTTTTAATTGCTAGTACCTTGTGGGAAGGGGGGTTCTGGTTTCCAGAGTTTTATTATCAATTTTCCTACTCAATTTCTCAGTAAACAAACAGAGGGCTAAGTAAAAGAAGCGTACCTGAAGAGAGACTTGCAAGCTAACATTCGTATTTTTCTGCCTCTGCTCCTTATCCCTTTGAACTTCAACAAGTTTTCGGGGACTTTTCTTCTGTGAGCTTTTAAAAATTAGCTTAGAGTGAGGTTTTACTAATTGTGATCATTTGGATAAAGTACATTAGATGTCACCCAACTTTTACTAAAGGATTGTTTTAATCATTAAACTTAAATTCTAAATTGATCATTGAATTTTCAGTAGTTTCAAAATAATATAAAAGGGTATTAATCGGGTGGGTAATAATTAAAAATTGCAAAAGTTTGAATCGAAAATATAAAATATAATCAAAAAATTTACTCACGAGATAGAGATGGGAAATACGAGAAATCCTAAACTGTATCATTCAAACCGTTAGTCTTATACGGAAACATATTCTCTTTCTTCAAATATATAGCCATTTCGAATTTTCTTTTCAGAGGCCAAATGCGAGCCACCTAAAGTCTTTGTAAACTAATTTGACACCCTACCAACATGATCGTCGATATGTCCGAGTGGTTAAGGAGACAGACTCGAAATCTGTTGGGCTCTGTCTGCGCAGGTTCGAATCCTGCTGTCGACGGTTTTTTTCTTCTTCTTTTTTCATATTCCACGATGGTTTTAAAATCAAATCGTCTTCCACTGACGCGCCTTCTTTATCCATGTCACAATGTTAATTAAGTTAATTTATGCTATCTATATTTATATGTTTTTTTGGTGACAATATCTATATTCTATATTTAGTACAATGTGTAGTCACTTATTTTATCCGACCCTCACTCATTTAAGTGTTGATATTCAAATCCAAAAACTATATAGTATGTGTTAATTCATTTGATTATTGTAGTCCAAAAATAAAAACCAAAAGCTGAAAACCCAATAATATATGTGATCTATTTGATCCATTCATTAAAAAATAAGAAGCTCATCCTTTACAAACCCAATTCATTTGCCATATAAAACAAGCCCATCTTTTACAAGCCCATTCGGCTAACATAAGGAAAACCTAAGCCTTTGAGCCGCCACCTTCATCTCACCGTTGGATCAAAATTGATCCAACGGCCCTGGTAAAACCCTCGCCCTTAAGCATTCAGCGTCGCACCGTCAGATCCAGGAAATGATCAACGGTCCAGATCGCTTCGGGAGGCGTCACCAGGATTATCACTCGCGCGTGGCAGGCACGCGCTCAACCCTTCGGCTTTTGATGACCGTTCATCTTCTCCGTTCAAGCTGGGAACGAAACCCCTCAACGCCGGCAGCTGCGCTTCGCCGCTATCTTCACCGTTCATCATCTCGACGGTGACATGCAAGCAAAAAAATGAGCTATATTTCGAATTAAAACGAAAGGAAAGGAAGAAATCGAATTGGAATCAAACATAGATGGCAAAGAATCGAGAGTAAAGTCAGAATCGAAGCAAAAAAGGAAAGAATCAGCCGAATATGGTCGAAATTGGACCAAATCCGATCAACACTGAATCAGGCAACAATCTTAGAGATTTTAAGGTTTCCATTTGTAATCGAGGAAATGATTTTTTCCCCTTTGTTCATACATGTAACCGGGCTATAAAAAGCCATTGAATCACTATTTGTAACACACACAATTGAGAGAAGCAATAACATAAGCAATTTCCAGTCAAACGCAAAGGTATTTTATACATATAATCATTCTTTTTTATTTCTTTTCTGGGTTTTCGATTCGAAAAGAAAGAGAGGGGCGCGGGTTCTATCGTTAAAGTGGTGGAGACAGTCGTCGGAGCACCGCACCGTGGCCATCATCGAACTCGAAAGCCAGAGCTGAAGCGGACCGTCGTTGGAAACTCGCCACCGGCCGAGGGCCACGGCGGCCGACATGGAGGAGCGCCACGAAATGCCGCCGGAATCTGGAGAACACGGCGGTGTTCATCATCTCCAGATGAACAATGCAGAGAGTTTGAAGGCTAAGGAGATTCATTCGGTGGGGAGAAATGAAACAAAAATGAAATTTGTTATAATTATTATATTATATACTTGACCCGTTGGAGCAAACCGGAACCGACCCGGATCTCGACCCGGAACCGAACCCTCTGTTTGCATTCTTTACACTTTAGTCCTTTTTTGTTTTAATTTTGTTCTTCAATTTTAATTTTGTTTCAATTTAGTCATTTTTGTGCTTAATTTGTTCCTTTGGTCACAAATTTAAAAAAAATGAAAAGAATAGAATTTAATAGGCATTTAATAATCTAGTTAAAATTTATTCACCTCTTAAGATAAATACTAGGTTAAATAATATATATAAATATGTAGGGTTATATTAATTCATTAATTTTTAATAATGTTTAGTATACGTTCCCTTAAGTATAGGTTCCTCTTTTACATAATATGTTTGTAATTTAATTTGGTAATTTCTTTAGGTCACTAAATACATCTTTAATTAGAATTCAATTAGTAGAGCCTTATAAGATTAGTCACTTTAATCACGCAGTAATTGGGCTTAGAATTAAAAACAAAATAAATAAGGAAATCTCATACAAAAAAAGGTTTTCTTGCACCATGAAAGCGATATGTACTTTCAATTAGGGTTAATTCAGACTTCCCCTAGCCGTTGTGGGAACGGTCGAGACTCCTATGCAAAAGTGGATTATCGAATTTTAAAGATTAATACCTTAATCCCTTTGCATCTAAATTGATTCAGATTTTCTCAGCCATGAGCGAGTTTGAGCCAATTCTAGAACCTTGTGGATTTTTGTATTAACCATTGCATGTATGCATTTGGGTTACAAGGAAATATTAGTGATCAAGTAAGTATCGTTTTTACGGGCGTAGTGGGGGTGCTAATCCTTCCCCACACGTAAGTGTGCCCCCGAACCCTTGAGATTTCATAATCTCTAGTTTGTTTTTTTAGGTTTTCGCTCCGCCTAATATAATAAAAGGGACCGGTGGTGACTCTGTTGTTATAGCTTGGCGACTTCGTTGGGGACTATTTAAGAGGGCACAAGTTTTACTTGATCACAAATTATTTTCTTTACTAATCTGTTGCATTTTTGTGTGTACATTTTCTTGGTGCTTTAAACTATTTGCACCATAACATAAGCCTTCTACCCGGGCTTTATCAAACTTAAGTGGAAGGAAATAGCTATGCCTTCGTGAGTAACCCTCTGCATGGGCTAGTGAAAGTCTTCCAGGGTCCAGAGTACTTATGCTTTCGTGAGTAACCCTCCACACGGGCATAACGAAAATGCATCCTCTTGAGCCGTGTTCGATTCGTAAGCGTGTGATAGGCCAGAATTGAACGTCTTATCCATCTTGGAGTAGGGGTAAGGGCGGTTCGAGAACCCTTTTAGATCCAAACCCGCATGAATGTTTGTCTTAGCAAGCTCACTCCATCAAGCCATGGGAAACCATAGGTTCCCGCTTTATTAATTGCTTTACTTTTTCGCATTTTATTCTTGAATTTATCCTATTATATATACACTAACACCTTTTTGATTCTTTTAGAGCACATATCACATGCATCCAGTTGGTATTCTGAAATATTGTTCGGTCAGAGATCATGGGTATTCGGGTCACATTGTCTAGTTCTAGAGTACTCCGCTCGAACACAGAGGTTCGAAGTGAGTCCATGGAGCTTCAACGCCAATATGGAGATAGCGTTCAGAAAGGGACCACCATTGATCTTCCAAGACAAGTGTACATGGGTTTGCCACATAATCATCTATCCGGATTAGTCACTGTATGGGAAAGCCTGAAGCTCAGGATCGAGCCTTGTTTGCCCAAAGATATAAGGATATAGTCTTTTTGCTCGGGGTGGAAATAGACGAACCAATGTTGCTGGAAACTGTCAACTTCTGGGATCTGGCTTATCGTTGTTTTGTCTTCAATCAAAGGGACATGACTCCCACCATCGAAGAGTATATGGTCTTGTTGCGTCTGAACCTGGAGAAGCCTAATAAAATATACTGGAATAAGAAAAACTTGGGGTATCGGAAGAAACTTGCCAAGCTTGCTGGTCTAGATGTTGAAGAGATAGATACCCACATAGCTGAGAAGAACCGAAGCCCTTGCTTCACATGAGAATTCATTTACGCCCAAATCATGAAAGATGTAAAGCACGAAAGAGTCATCTACTTGCTCGCCTTGGCTATTTATGGGTTAGTAATATTTCCTAAAGTTCTGGGGCACATTGAGATAACTTTGGTGGTTTTGCTAGCCCAAAAAAATGTGAATCCAATCCCGGCTATCCTAGCAGAAACTTTTAGATCCGTGAATTTTTGTCGAACCCAAGGAATGTGGCGCTTCACTGGGTGCTCACAACTTCTCTATCTGTGGCTGCGAAGTCACTTTTGGGATAATGAGAAGGTAAGCAGACATCCAACATCAAGAGATCTGATTCCGATCAAATAGATCACTAGAAAGCAGTGGCCGCGAAATGAAAAGCAAGAACAATGGGTAATCTTCTCACTGATGCTGATATAACATGGAGAGCTCCGTGGATGTACCCAATACCCATCTTATACAAGTGCGGGAAGTTAGAGTGGGTACCTTTTATAGGCCTATGAAGAGCTACCAGTTATGCCTCTTTACTCGTACAGTGCCAGTACAGTTCACGACAGTTCATTCTTGTTACCCATGGGTTACAAGAGGAAGAATTCTCCTACACAGAAGTTAATTCCACAAGACGAGTTACAGAGTTGGCTAGAGAGTGGAAGCAGACATTCTAAATGTAGGTAGCACGATTTTTCGGTGTTGTACTCGAGTATGCCAGCTAGAGGAGGCAACAAGTTGATAATATAGGCGTACCGATTTTGGAGCGTCCATCAGAAAATCCACAGCCGGGCATCCTGCTTACTGAGCTGGAAATCTACAAGTAGGACTTTGAGAAAGAGAAATGGAAGCTATGGGACAGGGTGACAACTTGAAAGTAAACTCCTCGCAGAGCAGGTTGAACGAGAAGGTTATCAAAAAAATGCGAAGATTTTATTGGCAATCCAGGAAATCTACCTAAGAGACATGCAAGAATTAACACAAAAGAATAATCACTTAAAGACTCGAGAAGCACGAGCAGGTATTTTTAAGACTTCTGAAGAAGAAAGGGCACAGTTAGAAAGGATGAAAAAAAGTTGAAAGAATGGCAACGTGAAGCCGGAAAGTAGAAGGGAAAAGTAGAGCAACTCACCAAAGAGAATCGACATTTGGATGAGTAATATTCGAATGCTCGGCGAAGCCTCAGAAAACACCGTGGTCAGAATCAAGAGCTCAAAGAAAGGCTGAAAGAAGAATAGGCCAAGAGAGTTGAAGCTGAACTATTCCGTTTGGGTATCGAAGACTTGAAGAAACAGCTGCAAGCACATAAAGACCATATCCACACTCTCATTGATGATCGGGATTATGATAAGATCCAATGGGCTAATACTAAGCAAGCTTTGGATGTTGCATGCTTGCGCTGACATTTTTATATTGATTATCTGAAGTCCCAGATTCAGAAGGCAGTTTCCAAAGCTTAGGGAATGAAGAATCGAGCTAGGGATCTGAGATCGAGATTCCTCCCAATAGGAATGGATGGACAACACCTGCTGGATTTCCTGGATGAGGCGGTAGAGCAGTATCGACAGATCAGTCTTTTTTTTGGTAGGGTTCAGAAGGAAACAACATCGAAAGGATGAGTTGAGCCACTAGCACCCAAACAGCTCAAAATAGCATAATAGGAATTTGTTTCTTTTGAATATTGTGTACTCGAAACTTTATGATCTATGAAGTGCATTATATTCAGGAATACCACTGTATTTTGCATTTGCATTTGAGCATCCATTTCATCTAAACACCTTACATTAAAATAAATAATTAACTATAGGAAGTTCAAATGCATTTGACAAAATCACGCACCCATACGGAATTCGCTCTTAAGTCCGCAGAATGGTTATGGAAAATAGAATGTCTGTCATAGAAACCGGTTTGAAGGGAACACAAGACAAGCTAGAGAAGATCGAAGGTGATCTGAAGAACGAAATTACCAGCGCTCAAGAGACTATTATGCTACAAATAACAGCTATGCTCGGAAAGAAATATGAAACTCTTAAGGCCCTTAAAGAGGCAAGGACAACAACACCATCATATGAGGCCCTCAAGAGGAAGGTTCAGGTTTACATCCCTAGGACCTCGATTAACGCCCTGGTAGAGTTCGGGGCAAGTCAAGGTGATGAGCAAGACTTTGAGGTGCCTAACCTCGATGAGCTAGCAAGCCGGAGCCGCTTGGATAAGAAATTAGAAGAACACTATGAAAAGCTTGAAAGAATAGTGAAGGACCTACATGGAGTTAGTATTCATCGAGGCCTAGATGCTAGATATCTCAGCCTAATGATGGACTTGGTCATTCCTCCAAAATTTAAAACACCAAATTTTGAAAAATACGATGGAACCACGTGTTCTTCAGCACACTTGACAATGTACTACATGAAGATGTCGTATTATTTGGACAACGAGAAACTGCTCATACACTGCTTCCAGGACAGTTTGTCTGGATCAGCAGCACGCTGGTATACACAGTTAAATCGAACCAATATAAAGACATGGTTGGATCTATCACAAGCCTTTTTCGAGCAATATAAGCATGTGATGGACCTGGTCCCAAACAGAATGGTCCTGCAAGGAATGGAATAGAGAACAAACGAAAGTTTAGTATGCTCAAAGGTGGTGGGATGTAGCGGTGCAGGTCCAGCCGCCGCTGTTGGACAATGAAATTATGCCCATGTTTGTGGAAGCACTGAAGGGGCATTTTTATGACCGAATGATAAATCACGCGACCAAAAGCTTCGTTGATATGTTAATGAATGACGAACTAGTTCTAGCGGCCATAAAGAGTGAAAAACTTGATAGAGGAGAGTCAAAGAAGCCCTATAGGAAGCGAGAAAATGAGGTGAATATGACTTCATCATATAATCAGAATTTCTCTACAAGTGTAGTGATTAACAAGCCAAATGCGGCTAATACAGGCTCGGCGGTTCAAAATCTGTCCAGGCTCGAAACAAGGAATCAATCGAACGAGCTCAGCTTCACCCTATACCAGTAACTTATATAGAATTATTTCTGCAGCTGGTTGAGTCTAGGTTGGTGGTACCACAACATCTTACCCTGATGTTACCACCATATCCTCGGTGGTATGACCCAAACGCCAAATGCGAATACCATACTGGAATCACATGGCATACAAATGAGAATTGTATAGCTTTTAAGAAGGTAGTGGAGAATCTGCAGAAAACATGAATGGTGTCGTTCGAAGCTGGGGAGGATAAAGGAAAACCTCTTTCCAACCATCAAGGTACAGGGGTGAATACCGTATAGAAGGAGAAAGGTAAGTAGGTGCAGATGCGAGTGGACGATGTTATAGCCCCACTATGGTGGATGTATTCAAAAATGAAGAAAGCTGGAATGTTGGACGAGAATGTTGAGGTACAAACCTTAGGAAATGGGCCTTATTGCAAGTATCATGGGAAAGAGAGTCATGAAATTCAATGGTGTTCAGAATTCAGGCGGCTAGTTCAGAACAAGATGAATAGCGGTGAAGTAGAATTCTTCACGAGGAAAGGTACGAGTGATATATCTGAAATATGTGCGTCAGATGAATCTCCAATGAGGAGTCTTGCTGAGATTAAGCCCCTGGCCATTAGAACCAAGGTAAAAGTTGGCGAAGGAACGAATAAGACAACCCCACGATTAGTGATAAGAGCACCAACACCCTTTTCCTTATGATGATAGTAAAAGAGTACCTTGGAATTACGCATGCACCACAACGACATCAGAAGGCCTAGGGCATGCTGAGGCCAATAAAGGAGTGGTTAATAAAGTGGGCCATTTTATGAGAAGTGAGAGATGTTATTGTACCACCAGTAGGGAAAGATCGAGGTACGGCTCAAAGAAAAAATGCTCTAAACAAGGAGCCTAGAAAGGACTTTTATGAAGATCGCCCGGATGAGATATTGAAACCCGTGAAAGAATCTAAGGCACGTGAATTTCTTAAGATTCTTAAGCACAACGAATATAGTGTAGTGGAACAGCTGCATAAGCTCCTAGCATGCATATCAATGTTATCACTGTTGCTAAGTTCAGAAGGACACTGGGAAACATTACTCAAGGTTCTCAACCAAACCTTTGTACCAAAAGAAATAACCACTGACAAGTTGGACAGGTTGGTGGGAAACATCGCTGTTGATAATTTCATCTCTTTTAGTGATGGGGGAGATCCTAGAGGGAGGAAGGGGCTCGTACAAAGCTCTTCACGTTACCGCTCGTTGCAAAAGACACATAGGGCTAGGGGTCTTTATAGATAACGATTCGGCCTTAAATGTTCTGCCTATAGCCACATTGAAGAAACTACCGATAGGTGAGTCACATATAAAAGATTATCAAAACACGATTCGAGCATTCGATGGCACGCAAAGAGATGTGGTGGGAAAGATAGAGGCCCCCCTACAAATTGGACCGTCTACGTTCGAAGTTAACTTTATGGTGATGGACATTCGACCAACCTATAATTGCCTCCTAGGGCGTCCCTGGATTCATACCGCCGGAGCAATCCCGTCCACGTTGTACCAAAAGTTAAAATTCATGGTTGAAGGGCAGTTGATAACTATTGGTGCAAAAGAAGACATCATTGCCTCGGTGATGGCTATAGCTCCTTATATTGAGGTTGATGAGGGGCATTGGAATGCTCCTTCAGGTCATTAGAACTGGTGGACGCAACTTTTGTTGCTGAGGGGAGCAGGATTCGAAGGCCAAACTTGTCCAAGTGTGCGAAGATGCAAGTGAGAGAAACTCTAGAAAAAATGTGCTGAAGTAGGCAAAGGATTTGGGAAATATCACCAAGGTAGGCTGTACCCGGTGACTATTGCATAGAAGAATGACAGATTTGGATTGGGATTTAAGCCCAATGCGGCCCAGAGAAGAGCCACCATAATGTAGAATCAAGAAAGAAAAAAGAGCATATTCAAAGGGGAGGATGTCGTATGGGATCCAATGACGTTTCCACCCCTTAATTTTACATTTACATCAGGGGGTTTGTGAACCCTGGCTTAACTCAAGATGAGAAGGATGTGGATGAGATCGCATATATGTTTGGCAAGATGAGCATTAATGCGGTATTGGAAGAACAAGGAGAAAAGGGAAAATATCTGTCAATGATTCGCCCATGTGATGAGCTTAATAATTGGATTGCAGAAGAACTTCTTGTAGTTTTTAAGTCAATTTCAGAGTAATTTTCAAAACTAACCCCCTAAGTTTAGCCCGAAAACAGTAGGGGATCGCCTATGTAAAAGGCATATGCTAAATCCTCATGGTTCCCATTTTAATAAAATGCATTTTTATTTTCAAACTTTGTGCATCTAAGAACAAAACATTTCATTCTTCTTTCCTTTTCTTCTCTTGCCCAAATTTTGATATATTCTCATTCCTTTACAGGTCTCTGGATATCAATGGCATAAGTGATATTGAGTCCGAATCGTAAGTTAATTTTGAACAACCAATATGCCTAGAAGGATTTGAAGATCTTGATGTTGAGGGGAAGGCCGATATCCCAGAAGATTTACTTTGATTGATGAAAAGTGAGGAAATGCAGATTGTTCCCCACAAAGAGCAACTGGAAATTGTGAACCTCGGAACTGAAGAAGAAAAACGCGAAGTGAGGATTGACACTACGATCACAGTACCAGACTTGACAGAGTTTGGTCAAGCTCTTGCACAGTTTTAAAGACGTGTTTGCCTGGTCTTATCAGAATATGCCTGGTTTAGATACATACATCGTTGTTCATCACCTGCCAATAAAGCCAGGGTGTTGACCCGTGCAGCAAAAATTACGAAGAATAGAAACAGACATGCTTTTGAAAATTAAGGATGAGGTGAAAAAGCAATATGATGTTGGTTTTCTGCAAGAAGCTCGGTATCCGGAATGGGTGGATAACATTGTGCCAGTCCTAAAGAAAGACGAGAAAGTTTGCATGTGTGTCGACTATAGACACTTAAACCGTGCAAGCCCAAATGATAATTTCCCGCTCCCACGCATTGATACTTTAGTAGACAATACTGCAGGACATTCATTGTTTTCATTTATGGACAGATTCTCGGGCTACAACCAAATAAAGATGTGCCTTGCGGATATAGAGAAAACAATGTTTGTAACACAATGGGGCACTTTCTACTACAGGGTGATGCCGTTCGGATTAAAGAATGCTGGGGCAACGTATCAGAGAACCATGGTGAACTTATCCCATGATATGATTTATCGGGAAATTAAGGTATATGTAGATGACATGATTGCCAAGTCCCGAACAGAAGAGGAACACATCCTGAACTTGGAAAAGCTTTTTAAGAGGTTGAGAAAGTTCCAATTGAAGCTCAATCACGCCAAGTGCACATTTAGAGTAACTTCAGGAAAACTTTTAGGCTTCATAGTAAGCCGGGAAGGGATAGAAGTGGACCTTGATAAAGTGAAAGCAATACAACAGCTTCCTCATCCGCGAACGCAAAAAGAGCTCCGAGGTTTCTTAGGCAGACTCAATTATATCGCCAGGTTCATCTCCCAACTGACAGAAAAATGCAGTCTAGTGTTCAGACTACTCAAGAAGGAAAATCCCGGAGGGTGGAATGAAGAGTGCCAAATAGCTTTTGAGAAAATTAAGAAATAATTGACAAATCTATGGGTACTAGTGCCACCAGTCCCAAGAAGGCCCTTAATCTTGTATTTGACCATACAAGAGAATTCATTAGGGGTGTGTGTTAGGGCAGCATGATGAAACGGGCCGAAAAGAAAGAACAATCTATTACTTGAGCAAGAAGTTCACAGATTGTGAATCAAGGTATCCCCAGATTGAAAAGATGTGCTGTGCTTTGGTTTGGACATCGAAAAGGCTCATGCAGTACCTTCTATACCACACAACGTGGTTGATATCTAAACTTAATATGTTAAAGTTTATGATGGAAGCACCAGCTTTATCGGGAATAGCTGCTCACTGGAAAATGCTGCTAACAGAATTTGACATCCAATACGTTAGTCAAAAGACATTAAAAGGAAGTGTCATAGCAGACTTTCTAGCAAACCACACCTCAGACGATTATGAAGCTTTAGAGTTTGACTTCTCTGATGAACACTTGATGTGTATTACAGCTGATGATAACCCATGGATTCTTAATTTTGATGGAGCTTCTAATGCCTTGGGCCATGGTATTGGGGCAATCCTAGTTTCCCCCGAGGGTGATCATTACCCAAGAACTAGCCGCCAGAAGTTTTTTTGTACCAACAATATGGCAGAGTATGAAGCCTGCATCATGGGGTTACGAGCGATCGTAGAGAAGAAGATCAGGGTCTTCAAGGTCTATGGGGACTTGGCCCTGGTCATCTATCAAATTTGCGGAGAATAGGAAACGAAAGATTCTAAAATAATTGAATATTAAAAGCTAGTCCTCGAATTAATCAAAGAATTTGAGGAAATCACCTTCAATTACCTCCCGATGGAGGAAAACCAAATGACAGATGCGTTAGCCACGTTGTCAGCAACCTTTAAAGCAAGTGAAGATGCAAAAATGATGCCAGTACAAATCCAGGTTTCTAAATTGCCTGCGTATTGTTACAATGTAGAGGGGGGAGGATGGTCTCCCATGGTACCATGACATATTGCAATACATCAAGTTTCAGGAGTATCTAGCTCAAGTAACTGAGAATGACAAAAGAACCATTCGAAGAATAGCTACAGAGTATGTGTTGGATGAAGAAACCTTGTATAAAAAGAGCCAAGATCAGGTTCTGTTGAGATATGTAGGAGCCAAAGAGGCCCAATTAATTCTTGAGGAAGTTCATGAAGGAGTATGCGCGACTCATCCTAGTGGGTTTGCCATGGCTAGGCGAATCATGCGATTGGGCTATTACTGGTCTACCATGGAGGGAGACTGCATCAATTATGCCCGAAAATGCCATAAATGTCAAATCTATTCTGATAAGATACATGCTCCACCTTAATTTCTTCATGTGATGACCTCACCGTAGCTCTTCTCGAGATGGGGCATAGACGTGATTGGACAGATTTACCCCAAAGCCTCAAATGGACATAGATTTATTTTGGACTGTCCGAGAGCATTATCGCTGACAACGCTTCAAATTTAAACAACAAGATAATAGCTGCAATTTGTGAGCAATTCCAAATTAAGCATCATAATTCAGTGACTTATCGTCCGAAGATGAATGGGGCAGTAGAAGCTGCTAACAAAAATATCAAGAAAATAGTCTCTAAAATGACGGACACTTACAAGGACTGGCATGAAAAGTTTCCATTTGTACTATATGCCTACCGAATAGACATATGGTCATCTACAGGGGCAACTCATTTTTCCTTGGTCTATGGCATGGAAGCCGTGCTACCAATTGAAGTCGAGATTCCTTCACTTCGTGTTTTGATGGAAGCAAAATTAGATGAGGCGTAATGGATTCAGTCACGTTATGATCAGCTGAACCGAATTGAAGAAAAGAGGCTGAAAGCAATTTGCTATGGCCAAATGTACCAAAAGAGAATGATGAGAGCTTACAATAAGAAAGTTCACCCGAGAGAATTCCAAGAGGGTGACCTTGTTCTAAGAAAGAAGTTGCCAATCCAAAAAGATTTTCGAGGAAAGTGGACACCTAACAGTGAAGGGCCCTATGTTGTATCCAAGGCATTTTCTGGAGGAGCCTTAATTCTGGTTGAGACGGACGCGAATGAACTAGAAAATATCGTAAATTCAGATTCGGTCAAACGCTATTACTCTTAAAAAAAAGAAGCAAAGAAAGAGAAAAGAAAAAAATAAGGAAAAAATAAGAAAAAAAGGAAAAAAAGAAAAAAGAAAAAAAGAGGAGAATCCAAAATGAAAACCCAAAAAGGGCGTCTTGGAAATAGGGTGGATTCAAGTTGAAAACTCGTAAAGGGCGGCTTGAATGTGTGGGGGCATGAATGTCTGGAGTAAGGCCTTTGAAGATTTCTTGGCAGAATGAGCATCCAAAAAGTTGTCGAGGGTTTGACTCATAGCACTTCGGTCATTGATATTTGGACACTTTGTTCCTCCTCTTGTTGATCACCTTTCAATCTCTGGAGCTTTTCTTTTGACCATTTTTCTGGCACATTGAAATGGGAACCTATGGATTTGCATTCATACAACATAAGATATTTTTTAACGTTCCTGTGAACGTGACTTAAAGAAGAACATGAATTTTAATGCATTTTATTATTCTGACTCTAATAACATCATTTGCATAAATATAGAATTTCATGCAGATTGGGGCAAGACCTTATGAACATGGGACATCATTCCAAGACTTTCAAGGCAGAAATAAGCCTTGCCGTAAAGAATATTATTCCAATACTTTCAAAGTGGAAATAAGCCTTGCTGCAAAGAATATCTTTCCAAGACTTTCAAGGTGGAAATATGCCTTGCTGAAAAGAATATCATTCCAAAACTTTCAAGATGAAAATAAGCCTTGTGAACACCATTCCAAGACATTTAAGAATACCCAACTCATTTGGAGTACAAGATTACTGGAATAAGTGAACAAGTATGCGTGTTCTCTATGAAGCAAAGAGATGCTAAGAATGAGAATGATGAAGCAGATGACTGTCTATGATTATTTTGTCAACCATTGTAATATGCAGTTGCAATATTCTGATGATTTTCCATGCATTAATGTTGGCAAGACAAAGCATCCCACATATGTTTCTATGGAGATGTATCAACTACAATGATAAGTTCGACATGGCCCAGTAATATTGAAGAATTTGAGGATAGAAGTATACAAAGATCAAATATGAAAGCATATGATTTAGTCATTGCCGCTTTGGAATGACGCACCAGCTATTTTGTTTCTATCACTCTGGAGAAACATGTATTTGGAAGATTCACCAGTTATGTGATTTGTTTCTCCGAAGAAACAAGTCTTTTAAAGTCATTGCCGCTCCAAAATGACACGTCAGCTTTGTTTCTGCCACTTGAGAGGAGCGAGATCTTTGAAATCATTTCCGCTTGGATGATAAATCAATTATTCGATTCGTTTACGCGTTTGAATGAAAAAGATCTTTGAAATCATTGCCGCTTCTAGATGACACTCTAGCTATTTTGTTTCTGCCACTCGGAGAAATAAAATCCAATGAAGACGTTCAACTCATTCACCGCCGCTCGGAGAAATAAGTCATTTGAAGAGTCGCTTGCCGCTTCGGAAGAATGACTCGTCGATGTTCAAGTTTGTTTTTGCCGCTCGAAAAGACAAGCTGCGTTCAGCCATTTGGCCTGATAAAATCGGTGCCTTTTATTCTTTGCCCTATTCCCGTTTCATCGAAATGTGCAAAGAGGGGCAGTTGTGTCACTTATTTTATCCGACTCCCACTCATTTAAGTGTTGATATCCAAACACTAT